>JAPSGF010000014.1:13153983-13334178 GCA_035772895.1 Perdix hodgsoniae | reverse complement strand
CCGGCGCTGCCCGGGCTCCGCGCCGCCGCCGCCGTGCCGCCCGCCTCCGCCGCCGCTCCCGTGCGGCCCCGAATGCCGCCGCCGCCGCCTCCCTCGGCGCACCGACCCGCGCCGCTCTGCCCCCAGCTCAGCCCGCCCCGCCGGGCTTGAAGGTCACCTCTGCCCGCTCCCGGAGCCACTTCGGGCGCGCTACAGAGCGGCATCGCCTCTGCCCGCTCCGCGAAGGTCCCGGTCCGAGCGGTGCGGGGCTCCCGCCGGCCGCGGCGGAGCGGAGCGGGAAGGGAAGAAAGGCGGCCGCTCGCCCCCTCCACCGCCCGCCGCGGCGGGGACGGCCCCGGGGTCCCGGAGCTCGGGGGCGGGCGGCGAGCCCGAGGGGAGCCGGGCGGCGGCGGCGGGGGCGCGGCGTGCGGCCGTGAGGGCGGGGAAGGGCTGCGGCGGCGGCGGGGAGCCGCGTCCCGCTGCGACTTGCCCGGCGTGCCCGCTGCCTTCGGACGGGAGAGGCGCCGCGTCCTTCGGCCGCCGCCCGCCTCTTTATGGTGAGTTTGGCCGGGGCCGGGAGGGGGGAGGCGGCGGCGGGGCGTCCCGGAGCCGCGGGTGGAGGGATGGAAGGATGGAGGGATGGAGGGATGGAGGCGGCGCTCCCGCCGCGGCCGGAAAGTTCCCGGGGCCGCCCGAGGGTTGCGGGGCCGGGCGCTGCGGGGCGGCGGGGAGCCCTCAGGGCGCTGAGCTGCGGGGGCTCCGGTTCGGCCGTGCCGAGCGCTGCGGGAGGGGTGACGGGCGGAGCGGCACGGCGGAGACTCGGGAAACCGTAAGGAAGGACGAGGAAAATGGCCAAGCGGGGGTCAGCCGAGTTACTGGCTGAGAGAGTGGAGATGTTTAGCTGCTGGAGAACTACTTGCCTGTAAGTCGTCGCTATTTACTTCCATGGTAGGCTATTCATCATCTCCTTTTCTCCTGCGCGTTTCTATCAGGGAGCAGGGATGTGCGGTCCCTGGCTGCGCGCTCTCCTCAGGTGAGGCAGCGCTGAGCGAGGTTTGCGGGTCCGGGTGGTTCCACCTGGAGCTGCCGCCCTCCGCCAGAGGTCCGCTTTGGCTGTGTGACAGCGGCACATCTCCTTGCGATCCCCAAATCTGTAATATGGCTGTTGGTGAAGATCGCGCTGCCAACGTGACATGGTTCACACAGATGGTGAAACAAATGCGGGCTAATGTTTGAAGTGATTCACAGCGCTGAGGTGTGAAAGATCTCGTCCTGATCTGCAACTTCGATTGTTCTGCTCCCTGGCTCGCAGATGGGGCATAAGGGTGTTCGATTCTTATGTACTTCTGTACATAAATCCAGTTTGTGAATTGAATTTTAAAATACAGTGGATGGTGTCCCGGGATGTAAAGTCCCTTCTCTCACTCCTCACTGTACACGTGATAATGAAGAGAGCACAGCCACTGTAGGTGACGTTCATCGTTTAGTGTGGAAGCCATGGTATTTGTGGGATATAGCGGTAGAAGCAAGATTTTTGTGTTCTGTGGTGGAGATTGATGATTGTGGATGTGTCTAAAATGAAGTCTGTATTTGCCTCACAGTCAAATAACCCCCTTTTTATAGACTGAATAGTCACAGCAGTCACTTGGCAAAATATATATTGGGAACAGCAGCGAGGTGGAGGAAAAGTGGATTTCCAATGCGTATCTCAACAGATCACTTGGCTTTTAGGACAGCATTTGGCACCACGTGCTCCAGTTACCAGGGCTGTAGCAGTGGCTTAGTATAGCTCAGACTATGGCAGCTTTACCTTGATGTTCTTTCACTTGAACAGCTTTGAGTTCGTAAGGTTTTGGGAAGCTCTGTGGTATTTCTGATTGTAGGTCCAAAAGCACCAAGATTATTGTGTCACGGTGACTTTGGAGGCTTGGCTGCTCAGGTTGCATTTGCAATTCATTCTTTGGTTGATACCTTAAGACAAAGGATTTGGCATTTCCTGAAATGGAGTTTCTGTTTATAGTTGTCAGGGCTGTGTTTCCTTTTTTCTATTGGTACTTAGCTGTCAGTACTTAGCTGACAAATGTAATGAATGAAATTTGCAGAATGCTGATGATTTTTATAGTTCTTGTAATTGCGGTACTTGTGTCCTTGAGGTGACGAGAATGCTCTTCTGGCTTCATAAAAAGACATCCTGAAGTGACAGAATACTGGCAGGAGCCAAGTGTTGAGGAAGAGCGTGGAATTGTTAATTCCTGGATGCATAATGTGATGCTTTCCCTGCCTGAAGTGTGAGTACAAACCTAGGGCTGCAGGTCTGATCCCCAGCACAGAGCACTGTTGCGGTGACACCTACACACTGCCTGCACACTGCCTGGCATGCACTGCTTCCTGCTGCCAAGGAGAACGTGATGGCCTTAGGCCACAGCTGCCAGGAGGTGGGTTTTGAAGTTTCTTTTTGCTTCGCAGGCTGCAGCCCTCTGCAAAGCCCCTTTGAAGTTAAACATGGAATAGCAAAACTGAAGGGGGCTCAGCCCCCGCACAGCCAGCCCTGCGCCCCGGGCAGGATCACTTTGTACCCGTGTCATCTCTGATGGATGTTTGCGTAGCTTTTCCAATTCCCCTCTCCCTGCTTTTGCTACTCCCGCTTTTGCTATTTGCTTGTTTATTTCATCTCCTGTTTTGTTTTTTTTTTCCTTCTCAGTATATGCTCTTCCTTCATTTTTTTTCTCATTCCCTCCAAACGGTCTCTCCCTTGCTATGCCCAGTTAATCCCTCTGTCAGCTCTTCTTGCTGCTCTCTCTGGGACCTCGTGCTTCTCTGGCAGTGCCACGCACTCTCTGCCTTTGCGGTGTGCCCCACACCTGGCACTGCTGCCTCTGTACCAGCACAGCAGCACTCCTGGGATGAGCTGTGATGGCACTCAGGAAAGCTGGGGAATTCCCTCTTCAAAAACGTTGCTTGCTTTCATCTCCCCACTCTTTTGCGTTTCCCAGAGGTGGTGAGGATGCAGTAAATGTATGTGGCGTGGACATTTGTATTGCCAATAATTTCTTTGTAAATGTTGATTATTATTGCTATAATTTTAGGAGTAGCGTGGTGGAAGAAACGGTAGAACCATATCTGACTGTTTCTGGATTTAGATCTGGGTGAGATCACAGAATTGGCTCTAATGAGAAATAAACTGAGTGGATGTGCACTTTAAGACCTTTGGAGAGACTTCTTTAAAATAAAAAAAGCACTTAATTCATTATTGTAGGCACATTTGAGAGGCACTGCAGCAATGAAGTGTTTACGTTTGTGTAAAACAATATTTACTAACTCTGCTAATAAAAATGGGAAAAATGCAGTGGTCTTGCAGTTGCTGCCAGCAAGTGACCGACCTGAGAGCAGATCCGTGTGTGCCCTGAGATGGGGATTCCTGCAGTCACTGAGCTGAGCTGTATGATGGTGGAGGGGCTGTACTGGAGCATCCACAAGCTGTATCGCCAACGCTCACTTGAACGTGACATTGCAGGCAGAGCACGGACAGTGTAGTGGTGATGTATGCTTGGGATGTGTTTTTTGTACTTAGCCAATCTCTGCTTTAATATTTGGATTAAGTATGGCTGGTTAATGCTTTCCTAACTCAAAAGGTAAGTTGGCATTCTTTTTCTTGTCTGTGAACGACTTGAACCACGGCATGTGACATGGCCCCAAAGGCTCACTGCAGTTCTGTGGGGCTTAATGTTGTGGTAGAGGTAAAAATACTACTTGTGGCAAGAATAGAACAATTAATAAGAAAAAAATTACTCTAAGCATCTTCAGGAATCACATACCTAGGTAATTTTTAGAGGGATTTAATGGAAATTCTGTCCTTAGTCTCACTTTGTTCTGACAAATATATGCCATTTAAGAATAAAAGAGCTGTTTGATTGGTGTTCTTTTGTAGTGGGGGGAAGTTGAGCTGTTTGGAAATACAAGATGGAAGAGGCTGAGTTAAATAATTCACATTACTAATAGCTGTAGCTCTGAAATGGCAGTATCTCATTTTTAGATCTAATTGTTGCAATATATACCCTAAAGACGGAGCTCCAAGCACTGACCACGAGAGGATGTATTGTTTAGTTATGGAAGGCATGGCTGTGTTAAACATGCCATTTTCCAAAAGCTGTAACAGACTTTATAAGATGGACCTACCTTAACTGAGCCTGATACGCAATTCTACAGCTTGAGAGAAGAAAGCAGTATTTTCCTTTTAACTATTTTGTGCATCTGGCAGAGCTCTGATCTACTTTTTTTCTGGGATGTTTAGTTGTTCTATTCCATGTAGAAATCTGGAGATGCTGTTATCTCGTGTGTTTGTAAATATAGCATGTGTGTAAAACTGAGGAGTATGGAGAGCAGTGAATGGACAGGTCTTATAATAGCAAACATAGTTTTGGGTAGCCTGACTATCTGTGGGTTTGAGTGCAAAATCAGTGATGTCAGTGGCAGATCTGTAGACTTGATTGTGCAGAATCTGTACAGGTAAGAACTGCAGTGATCCTTGAGAACAGAAGGCTCCTGTCTCTGAGGATCTTTCGTAAGTAATTAATGAGACCTCTTATTTTTTGTTGTTGCTTCTTGTTTTTAATTATTTAACTAAGTACTAGATATTTTTTAGTGCCCATTTTGCTATACAAATTCTCCTTGAAAGCATAATGCCGTCTCTGAAACTTCACATTCTGTATTCTTGAATATGTTATTAGTAGATAGATGCTGCTTTTATCACCTGTTTTGAATGTTTGCAGGTGACGAAACAGGAAAGTGCTTATGAAGTCACTTGGCTTAATTGTAATATAGCAAAGACTACAAGTTACTGTAAATGAGATCACTGTACTTGTGTCCTTTAAGTTGATGTGCTGGAAAATGAATGTAAACTGAAAGGAAATCTCACTTGATGTGGGAAACCACTTTGGGGATGCTGGGATTTCACAGTGGTAAATAGCAGCAGCACTGAAGCACATGTAACATTCTGAAGAGCACAACAAAGCAGTAGTGTTTGATGCACAGTATGGATTACAATTAGATATCAAGCAGCACCGAATGCCACAAATGCGCTTGTCAAACCTTAAAAGTTTAGTTTTTATCACGTAGGTTTAATTTCTTCAGAAATTTCTAAGTTGGAAGGGACCCACATGAACCACTGAGCCCAACCCGTGGCTCCACACAGGGCAATCTAAGAATTTATCCAACTTCATGCACTCCAACAGCTTGGGGCCATGACCGATGACCGATGGGGTCATCTCTGGGGAAGAACCATTCCTGACACCCCATCTGAAATTCCTCGCTTCTGTTCCAGATTTTGAAATTCACAGAGAATTAACAGAATACAAGAATATTTATAAGTGGAGTTTTTTACGTGTATTTCTTGGTCGTTTCTGAAATCTCTTGTGACTTTGGATGCAGTTCTAAAATCCCGTGTATCCAAACAGGAAGAGAAGGGATTGCAGCTAATTCTTGGAAAGGAACAAGGTAAATAAGGTGAAGTTAGATGGACGAGTGCCCTCGTGCCCATCTCTGCAATGCACTGCCTGAGAGTGGGAAGCAGTGCACCTCAGACACAGGGAGGTGTGTCTGTGCGAGACTGACGGCAGTCACTCAAGATCTTATGAAAACCACTGAGCAAAGTCATACCTATTAAAGTAATTGCCATTCTGCTTCAGATGGAAAGGCATGAGGGAGTATTGTTATGGCAGGTAGAGCTGAAGGTCTTGGATTGCGTTAAAGGGCAAACGTACAATATGAAATCGGCACGTGCTGTAGGATGGCTGGAGGACCAGGCGCAGCGGATCGTGGCCAGCTTGACAAGTGCTCTGAAAGATGCAAACTTTCTTGGTTGGCAAAGCACCTGAATGCAGCCCCTCTCCAAGAAAACACAGGCTGCAAAAAGCAGTTGTTACAATAAAAATTAAACAAAAAAATCAATAACATATTTTAAGCAATTGCTGTTTTTAAAGGTTCTCATCATTGAGCAAGTAGTAGCGAGAGCTGGAGTTAGTGAATGCCCTCTTCCTGCTGTGTTTTGTAGTTCATTGATCTTGAATCTATCAGGATGCTTGTTGTGACTGATAACTTTTCCTTTGCTTCTTGGCATTTATTAATAACTTTTCTGCTGGATTTTTTTTTAGCATCAGATAAAAGTGTGAATACATTTTTATGTACTCTTCACAGAATCTTGCTCTTCTACTCATCGGCAAGTTCCATAGCAATTCTATGAATTTTATTCTCTCTGCGTTCAGGCGCCTTATTAGACATGAGTGAATACTGTATGATCAGAATAATAAGAAGCCAGTCTGAAAATACCTATTGTTTGTTTCTTGAATTTGTCGTGAAAACTCGTGGTAGAAACTTTTCATCTCTAAATGGGCACTATTTTGGAGGCATGCGTATGTGAAAATTTAAGAGGTTTAATTGAGGCAGTATTCTTGTTGAATTCAAAATATTCTTAGAGATAGAGCAGTGACAGAGAACGATACAAGTATACCAAAATCCTGGGCAGTTGTTCTAAAAAAACAAGGACAAAAGATTTGTTTCATCGAGATCAAAGCCATTATCAACTGAGATAAAACAGCAGAGAATTTATGTGTTTTGCCCTGGTGAGAAAGCCTAATGTGGTTGCAGTTGGCTGCTTTGAACTTTTGTTGCCCTTCAGTCTGTCTTTGGGGTGTTTTGTGGCTTCTTTACAAAATGTTACAAAAACTGACAATATCATTTAATCATATAGAATGGCCAGGGTTGAAAAGGACCACAATGATCACCCAGTTTCAACCCCTGCTATGTGCAGGGACACCAACCAGCAGCCCAGGCTGCCCAGAGCCACATCCAGCCTGGCCTTGAATGCCTCCAGGAATGGGGCATCCACAGCCTCCTTGGGCAACCTGCGCCAGTGCATCACCAACCTCTGAGTGAAATGTATTGTGAAGTTTCTTATTTTTGGTAGCAAAATTCATGTCAAGCCTTTCAGAACCTTAACCAGCCCTAGATCTCAAAGCGAAATTGGTCATACTTTGGTCTAGAAAAAGACTCTTATCTTCCATATTCCTATTGTACAAAGGCAGTCTTCTTTCACAAAACTATCATTACTGTTCTGCTGCACCGCCAGTTCTGTAGTTTCTGCTTTTATCCCTTAAATTTGTTGTTTTATGAAATAGGTTTTAAATGTCTGTATTTTTGTGTTTCCCCTTCCCCCCACCATATGTTGGAAAGGATCAATTTAAGTTTGGGAAGACAGAAATAGTCAAAATTGAATGGCACTGTGCCAGTGAAAAGGCTTGGTGTTCTGTGAGAGAGCCAATGTTGATATCTTTGTCTGCCCTGGCACAAAATAAATAAATAAATGAATAAATAAAATAAAATAGAAAAAAAATCTTCTTTCATCCCAAGTATTGGTTTTTGATATAGTAGAGCCTAAAGTTCATAGATTTCTTTTTTGGCCACTAATTGAAAATATGGCATAATAATCGCAGTGGGTAGCAGAATAAACACTTCATATAAAACTTGCAGTTTTTCTTACTAAAATAAGGATTATGCAATTGTAATGCAGTTATTTCATTGAGCAAATGAAGATCCTGTCAACAATCTCTGTAGGGAAATACGGAATACAATATAAAACACCCGTTTCAGAATAATCTTTCATCTTCAGATTTATGCAGTTGTGAGTGAGCACTTTGCCTTGGGATGCAGCATTCTCTGCGTTTCTTGGGCACAGAACTTGCTTTTTTTGTTGGGTGAAGCTTCAGTTTCAAAACCATGCTACCGGGTTGCCGTCTTTGATCAGTGGCACAGGAAATAATGTGATGAAATCTGCTGTTACGATGAAACTCCACCGTGAAGCACTGGGATAAAAAAAATTCTCCCTGCACTGCAGACAGTCCACTCTGTGTGTGAGTAGTTACCTAAATGTCCTTTCCTCCAGCTTCGAAGATGAACTACCTAAAATGTCATCAGCCACATGGTGATATCCATTTTAAGACTGCAACAATATAAATGCTAAGGAAGTCCCAGAGTGCAATTTGAATTGAGCGACACTGAGTTACCCAGCAGGAAGATTAATGGATCTAGATAGCCTCCCGATCTTTGGACGGCATTAGACCGTCTTTTCCCACTTCTTAATTTAGGACACACTCCAAATGGCTTCTTCACTTCATGATGACCTCTTCTGTATTGCCATCGTGATAACGTGGTTGTCTGCAGCTGCCTCCACAGGAGACGATTGGGTTTCCCCTGGTTGTTGCAAGTAACGAGCTCTCGCCAAATACCCAAATTGTCCGTGTTGCCTGTTGTGCACACTTGCTTCATTCTGCATGTCCTCAACTTCCATATAGATTATTTCATTATTACTGTTCTCCAGTTCCTGATACCTACCCATAAGCTTTGATGTTTTCATTTCATTATTTATCTTTTACAGTGGTTCTTTCATTTTGATCCAGTCCCAAATCTGTTCTACATCACTTATCTGTTTGTTTTTTAAACTGGTGATTTTGTGCATTATGGGAAGCACCAACATGAAAGCCCTGTGGTCAGATGGAGCAGGTCAGCCCTTATGTGGTGGCCTAATGCAAAGAACACTTGGTTCTGCAAGACCAAGAGATTCTTTTGCTTTTTATAAGCCTTATTCAAAAATCCTATGTCCTTTAGTATTGAAGGCCCATTTGACTCCTCCCACTGCAAAATGCCTCTAAATCAGTCAGCTTTGGAGCCAATGCCATCTTTCCTTCTCTCCTCGGGAGCTGGCACATCCAATAAACAGGTGATTAATTACTTAATTACGCTGCTGGGGCACAGTGGTTCAGATGCACAGAATCATACAAGTTGCTTGGCCTCTATCGCTTTGGGGATAGTTTTATTTTCAGCAGTTGTTATTTTACTGCAGCAAAAGTATGCAATCTACTTCTGTGATGACACACATTCATTTTCCTCGCAGTTCTCTTAGCACGACTTTTCCAGTTTGCGTTGTTTCTGTCCTCATGGTTGTATTCTTGCCCTTGAAGTAACCCAACCTGCCATTTCATTGTAGCCAGGGAGCTCTCCTTAAGCTCTGTATGTTTGCTGGGAGGTGGAAATCCCATTTGCTACCAACCAATACAGTGTATCCAAGTGTGTGGCATCACAAACTCTGTGGTACTGTGGTGCGGACTTCTGCAGAGCTGTGGCTTTTCTGAGCACTGTCTCTTGTGAAAAGCAGTAATTTGTGTTTGTGCTTAACAGTTGTTCTTCTTTTAAAATATTTTAAAGCAATCAAATTTAGGAAAATAAAATTTCCTTATGAATTCTATGAACATCATGTAATTTACCAATGGTACGTGCTACAGAGCAAGAGAGTAAAAGCATAAAACAAAAACAAATAGTCATAATTATGCACAGCTGAGCCATAAGAATGTCTTGTTACAGCACGCCATCCTCAGCTCCCTGTCTTTTCTGTTCTGGACACCCATCTTACTGTTCCCACTTAAGAATCAGATCCTTTTGCTTTTGCATTTCTTAGCATCAAATTCTTACATGAAGAGCTCTGTCAGTTTTGCTCACTACAATCAAGAGAAATGAAAGGCTATACTGGTCAGTTTAAAGATTTTTCTTTGTTCTTCTGAAAAGTGCAGTAGTGTTGCACTAGCCATATGTTACACTCTCTCTTTGAATCTAGTTGAATTATTTCCACTTATAGAAGAAAAAAAGAGAAGGATTTCTGTAGATGTGTCATGCAAGCCTTTTCAATGTGCGTATTTCCTAAACATGGCACTCTGCCAGTTCTGATTTTATTTGTTCTTATCTGCTGGTTCTGGAACTACCAAGGTAAAAGTAGCAATTAGGAGTCTTATTTCTGCTAGTCTTGCGGCTGTCTCGTTATGCTTAAACTGCTATTTAGCAAAGGGGTAGGGAGGGAAGGTTTGCATGAGGTATTGTAATAACACCGAGGTGTGAAAGAGCTGTTGTTCTGAGAACACGAGAATTCAGAATGCTTTGGACTTATGTAGCTTTCTTTTTCATGGTTTGTTTTTCTCAGTTTGCCTGTGACAGAAATTGCAGGGGAAGGGCTATACCCACAAATCACTGTTGTGTGCAGTACCTGATGGCCTGACTTTGAGAAGCATTTTTATTTTTTTATTTTATTTTTTATTTTTTTAGGCTTTAGCAGTACTTTTATAGCAGAAAGTAAAAGATGAAGGATAACAGAACCCACAGTTTGACATGCAAGGCTAAATCCCTCCAGAAGGGACATCAGTGCAGTGCCCACGAGCATGATTTGAACATGGTGGTAACATAGAATCATATCATAGAATCATAGAATGGCCTTGGTTGAAAAGGGCCACAGTGATCAACTCCTTTCAACCTCCCTGCTATGTGCAGGGTCACCAACCAGCAGCCCAGGCTGCCCAGAGCCACATCCAGCCTGGCCTTGAATGCCTGCAGGGATGGGGCATCCACAGCCTCCTTGGGCAGGCTGTTCCAGTGCCTCACCGCCCTCTTTGTGAAAATATCATATGGTGCTATGGTTGCATGCACACACCAACACGAGCACAAAGCACCAACACGTTGTCTGTGCCAAATCTTTTGTGTCTCTTCCACAGAATGCCCAGTGTCCATTCCAACACCACTTCATTCCAACCAGAACCGTTAACTGGACTAGTGAATTTATTTTACAGTGGTCACCACAGAGATTAGATGCTGGTTATCTTGTCAGGATCTACCTGACATGGGATGCCTGATGTGCTCCTCTGTTGGCCTGGTCAGTTTTTGTTGTTGTTCAGGACTTGATTAAAATACAAATTAGATGGAAATTTTGATTGGTGTAGTCCCCACAATAGTTTTGTGAGTTTTCATGGTACATGGTAGTACTGACCACAAGAAAGTAATACATGCAAGTAAAGTAGAACTTGAGAACAAGTGAGATGAGTGATGCCTTCCTCATTTCTACTTATATCTGACTTCTGTCCATGGAAATCCAACCATTAGCACTTTGCACTTCGCTGTCAGAGCGTTATGCTCCGCCTATAAATGAATGAACTCTTTCAGTTGCATAAGTAATGCATCCTTATTGGAACCGAGGTAAATTCTCACCAGTAAGTTGGCTTTGTTATTCCTCTTCACGTGTTTAAATCAAGCGCTGCACTGTCCTGCTAATCGTTGTTAGGTTTATGGTATTGCTGCCTTCTAACATGGACTTTCCCATGGCCCTAAGGAAGGCTGGCTGTGTTGTGTAGAAGCGACACCTCCCCCTGCAGTTCCTCTTTATTTTGCCCTTTACAGTGCTGTAGTTTGGTCTCAATTTTAATCTTCTTTGAAGGTCTCCAAAGTGTCCATAGATAATGTTTGAGGCAGTTGAAGAACTCCAGACCTTTTCTAATTTAAACAAATGGAGATAAAAAAAATATTGATTGTAACAGGAAAGAGGAACACTGTTGGTGTCTCTTAATGTTGCGTTTTTTGGAGTCCTCTTGTCACCTCCCTCCTTAAGTCTTCCAGTATTCAGCAGAGCAGTTTGTAGTGGAGCTGGAACCATCAGATATTGGTTTAGATGTCATTTTAAAGAGTAGGAGTTAGCATGTTCCCCTTTGTTTCTTCTCTTTGTTTCTTCTATTTTTTTTCTTTTTAATAATCTGTTCTGCTGATGTTTAATATATTAGAAGTTTAAATAATTTAATAAAACTGTCTCAAATGAGGAAATTGAAAGGGAATTCCAAATGAATGTTATAATGCAGTGCTATTAAAGCTTGACACTTCAGGCTGGGTGGTCCTTCTGCACAAGGTGCTGCCAACAGTGAGAAGTGCCTCATCTCAGGATGTGGAATCTGCACACCTGCAGAAGATGAGCAGGCTGGAGGGGAAGGAATGACTGATGTCACGAGCTGACCTGTTGCTTTTTGTGATAGATGGACGTGTGAATTGGACAGTGTCTGCTGCTGAGAGTGTGAGTAGTTTGGTTCTGAAGAGTAGGAATGATTGTTCCCGTGCTGATGCTGTGTGGTGCATTGATGGCCACATCTCTGGGTCCCTCTGTGTGTCAGTGGGGCTGTCAGCTCTGTTCCCTGGCAAGCTATAGGGTCGCTGAGTTTTGGTTTTGCATTGCTGTGTGTTTGCTTTGCTTCGGAGGTTGGTGCATACTGACTTCTTGCTGCAGGCAGAAAGTTGCAGGACCTATTGCTCCATGGCTGCCACACGCAGATGTGAGCAAGCTGGCACTGCTTCTGCTTCTGCTTCTCCTCGTCAGGATCATGTGTTTGTTTTCTAATGGGCTGTAAGGTTAATCAAACATTTGCAAGGGTGAGATTTGTGTATATTTTCATGTTTAAAGACTACTGCCACTGGTAGTATGTCTAGCCTAGGAGATGAAGATGCTGGTTTGGGCATGCAGTAAAATACCTGATTGCATACAGTGAAAATACACACAAGTAATGGTTTAGTAATGTGAATTTAGTGTTTTCATTCGTTCTTTCACATCTCTGAAATTCAGTAAGTACGTAGCTAATTAGCTGATAAAAGGAATTGACCTTGCAGCTGATGGTTGATTTGGAAACACAAAATAAAAAGGACAGTATATATCATTTCCAGTGAGCACAGCTTAGCAATTGTTCAGTGCTGTGTATCACTGTTTCTAATACTAAATCTTTGCCTCAGTATGGATCTGTGACACATCTGAGTTGTTCAGTCAATAGGAACCATAATTCTGAATTTCTTCTATTTTCCATTTAAATTATTAGCCATAACTTTGCATTATAGCACGCAGGGAGGGAGGAAACTTTAAGCTGTGATTCCAACAGCATGCATTTAAACGGCAAATATTTCAGATAATAAATTCAGAAGTATGTGATGATTTACAGAGAATTCCATATTCACAATGATGCCGAGCTACAGCTGCTTTAGGAACTGCATTAACTGGAAGTTCTGACTTTCACGTGCAGTTCTGAAAGCTGCTCAGTCCTGGGGACTGCATCCTGGTTGTGAGAACACCCACAGGGATGGTGCTGAGAGACACGGGTAATGGATCTTATCCAGTACGTTTAGGTGCCTCTCTGAGGATGTGATTTGCTAAATGATTAAAGCTGTGTTCAGCACAAGAAAGGTGGAGAGCTGTTGGAGCAGGTCCATAGGAGGCCACAAGGGTGCGAGCATGGGATGGGAGCACCTCTGCTACAAAGAAAGGCCGAGGGAGCTGGGGGTGTTCAGCCTGAGGAAGAGAGGTCTCTGGGGACACTTTCTGGAGCCTTCCCAGGGAGCTCATAAACAGGTGGGAAATAAACTTTTTACACTGGCAGACAGTGATAGGGCAAGTGGGAGACTTGGGTGAGATGTCAGGAGTACATTTTTCTCTGAGGGGTAATGAGGCGCTGGCACTGCTGCCTGGAGCTGTGGCTGCCCCATCGGGGCTCTGTGCAGCCTGAGATGGGAGGCAGCCAGCCGACGACAGGGCTGGGGGCTGGGAGAGCCCTTCCAACCCAACCATGCTGTGATTCTGTGCTGAGTGTGTTATGTATGTTCCTATCTTTTGTTACGGTGCTGATACAAATAGAATCTGTTCTCTTAATTTGCTAGCTGCTACTGTGAAACAGCATGTACTGTTGTGAGACCTGCCTGAATGATGGCTGTGGTTACATGCTTGGATACTGAATTGGTAATACTGGTCTTTTGTTGAGGAAGAAATTAGGGAAATAATTATTAGAATGTAAATTCTCAGACTTATTGCTGTGCATTTTTATACAACATGGGCACAAATTATTTCCTGTGGTACTTTAGAGAATCAAATGTGGAAGAGAAGCACGTTTATGTGCACTGCAGAACTGCAGATGTCAGACACACTTCAGCATTTGGAAGTATAGAATATTTTATTCGTTTGCTTTATTAAAATATGGGCAATATAAATTTATTATGCAGCACTGTTAAATAAGAATAAGGGGGAGGACATTAAATCTTCATCTCCTTGTGAAATGCTCTTCTAGCATGCCAGCAGATGTCAGTATGTTCTTGTTACATAGGCCTTTTATTTTTTATTTTTTAAACAATAACTATCTTTCAGTTTCATAAAATGGGAGGAAACGATGAGTGCTACACCACCACCTTTATGCAGGTCTATTTAATTCCAATATTTTACTTACAAGAGGTTGGGTTTTTGAGGTTTTTTTTTTTAGGGTTTTTTTTTTAGCGTTTTCTGCTGGCACACAAGACTGTGTAAAGCATGCCTAAGAACACAGTTTAAATGCTTTGCCAAATGGAGATGAATTATTGATAGCGTAGCACCTTTGTTTCCAACTGAACATTTCTTTTTCTGTACGACTTGAATAATTTCCATCATATATTCAGAAGCATTTTGAAAATTGCAGCAGACTTTCTTTCTGTTTGTGCAGCTAGTGAGTGTATTTAAAGTCTGTGTTTAATCAAATCTCTCTCCCTAATTTGGAGATTATTTTGTTTTGTCACTGTTTATACATGGTAATCAAAACCAGCTGAGCTGCTTCTTGCATTTCAAAAATCAATACTGTTGTGGCAAAGTGATGCTATATAGTAGGAAAGGATAACATTTGCAGGCTGGAGTACTCACCATGTTCAGCTGACTTGTTTTTATAGCAGTGATCATAAGGGAATGCTGTAAGGTTCCTCTGTTAGGGCAGAGGGTGGTGGTGTGAAGAGCTGGAGAGCGGAAAGCTATTGCCAGGTAACCTGAACTGAATCCTGCTGGAGGTCGTGGACACTGGTAGCACAGAGGTTGTATTAAAGTTGTTTTTGCAGATTTGCAGCTGTAATGTGCTGTAGCTGTTGCTTCAAGATTCTTCAGTACATTTCCAAGATGAAAATTATTTCACATTTCATCTTTCTTTTAACCCTCATTTTGAGGTCTGTCTTCTCAGACTTTGTTTTACCAGCAATATGTATTCACTGTGATTGTTTCCTTCCTTCTTCTCATCTCAGGCCATTTGGGTGATTTTTGGATCACACAAATGAGAATTGAGGCAGGCAAAACAGATAAGAAGGATACCAACCTCTAGAGTAAAAAACATACGGTGCTGCTGAGGTGGCAGTTCTGGAAATAAGGCTCTTTTCAAAGAGTATTTTATTGCATTTTCCCATAAGACTATTTCTAAAGATATTGATAAATACCCCAAATCCTGTTAAATGTCACATCTGAATGAGTTCTAAGTGACTTTTTATATGATACACTAATATAGTTTAATCTGAAGTTGGGCTTAATCACCCGAAGCTGCATCAAAGAAATTACAAAATAGCTCTAATAGCTTCATTTTTCATATTACTGGGGAAATGTAGATATTTGAGGGTCTGAACATGTAACGTTTAGAAAGCTATTTGTCATTTCTTTTTAGTAAAAAAAAAAAAAAAGAAAGAAAAAAATACTTTTATCCACTGAGTAAAAACCAAGAAACTCCAAGCAGTATCATTAATTGTTTTGATGTTTTGTCTGTTTCATGGCAATGTAAGCACTGTCTGATAGTTGTTGCTTATTAGCAGGCTCCTGAGTATGTCTTCCTCAAACGTGCAAAATAATAGGTAAATAATTCAGTACTTCCATAGCTGGAAGAGGTATTGCACTTTGGACACCAGGAAATCAGATTTTTATCAAAAATGGATGGAATCTCTATAGTGCTTACCAATATAGTTAACATCTCTAAAAAAAAACACCTGTATTTGGCAGAAATATACAGTCAACTTGAAAGACTCATACTACAACACAGGTTGTATTGAATCCAGAGGAGTTATTTATAAGCATGTAGGCATTGCAAATGAGAAAGTAGGTGAAGGGAGCTGCATTTCTTATT
The DNA here is from genome assembly GCA_035772895.1 of Perdix hodgsoniae. Taxonomy (NCBI): domain Eukaryota; kingdom Metazoa; phylum Chordata; class Aves; order Galliformes; family Phasianidae; genus Perdix; species Perdix hodgsoniae. The sequence continues at coordinate 13,318,417 of JAPSGF010000014.1, read as the reverse complement.
ATGAAACAGACATATCAAGCCGAAAGTAGATGAATGACAGAGTTGTTTCTTTTGTCCACACTCTTCATATATGTGTTTAAAATGTGATCTTTTTGTGAGATAAACTTTAAACTTTATTATTTTTTTTTTTCTTGGAAATACAACTTCCATTAGAGTTTAACATTTCCTATTTGTCTTTGTGGAAGAGTTTCTTGGGAAAACCATTCCAAAACCAGGGTACAAAGTTTTTGAAAGGACTCCATGTCCCAGATAAGCTCTTAGTTAATGAGGGGAGCAGCTGTCAAAGAGTATTTTCAAGTAGTTTTCGTGTTCGTGCACACATGTGTGAGTAGTCCAATTGTGTGCTTGTATTTTGTTCAGCTAAAAGCTACTGCTGTAGATCATTCTGGGTGTTATGTTAATATCTGCTTCTGGACCTCAACTGTTTGGTCTGAAATAGAGTTGTGACTATGGTTTACAAATGAGGCTGAACATTTCTAAGAAAATTGCAGCTGTTATAATAATTATACACCCACATTTCTTAAATCCTAGTCTTTTATATAAATCTAAACTCTAAAATGAACTGAAAAGGATTTGAAACTTGTCGGAAGCACATACAAGTCTAGGTGGCCTTGGCCGACTGTAGCACCAAAAATTGATGCAATTTCTTCTCTTCTGCCACTTTTGATAGTTATAATGGCATCACTTCCTTAATTTTGGCTTTAGTAGTTTTATAAAGGCCTATGAAATTATTTAGGGAGAGGTTTGCTGGGATATTTTTCGCATCCTTTTAAATTAATAAGCGTAGTAACAAATATCTACCATCAAATACATTTGCGTTTGTTTTATAGCAACTTACTTCATGTTTTTACTTCAAATCATTAAAAACACTTCTAGGAATACAGTTCTATTGAAACAAAATCATATTAGAGATTACTTGGTCTAGTGGAGATGCTGAGTTATGGCCAAACTAGAGATGGAGCACTTGGTGGGAAGGCAGGGCCAACCCAGGGGAGCTCAGGTGCAAGCAATGCACTGAGTGGCTGGAAGGGGTGGAGCCAGGATCCACCCCTTCCCAGCCCTCATTTAAAGGTTGGCAGTGGAGGTGAGGGTATCTTGCTGGAGATCCTTGCATACTTGCGGCTATTCTGAAGGTAAGCAGCTTCCTTCCTTTATTTCTGTGCCCACGGCTGTTGCATCTGAACAAATCCTTACTTGCTGTAGCTTGGGATCTTGCTGTTCTGTTATTATTGCTGTGCTTTCTGTTGTGTTACACTTGGGTAAGCAGACATCTGTGTGCTTTGCTGTACTGAAAACTTTTTCTGTCTCTTTGATTGTTTTCTCTGAAGGGGTTGCCATGCAGAACAGTGAAATGTTTGGTCTGTGGAAGTGCTGAGCAGTGAGTGGTGGGTGCTCTGGTGGAAATGGATGAGTAGCTCTTTGAGAGATAGCCGCCTAACACAGTAACTGGTGAACAGATGCAGGGAGCTGTGCAGAAAATGCACCTCAGTATCTGTTTCTCCTTCTGAAAGTAAAATAGAAAAATGTGATCCTTCCTATGGGAATAAAATAAGGTATTGTAAAGGTGATTTGTCATGGGAAGACAGAAGTGATAACTCCACGGGAAGCATTCACGAATGTCATACTTCTCTTTCCTTGGCAGAAGCCCTGCTGCTGCATTTTCAGAAATGATAGTTGAAAGTCTGTTTCCAGATATTTCCAGTCAAAATTTAAAAATGTACTTCTTTAAAATTTGTACTTATAAGAAGTTCATTTGGGAGAAGGACTTGCAATGAGTTTAGGGATTTCCTTTGGTTTTCACAGAAGTAGAATTATGAAGTCCTCTAAGTAACACAGGGATTGTGAGATGTTTTAGCAGTAAGATCTGATCGCACTCAATTTTAACAGCATCTAGCAGTAACTTTTATTTGAGGATTAAAATGCTGATTTTTCTTTTTTTTTCTTCTTTCCTTTTTTTCTCTCAATGTGTCAGTTGTGTGCACTAATTTCTGAGGATTTCCTTTAGTGAGATTTTTCAGAACACCAAACATCATCTCTGTGTTCTCTCTTCTTTTGCCATCTGGTTCTGTAACAACTCTCTCTCAGGCTACGCTGGGAATGGGGAAGCAACCAACTAGATGTCGTTTAGCTCTCTTGTTATCTGATTGTGAGACCCAGTATCTCTCTTGAAAGGTAGCTTCCTTCCTGCCCTCAAATTATTACTATTTTTTTGTTTATGTCCACTACAGTCTTTCTGACTTGGGAAATATCTGGCAAAGTGTTGCACCTGCCCCACCAGAATGTGTGGGACATTATGAGCTGTGTGTGCTCAGCTGTGCAGCTCCAGCTTTGCAGCTGTGTGCCTTGTCATTCTGCTGGAGTCCAGGTGCTCAGTGTGTGTTCAGTAGTTTTTACTGCAGAAAGGAAGGCCACCAAGTGGACAGGCTCTAAATGCTGTAGCACAAATGAAGTTGTGCTCTAATCAGAGGTGATTTATTGGTGTGAACAAGCAATAGAGACTTGAATTGTGGAATTCCAAGTTCTCTGTAAATGAAAACCATTTTCTTGCTGAGCACAGATATATACGTGCTCTTTTACTTGTTCCCAACGAAGTTCACAGAATTCCTGAAGACCCCAAAGCCAACAGAAAAACAAAGTTTCACTCCCACTCCTTCGTATATGAGATGCCAAGGCTGCATGATGACAGGGCAGCTGTGACTCACTACCCCTGGGAGTTGCTCAGCACTGGGAGCTGGTGACGCATCTTGCAATATGCATAGTCCTGATGCCTGTTTTGCTTACATTAAGCACATGGAATGGCTGCAAGGTAATAAAAACTGATAGGATTGCTTTTTTTTGAAGCCATAAAAACACAAGTTTCTTGTAAGAGAACGGATAGCTTACATACAAATAAAAAGCATGTGAACTAAGAGTCACTGGTAACACAATTGCTGCAGTAGATCTGTAACTAGCACTCTTGTTCCCCACCAACATAGACAACACGTATAGCTGCTGATGTTTCCCTATTAGTAGGTGCTTTTGTTGCTTGGTGATAAGAGGCAGGGTCAACAATATAACTGTGAGTATTTGGAGAAGTGCTGTTGTCTAAAAATCAATCATTTCAAGCGATTCCCTCAAAATTTGATCATTTTCCTACAAAGTCAGTTGATGGCAGCAAGGTAGCTGACAGGCTCTCGTGCTGAGGCTGTCCCTGTGCTTCCTACCCGAAGGCCACCTGGTCAGCTCACTGCCCCTTCCTCAAGTAGTGCAGAAGGAGAAAATAAGATGAAAAAGCCCATGGGCTGAAATAACGACAGGGGAATCGCTTATCTGCCACCTTCACAGGCAAGCAGGCCCAACTTCAGGGGAACTGTTTAACTTGCCACCAATTAAAATAGATAGTGAGGAACACAAAACCCATGACACTTCCCTCAACCACCCCAACCTTGTTCCTTTGATCCTGACACCCTGAGCAGTGCAGCAGCAGTGGGATGGCAGCCAGGCTATAACAATTAATGTCTCTAACCTGATGACCAAAGCAGCCCAGGACAGCCATTTACACGCGTGTAAGTGATCTGCCCCTCATTTCTCCATGACTGCAATAACAAAAGATTTCTGACAATTATGCTCTGGCAATGTCCATTTTGAGTTTTGCTTGTTACCAATGTTCTGTCCATACTTTAGGTTACCAGAGCCCCATGATGGTTTCCAAGTGGGCTGCAGTGGGGTTTGGGGCTCCACCTGCTGTCTGTCTCCAGCTGTTCCCACTATTACTCAGCAGCACAGGTGGAAGAGGGGAGATGCAATGGAGACAAGGGCAGGAGGTTACTTATCAGTTACTGTCAGCAGCAAAAAAAAGACTTGTAGAAGTCTCAATATTGGCATACTGGAATGAAAGTTTAGCTGTTTGTTGTGCTTGACTTCTACTGGTCAGGGAGGGTGGCTGTGCCACCTTCAACCTGAACTCTCTTCTTTCTGAAAGTTCCATAATGAGAACCTGAAAGTGACTGTATGAGACTACTTGTTTTGGGAAAGGATTTGTTAATTTTTGAAATTGTCTCTTTCCTGATAGATATGCGCTAGGTAAAAGAAGAGACTGATGAAAGAGGTGGCTGATTTCAGTGTCTCATTTTGAGAAGTTCTGTCTTCTCTTGTTTTCTTCCTGCAGGGCAGGTTCTGCAGCACTCAGATCAGGAGTTCATTGTTCATAAAAGAAATGGAGTGAATGGATCTGTAGCTCAGGGAGCTGTAATGGTCAGGACTGCCTGCTGCAATGCAAAGCCCCGTGGTTACTCTGATTTCCAGCCACAGCAACGTCATCATCTTTTCCAGTTGTATATTTTCAGACATGCCGACATGTTGGAGACCTAAATGGGAGGTGCTGAAAACAATTGATGTTTTATTTCTTTATAAGCTAAGAACAGACTGCTACTGAGGATGCTTTGCTTAGCTAGTACAGGAAAACAATCTTTTTTTTCTTACTTTTTGTGCTCATTGTTTAGCTGGTATGTTCCAGAATCATAGAATCATTAAGGTTGGAAAAAGCCTCTAAGATCATCTAATCCAACTGTCCACCCACCACCAATATCACTCACTAAATGCAAAGAGATTTCTGTTCAGCCATGCTTTCTTCACTGCTTTTTTCAGAAGAACGATTTCAATCACTTCAAACAAAGCAGAAAAATGTGATGTGCTGACTGGTTTGCTTCATCCCAGGAAGAGATCTGAGATGTATTCAGCCTTATTGCAAACGAGGCAGTGTTGTTAATGAGAGATTTAATTTTAAATAGTTAAGCACCTGCAGAAATGTCTGTAAGCAGCTACTGATATATATATATATATAAAAAAAATTGACAGCTCATAGTTTTATCCTGCTATGTTTTGTAGTGGGAAATAAGGGATGGTTTTTCACATAGCTGTTGGCAAACTGATTTTTCTGTAGACTGTGCTGTTAGGTATTTTATGTGTTGTATGTTAGGCTTTTCTCTGTCCTGGTTTAATTTCTTGTTCAATTACTTTTTGATGTTCTGTCTTCAATCCTTTTTTCTAACGGAGGAAAGAAAAGGTAAAAAGAAGGGGGGTAGGGGAGGATAAGCAGTTTTTTCTTTTTTTCTTTTTTTTTTTTTTCCTTTTTCTCTGAATGAGAAGAGTATTGCTTGTAAGACATGTGCTCAGGAAGCGTGTGCCCATGGAGGGGTTCCTATAGAGAGAGAAACTGATTCAAGATGGGCACACGGTTCCTTGTTTCATGGGTGGCGATCCTGTACAGCAAGTTGGAAATAAAAGGTCAGGAGCTGGGGCTGTAGGACTGGTGTGTGTTGGTGTCAGGCAAGCAGAGTCAAGCCTATTGCGTTCAGTTCAACTCTTTGACGGCATCACACGGTGGTACCCTGATCACACATCTGCTTATCTCTGGTTCAGCAGCTTGGTTGCCTCAATAACAAAAGGATGTGCACCAAGGCTGCAGGGCAACTCAGCTGTCCAGATGTTATGGAACTCCATTCTGGAGTCCAAATAGTCCGAATTGCTGTGTGTAAATGTGGCTTATATGTATCAAAAGTACAGAAGAGGTGTTTTTAGCTGCTGTTGGTTGTAGAATGATTTACTCTTAACAGTAGTGAAATAAAGGTGAGAGATGAAAAGCTTTTCAATACTGTAGTAATATCACTCTGATTATATTTGATAGAGGCTAGGAAGAAGGTAATATGGCTCTTTCATTTAGGATATGTCTCATTAGGACTGTGACTGTCCCAGAAATCCTAAGAGATTTGTTATTTGGTCTGGCACATATAAGGAGACTATTACAACTGATAGTAGCTTGCTTAATTAAAACAAGTTATCTGTGCAGTTTTATGGCCTTCATTACTGCAGTGTGACTGCATTCTCTCCCTGTGTACAAAAGCAGAAAGATGATCATCATCTTTCACTTGATCTGTAGTTGATATTTACCAGCTTTTGCGGGATTATCAGGTGAGTCTGCACCAAGCTGTAGCTCTACACCTCGCTGTAGCGGGGTATTGGTTGCTTGTGTTTTTTTTTTTTTTTTTTCCTTTGGCAGCCAGTTCTGTGAAGGTTCAGTTTTGCATCTGCTTCCCTGGGACACGGGTGAGGCAGCAGCGGAGCCTGCAGCGGAACGTGGGCTAAGGCACGGTGGGGGGGGGGGGGAATGGAGATCTGCTATGCAAAGCTTTGGAAGTCAGCAAACTGACCTAGAACTGAGCTGTGTATTAGTAAAGAGCAGTGTTTTGCATTGCTGAGCAGGTAGGTTGCTGAATTGGGAATGAGCCAGAGCGTCCTCAGGGTCTGGCAGCCAGTGATAGTCTGGTTTGCATGTTGCACACGTGGTGCCCAGAATGGTCGCATTTACATTTAGTGAGCTGCAGAGGGTAGTGTGAGCTCCCCATGAGGTGGGATGGATGTTCAAAATAGCTATTTTTTTCTTTTCCAGCAGTAACCCCTAGGATCTGAAACAATGTTTGATATGTTCTTTGCGGTATTGGACCAAAAAGTAGATAAATGCTATAGGGAGCAGGCAAAACAAGACTTTTTTTTTCCTCCCTATTTTTCAATACGTGCTTTTTGAGATGTTTTTGAGATATTTTTGAGACACTGAGAAGGAAATAATTTAAGATTTGGTAATACTCTCTGGTTTCTGCCTTGTAAAACAGTTAGGTTCATCCTATGCTGTGTCACTGACATTCTTACAAACTGAATATAACTCGAAGTTTGGGTCATCAGTTTCCTGCCCTATGGTATTTACACTGATTTAGTAGTGCTTTTATGGTGACTTTAAGCACGGGGAAGTGATGGGGTTAGCAGCAATTTGTTTCAGCTGTCTGTATCTGAACTTTCCTTGGGAAGTTTCATTAACAAACCATCACGGTTTAAAAATAGAACTTGACAGAACCTCGTCGGCTTTAATTATGTAATACAACGCATCAAGAAGCTTTTTGTTTTATGTTACGATTACTTCAAAACAATTCAAACCATCTACTTTTCCATCACGAGCCGAGTTCTGCGCTGCTTTTATTGGAGATAATCAATCTCTGAAGCTCTGCGTGTAGATTACCTGCGGTGCTCCTGTTCTTACTTTTACTAAGATCCTAAATGAGTTCTGTGCTGTTGCTCTCTGCGTTTGCAGCAGTTAAGAGCAGACTGGAGCAGCTGGAGGGCGTGCAGAGCTGTGGATGCACTGCATGACATGGGTGATTTCTCGCTCCTAGGAGCTCACAGCGGGGTGCTTTGCAACACCCAGCTCCATTAGCATTCTGTAGAGAAGATAGTTTCTCTCCACCCACACTAAGAAGAAATATAAGTTCTTGATAGGTGTTGTCATCTGGACCGCTGTCTCTGTGGAAACAGTATCAGTAATCCCACCAGAATGTGTTGATGCTTTAAGCACAAAAGAAATAGAAAACCATTTCTTTACTCCTATATTACACTAGTGATGTGTTAGAGGTCTCTCCAGTAACTGGGTTATGAAGATTTTTCCGTTGGCTTGCTAAATAAACTGTGCTTGGAAACCAGAATTCACTTGCTGAGTTGCCTGTTTGGATATGTGAAGTGTTTATCAGGGACTGGATTCATATTTTCCTTCGGAGTATGTGTGTTTGAACATAACTGTGTGTGTCTGTATACACTGAGTCACAGAAGGGCTGAGGTTAGAGGCACCTCAGGATCCCTCTGCCCCAGCAGAGCCTTGCAGAGCAGGGCCCAGCCCCACAGGCAGGCGGCTCTGGGAGAGCTCCAAGGAGGAGACCCCACAGCCTCTGGGCAGCCTGTGCCAGGGCTCCGGCACCGCACAGCAGTGCTGCCTGACGGGCAGAGGGAGCTGCTGTGCTCCGGGTTGTGCCCAGTGCTGGGACCTTCTTACTCTGAAGTTCAGGTGCAACTTTATATGCAGTTGTGTTTCTCCTAAACCTATTGGTATTCTGAGTACTTTAGAATTTAACACCTGGATTTTTCATCTCTTCTTCCAGGGCTTCTTTCAGCCCTGTCCTAACTGCAGTTGTGATTCTGTATTTATTATTCTACCGTTTCTTCTTGGACTCTCAGTAAAATAGCGAGGCAGACACATGAAACAAACCCATTACTTGCAAAGACATACTGATTTTTTTTATTATTACTATTTTTTTAATTTAATAAACAATGGTCATCTTATAACCTTATGTTTAGGCATCTGGGTGATACGGTAGAACAGAGCTACTGAATGCTGGGGAAATCCACAGCCATGAGAAACAGCAGTAACATTGGCAAACCAGTCAAATAACCCTCAGAAAGGTTGCATCTGAAGGACACTACTGCTGGATAGATAGATGAAGATATATTCTTCAACTCAAGAAGGAAACAGAGGATGCATTGTTGTATGGGATGATTAGATGACTGACTAATGAGCCTTGAGGTGCAAGGAAATTGGCTACAAAAGCAATTAAATAAGTCCCTGATGTTCTAATGTACTCTGTATAAGTACTAAACTCTTAATATGCTTAGTTTTCTTCATAGTATACCACTAAATGTTTGTAAACATGCCAAAAAGTATGTTAGAGATATCAATGTGTGTTATTTTAATGTCAAGGCAGATCAGGAGGTGTTACCTGGGGCCAACCTGGTTAAGTCTTATGCCAATTCTGATAACATGAAAGGTACAAGGATCTCATCTGTTTTTTGCACTGGTGTGGGGGCCTTTTCTTGCAAGGGAAAATGAACAGAAAGATTTGACCTGGATGTTCGTTCTAAGCAGGAAAGCCAAGTTTTTTGGGGGAGTTAAAAGCATTAAATGTGTAGTTCCATCCAGTGAAATTCTGTTGTTAGATTATTCTGGGCAAGCCTGTCAAGATAAGGCAGTAATTGCAATGTTGAAGTGTGCTTAATATTTTAGGAACAAAGTTAGGTTTGCTGAAAATATTGCTAGAAGTGACCTTCAGCTTTCTCCCTTTCCCCCAGCATACCCCTAGCAACCCATTTCTGTGTAGGTTCCTTTTTTTTTTTCCTGATAAACATGTGCAACTGAATGAGGCTTGTTTAATAAAAAAGGTGATTTGCAAGCCTCAGTTGTGGCTGTAACCATGTATTGGGGAGGGGGCAAGATAGGTGTTTGAAGTAGTTTATCTCCTTTATAACCAGCTGGAGACAAAGAAACGTGTGTGTGTTCCAAGAACTAGCAGTTAGTGCTGGATGGTGATAACTGCGCTGACAGAAAATCATGTTTGGGTCTATGAAGACAACATTAAATTAATCATGTATTCATTTCTGATTTACCTCATTAAAAAGAGAATCAAAGAACCCTCTGCACTTGGACTTCACAGTATGTACTGCTGAACCCCCAAAATGTCTCACAAGTCCTATCTTCCTAAGAGTTCTGGATTGCTCACCTGAAAGAGCTTTATAAAAAAGTGAGTTATCTGGCTTGAGAGACAGATGGAATTGGTGCATCTGAAATGAATGAATAATATATAAGGACTGATACTCGCTTTGCCTCGTGAGTTGGCCTTGCTTTTGCTTATGGCTAAATAGTAAGAAACAACAACAAAAGATTGTTGATGTGGAAAGGTAAATATTTAATATTAGCCTCCGTGCAGTACATTCTCCTTTTGTATTCATGGAAATATGTTTTGGAGCTGAAGGAAAATGTCACTTGGATTACAGCAGTGGCTAAAAGTGCATGTTTGAGGCATCAAAGTGCTAGACTTCATTCAAAGGCACAAGAGAAAATTCCTGGATTAGTCCTAAAATCTTCACTGTTATCAACCTTTTTCAGTTAGGAATGATGAGTCTCATTTTGGTTTTCATTTGGGAGTTGGCTGGATCAACCCCTTCTTTCCTGCTCACAATGAGGTAGATAGCCAGGCAGCAGTAAGGTTGGTGGTTTCTTTCTCTCCCTGCTATGATGCTTTCTGGTTCTGCTGGTAGCCTTGGCAAGAGGTGCCATGTAAAATTCTAAAGATGTAGTATGGTTTCACTGACTTTCTTGGAACACTGCTGCTTGTATGAAGAACCAGCTTTTGGTAGCTTTTTCTTGAGCTAGTTTATCAAGAGCTCTATGCAGGTGTTGTAGGTAAGAATGATGAAAGAAATAAGCATGGAGCTTGAAGAAGACTTTGTAAATCAACTTTTTTCTACTTTTTTGCTCAATCCATGGCTAAACTTCTTAAGAAAGCCTACTTACAGTGGATTGTGTGAGAAGGTAAAAGAGGTGGAAAAGTAACCTTGTTAGAGGGTATGTTCTGATGTGGTTTGTGTTTTGATTTACGTGTATGTCCTCCTTGTTCATAAGCAAAGTTTTGCAAGTTAAAGTGATGACTTGCTTTACATGGATAAGATTGCTGTTCTGGACCAATATCCTGACATAAAACAGAGAACTTACAAGTGATGTGTTTTAATCTGTAAACAGTACTCAAAGGCCCAGCAGAAGGCAATGTGAATAGAACATTAGAGAACATGTACCTTCCATCTCTCCTATTAGGCTTATATAAAATCAAAGTAACTCTAAGGAGCGCACTCTTGTACTCTGTAAGCTATCAGTGGATGGACTTGAAGGACAACTTTGTATTCCTTCTTCTATTCAAGTGTTTACTGAATAGGGGTTGTGTGTGTGTATGTATGGATGTGTAGAGCTGCTCATAAAACCTGGTGTTATTCTTTAGAATAAAATGTCTTTCTTGTGAGGCACAAGTTTGAGATGTTTTCAAGAGAACTGGCATTGAGATGAGATAAATGTAGGTAATGCCAGAGGAACAGGGCACCGCTTGTTAGTGAACAGCTCTGAACTGTGTCTCCTGTGATATTTTGTTTACTTTAAGATACTTTTTGTGGCTTACTGATGTCACAATTAGAAATGCTTCGGCATGGTACGGTAACTGTTGTCTGAATAGTGTGTTTCAGAAATGGAGTTGACTTAGAGGTCGTTTTTCCCCTCTTGAAGGACAGTTAACCGTAACTTTAGAACAGAGGAGTGCCCTGTATGGCATGATAACCTGATGATCAGAATAAATGATTGTTTGATGTGCAGCGGATTTAAAACTTGAACTACTTTCCTTTGTGTTTACTGCTGTAGAACTACTTAGTTCTGGGTGGGCTGATTCTCCCCATCTCTGATATGAATTGTGCTGCATTTCCTGCACTATTAATTGTTTTAGTGCGCACTATTCTGGAGCTGCAGAAAACAAGGTTAGGTGGCAAATTTCCATTTTTGAACAATAGATGAAAATTATTAAAAAAAAAGGAAGTGTTTCTATGATTCATTTTAAAAACAAATACAGCAGGGCATATGCTATATGCTATAATATTTATTTCTTAAATTTTTTTGGTATTTTCTTAGCTAATAAGGATCCAGGTCTCCTTAAACAAGCCTAGGTTTAATAAGTTATTTCTAAGAGCTGCTGCATTTTTATGTTTGCATGTTTTCTGTCTGTGCTTAGCTGGGAGGAAGAATCTAGTTCACTTTCCAAGAGTCCAGGTAGGTGGGTTGAGGCGCAGCCAGAACTACAGCACTGGGTTGCTCAGAAGGTACTTGGTTGCTCTCGGGTGTTCTTGTTTATATGTGCCTGAGTGGAAGAAGTAGGTGTGATGTTTGCGGTCCTTGTTCCTAGTGTGGCTTGCTAGTGTTCAGTTTGAATATTTGGGCAGGGATGGGAGGTGCATGTTTTGTTAACTTCCTGGTGTGTGTGGGGGGGGGGGGGAATCAAACCCATATTTTAATTCTTCATAGAGAGGCCCTAAATGACACAGTCCGGTGGCAAAGTTGGTACACTTCCTTCCTCTTGTTGAAGATGTTCTAGCTTTGGTTGGTTGTTCTTTGTTTTCTTTTATTTGGTAGATATTGGGAGGATTGGATCACTCCTCATAGGGTGGGTTTTTGATCTCTGTCCTGAGGATAAACAAAATAAGAGATGGAAACTACAGTGTAGCACTCGAAGGCACTAGTATTTTCTGTGGTATGTCTTGTCTTTTGCAATTAATCTTGCTCAGAGCTTTCTTTTCTCCTTGCCAAGTAGGACACTGTAAAAAGAAAGGTGCCCCAGAGTTCTCCCCAGGATAGCTTGCTAGCCTGCTTTTAGGAGCTGTCTCATGAAAGACTGCAGGTACCTTTTTTTTTCTTTTCTTTTTCTTCTTGCACTCAGGTGAAGGGAATTCAGCTTGGGCTTCCTATTTGCTGGATGAGTGCTCTAACCCTTGTGGAGGGACAGGTGTTCTTCTGGAACTGCTGAGTTTTGAAAGCTCAGGAATCCTTGGATTCTTCAATTGGAGAAAAAATGTGGATCAGAGAATGGGAGGCTGTAGGAGTATTGGAGTATCTCTGCAAGCTCACAAAAGGGAGTGCAGTAGACAAATACATGGTGCACATAAATATGAGTCATTCTATCCACATGTAACCTATACATAGATGGACTATATTTCTATAGCTGCTATTTGGCATATTGTCATAAAAATATTGGAAAAAGAAGTTGTGTCACTTTGATTCTACTTCTAGTGAGAATATGGATAAATTCCATATGAATGATACTGAGTATGTTAATACTGAATCTTCTTTATTTTTCCTCCAACTTATATTATTGAAATGGAAGAAGGAGAACAGGCTGAATTCAGACTTTAAGAAAAAAACAAACAAACTGTTGGAGTAAACAAGTTGAGATAGAGGTGAAAGACACAGAAAAGCTACGTGTTCTTTAATAGATGTTAATGGTTTCCAAAACTTCCTAATTCCTTTTTGACTCAGTCATCTGTAGCAGTTGTATAAATCACTTCTAATGATGCAGTAGTGCTGAAGAATGCTGTTGTGCCTCTGCAATGTGTCATTATTACTTTGAAGGAGGGGGGGAAAACACCTGTATTGTTTGGCCTATATAAAGGATATTTAAGAAAAGGATTGAAACCAAATAAGGAGGAAATTTAAACCTTTTCCACAGATGTTTTCTTTCTGAAGGAAAGGAAATTGTAAATGGTAGCTGTGCAAAGTGAACTAAAGGGAACGTCTGTGAGTTCTTTTTTCCATTCTTTAAGACTTGATTCTTTTTGTTTCTGCTTCTCTTAGAGATGCATATTTGCCATGATCCTGCTTCCATTGCCTGGATACTTCAGTGATGCTGAGCTCAGCCTCCTTGTGAGAGAAAAAACTGATCTCAATGTGCTCTAAACATGACTGGATTCTGCAGGTTGGGCAGCACTTGCTGTGTAAACATCAGCAGAGTCCAAATGTCAGTGTGAGGTGATGATGTGCAGACGACCTGTGTTCTGTTAGTAGTAAATGAGAGGAAAAGAAGAACTGTAGAAGAAAGGCCATTATGCTTTATTTTTTTTATTATTGTATACAATAGGTGAACCGTTAGCAATGGATACTCAAGTTTGTACTGAAGTTTCTGAAATGTGCAGCTTAGAAAGAAAGAGCTTGTAGTGAATGAATTTGGTGCTTCATTGTTTGGATTCTAAAATAATTGATTTTAGAATAATTTGTGTTACTCTTGAATGACTGTAGCAGAACCAACAGGTGTCTGTGCACACTTTGATGCATCTGCAGCACTGCACAGCCTGACTTTGTCCGTAGTTGATTTGGATGTGGTGTTTCCTCCTAGGTGAACTCCTGAAGGCATGCGAGTATATCGTCATAGAACATTGATAGTGCTCTCCATGCTGTAGTCAGCCAGCTCCATTGGCCTGACCTGGGGACTTGCAGTGCTAACCTTGAGTGCAATATACGTTCTTTCTCTAGTAACAAAATGTGTTTTCCCAACACATACTGAATTTTAAAAAGCAATCGAATATTGCTTCTAGGTGGAGTAATTGAGAGATTGCGCAGCTGTTTTTGAAGGGTCTAGAACGGACCCTTGACCTCTGAATACAGGCACGAGGCTCACACCCAGCCAGCAGGAGGGATGTGCTGCATCAGTCATGTCTGGCTGTATTGTCTCATTTCCATCTGGGGATCCCATTCAAGGCAGGAGTCATCACTGTTAATATTCAGCTGCTGTCTGGTTACATTAGCCACTTGGGAAATTTGTTTCATGGTTCCATCTTGCTGATTTTCTTCACAGTGGATAAAGGATGCTGTCACGTATTTATGCCTTGTCTTTGAGCAGTTGAGGTCTGTGCAGTGACCGTAAAGGTACTGAATTTAAACCTTGTTAATCACAGTGTTTGTTGTCCATATGGTTCTGCTTTGTACAGATTTATTAAATGTCACTTCCTAGATTCCCTTAGTTCTAATGTAGAAGAATTTTAACATTGCATTTTAGAACAGAACATGCAAACTTAACCTTTTTTTTTCTTTTTTTTTAGCTTTTGTGTTTTTTCTCCTTGATTTTGCTTCTGGAGGTTGCAAAGTGATCATGAGCAACGCTGGCATAGTGACAGTGAAGCTGAGCCAGAATCTGGGCCTGCATGGTTTGCTTTTTTTTTTCTCCTCAAACAAGGGCACTCTACCTTTTTGGCATCACTTCATAATATTAATTTGACTTGTAGGGAGCAGTCCTAAGTCATGAAAGAAGAGATGGCTGAGTCCCATTGGCAGGATATGTATTTTTATGATATAATGTTACATAGCTGGGAGTAGAATTAGGTCTTTTTTCTGTTACTCAGTCTTTTAAAATATTTAACAGCCAGTCAAGTGTTAGAAACTCTCTTTACATGTTGATCTGTAAGCAATACAATAGGCTATTTCAGTCAATTTGACATAACGCTGTTATAATCTTTTAGTGCAAAATCAGTACTTCACTCTTATCTAAATTGACTATTCTGTTCTTAATATATTGCACATGTTGCATTCTTAACAAGTTTGAATTCTAGCAAGATAATTGTCCTGTTTCTGCTGGGATAGTTGACTTCTCTTTGTAGCTGCTGTCACAGTGCTGTGTCTTGGATTTATGTGCGTTGTCAACATCTACTCTCATCCTATATGTAATTGTTGCAGAATGGTGCATACACAGTCAGGGACTTCTCTGCTGTCCCACCAGAGAGGAGCTGGGGTCCTCAAGGAGATGGGGACACACAGATGGCGGGACAGCTGACCCTGACCACCAAAGGAATGTCTCATAGCAAAGAGTGCTTATGCTCAGCGGGAAAACTGAGGGAACGTGGCTGAGGTGGTTGCTGCTGCTCTGCATCACTTGTGTTCTCACTCTTCTATCTCCAGTTCTCTTCCCCCATCCCACTGGCGTTGGGAATGACCACGCAGCCATATACTGCTGAGCTGCCACAACATTACAGCTCTTGGGTCGCTGATTTAGATCCAGACACGTAGATGCCCGTGTTCATGTTTGCTGCTGGTAGTCTGTATTAAAGAAGGGGCTGTTGAACAGCCTCACTCTAATGCATATCCCCCTCCAGTTTTTGGAAAATCATCTATTGTCCCTGAGCGGCAGGGAGCCCTACATCACCACAGCCAGCGTCCTACCTACTCTGTGAATAAACTGACTTCATCTTTTGTTATTGATCCATCAGCTTTCATGCAAGCACTAAATTAATCCTTAAAAAATAATTAGCTCCAGTGTCCTGGCAAAATTCCAAGTAGGCAATTACATTCTGCCTACTTAAAAACTACCCCCTGCAGTTACAATTGGATAAGTTGCAGTGACAGATGATTGTGGGTTTTGTGATAGGTTGTGTGGCTTTTCATTCCTGTGAAGTCTGCTGTAATGCTGCATATGTCTTGCCTTGAAAGAAACTACTGACCAAGAGGCTTATTAGAAAGATAAAGAAAAGTACCTAATGAAAATATTTGTCTAATGCTGTGAAGACAAAAGAGGGAAGATGTAGATGGTCCTTGTGAATTCCAGAATTTGGAAGGCGTCATTTGTGAATTGGCTTTAGAAACATATGTTTATAATTATACGTAACAGAGAGCAAAACTGAATGGTGTTTGTCTTGTGTCACTGCCAATTATGGAGCCAGGACTGAAGTTTCAGAGTAGCAGAAAAATTGGGAAGATGCTGATTTTTTTTGTTTGGCTGTTGTACTTTGGATATGGAATAAGCCTTGTATTGGTTTATGCTCTCCTTTCCAAGTACGGTGAAACAGTGAAGCCTATAGCTTGCAAAGGCTGCCCAGATGGTTACTGCATGTTTAGGGATTCAATTATTGCCTATTTACTCCTGTTTTTCAGTTCTTATTTTTGCTGTCTTTAATAGATAAAATCCTTCTGTCTGGAAACTGTAAGGACAGTTCTATGGTGTTGCACTGGTTTTGTCCTGAACCTTAATTAGGAATCAGAACAGTTGTTTTATAATTCTGATGCAGCTCTGCAGTATAAATACTTTAAAAAAGCAAACACTGGGAAGTGCACATTTGGTAGATCTGCCCCAACTTGTTTTACTTGTTGTGTTGCATCTCTGTGTGTGTGTGCACATCTTTCTGTGCATGTTCTTCTAATTTAATTAACTCTGCCTGCATTTAGAATAAGACAAGTCGCACTGCTGCAGTTGGACCAAATGCAGTAATTATTCATTCAATGCTTGTTTTAGATTTGCACTAGCAATTGTCTATTCCTTTTTCTCAGGGGAATACATGCATTTGAACTACTAAATGGCTCAGTGTCCTCAGTGTGGTTCTGCTGGGGGTTGCCACTGAGTGTGATATTGGGGTAATTTTGTTGTCCATGCCTGGCCCATGGATGGGAAGCACCTAATGAACAGTCAGCAGGGCTGAGTTGTTGATGAAGTTGTGCTGCAATCAGGTGCTGAGAAACTCCATCGCATCCATCAAGTTTGTCAACAATCTGTTTTCCATAGCTGCACTTGAGGTACAAAGAGAAGGCATGGAATGATGAATATCTTGAGAATTCCTTCCCTTGTTCTCAGACTCAGATGTTTCACTGTGGTAATATCAGAGTTGTTGTTTTTTTTAAAAAAAAAAAACAACTAGGATCTCTTATTTCAGGTAACTTGTGTATCATTTCACATTGAGCATTTTTCTTGTGATCAACATATCAGCTGTTTCCTCACTGTAAGTGCACTTGGCCAAGGCAGAGTATGCTATACTAGCATTGGGAAGCAGGCAGCCCATGGTATACCCAGGTCTTTCACTTAAGTAATACCTCTTCCTTTTTCAATAGTATGTGTTTCACATGATTGCTGACTTGGAGACTGGGTTTTGGGCATTGGCACAAGAAGGTGTTGATTGGTAGATGCCAAAAAGTCTTCATTCTTGATTTTCAAGGACCGTCATACTTTATAGGTGCTTTCTCAATAAGTGTTTTTACAGCACAATAATAGCAATTCTGTGTATTTTGACAGTGGCTTCTGCTACTTACTTTACTGGTTCTTCTTTAGAAAACTGAGAGGGGATCTTATTAATGTTTATAAATACCTTCAGTGTGGGAGTCAAAGGGACGTGGCCAACCTCTATTCAGTGGTCTGTGGGGACAGAACAAGGGGGAATAGCCATAAACTCGAGCATAAGAAGTTCTGCACCAATTTGTGAAGGAACTTCTTCACAGTGAGAGTGATGGAGCACTGGAATGGGCTGCCCAGAGAGAGTGTGGAGTATCCTTCTCTGGAGATATTAAAGATCTGCCTGGGTGCCTACCTGTGCAACATGCTGTAGGGGTCTGCTCTGACAGGAGGGTTGGATTTGATATCTAGAGGTTCCTTCCAACCCCTACAATTCTGTGATTCCCATTACTGGGGTGCCCCTGAAGCGCTGCCTTACACACAGAAGGTTGTGAATGTGGGCTGTCCTTGCCATACCATTTTTTCCTGTACGTGGACTTGAAGTAAATGTGCAGACCTACATTTCCATTCTGATATACCAAGGAATATCCCTACTGTAGAATCAGTATTGGATGTGTAATTCAGAAGAAACATGGTTATATCGCTCCTGTACTACATACTCTTTCCTGGCAAGTTTTTTTTTCTGCCTATTGTTATTACAAAACTTCTTCAAGCTCTATTTCAGATTTAGGAAAGAACTTGCTCAGCATGGAGCAGGCATTCTGGTGCCATGGGTTTTCAAAAAGCTTTCTGGAGCCTAAGGGCTAAGGTTGAAAATTTAAGTCTTAAAGTGATGCATTAATTGCATTAGACCTATTGAGTGCCTGGGGCATCATTGCCACATGGCAATAAGGGGTTGACTTTTAACTGAAAGAACACAAAGTAGGGAATATCAATTAGCAGAGTGAACTACATATGACTAATGACTAATGGTGAATGCTAACCAGAAATTCTAACTTCTGAGTGTACACCCACCTGCAGAGATGGATAAAATTCATGATGGATTTTATGACAACGTTACTTAGAAGAGGATTAAAGCCCCAGGCATTGATGTTGGATTTTTCTTTTTATTTATGTTAGTATAAATTAATGGTGCTGTCACTGAAACAGCAAAGTCGCTATAGGTGTGAAACTGGAGAGAGTGAGAACATCTGCAGTTTGAGAATTTTTGGTAAACCTTTCTGGAGAAATCATGGGAGTTGCTTACATAATGGAAACATCCTATAATTTTTACTGTGCCTTTTCCCTTGTTGCCACACATTTCTGCTACCATGGTAACCCATCATGAATTGTTCATAGTAAGTGACCTTGTCATTCCTTTTATATATGCCATGAGTTATTGTGCAGGAGGTATTTATAGAATTAGGAAGGTGATAGTGACTGCCTGAAGACAAACAGGTTGTGTTTCATTTATTTTTTATTTTCTCTCTTTAAGTAGAATAAGGGGCTAAAAACCATAAGAGGAAAATGCTAATGTTTGTCTGCAGAGTAGCTCTTGGTATTATTCAGACAGGGACAGGTACAGCTACTAAGTCATGAAGTAGCTGGATGGGAAGTGGTTAGCTCAGCCTCCTGTATGCAGTTCTCAGCTGACATTCTTCTGGCCCGGTCATAAATATATTTAGATTTACTTTTTCATACCTGATACTTCTGTGAGGTAATGGAATAGCCAGCATTTCTGTTTAGCTAGGTCAAAGAGACCGTGTTGATGCATGTCTGCTAATTTGAAATACAAAAGACATTGTTTTCTCAACCATTTAGAACGTGGGAGTTAGCCCTTAATCTTTTTGTTCTTACATCTCATAAAGTTAAGATTAAACCAACAAAAACAACAAAAAACTTTGCAATCATTTTATGTAGGCTGATGTTAAACACAGAACAAGTAAGCTTGGCAGGAAGGGAAGAAAAATAACAGTAAAACCAACACTATTCTACTCCCAAAATATAGAATACATCAACTCCAGAAAAGAAAACTTGGTGATCGTGTACAGCCTAAAATAAGAACACTGAATATCTTTGAACTATATTCAGTCTGTTATCTTGGAACATATTAGTTTGATGGCTTAAGCTTTGCAGATTTCATCACAATGCTTACCTTTCTAGTTGTTATGCTGTGTAGGAGATAAATGAATAATGCTAGTTCAGTTACGAAAAGGTTATGAAGAGCATCTGGTAGCCAAGGAGAACTTGTTAGCTGTTTTGTGCATTCAACAAGAAAACAAGACTATAGTACACAATAACCCTATTAATTCTCTACCAGGTTACTTTGTTACTATTTGAATGTTGGGGAAGCTGTGGTTAAAATCTCTAGAATTCAGCTTTTAGTTGTGATACAAGGACGAAATTCATGTTTGCCACATAGCCATAATTGTGGTGCACCTGGATATCAGAGCTGTGCCCACACTTTTCCTGCGTGATGTAGGAGTCCTGCTGCTGATCTGTGTGCAGAGCAGTCAAGGTGTCTGAGCCCCGACCCCTGCCCAGCAAAACTTCACTGTTCTAAGGAATCTTCAGGTATGGAATTGGATTAGTCTCATGGAGGTCCCACTGTGTGCAGATCAGTTTATAGATGTTACCTGTAGCTGTCAGGTGTGTTGATTAGTTCCTGGGGCAGAGCATGTGTGTTCTCAGAAACCTCTATATCTCATAGAATGGCCAGGGTTGGAAGGGACCTCAAGGATCATGAATCTCCAACCCCCTGCCACATGCAGGGCCACCAACCTCCCCATTTCATACCAGCCCAGGCTGCCCAGGGCCCCATCCAGTCTGGCCTTGAACACCTCCAGGGATGGACGGGGCACCCACAGCCTCTCTGGGCAGCTGTTCCAGCACCTCACCACTCTCGTAGTAAAGAACTTCCCCCTGCTATCCAACCTAAATCCTCCCTCCCTCAACTTCAAACCATTTCTTCCTATCCTGCAGTTATCTACCCTTTCCAAGAGTTGATTCCCCTCCTGTTTGTAGGCTCCCTTTAGGTACTGAAATGCTGCAATGAGCTCACCCTGCAGCCTTTTCTTCTCCAGGCTGAACAAGCCCAGCTCCCTCAGCCTATCTTTGTAGGGGAGCTGCTCCAGTCCCCTGATCATCTCTGTGGCCCTCCTCTGGAGCCTCTCCCACAGCTCCCTGTCTCTTTTGTACTGGGGGTTCCAGCCGTGGACACAGTACTGCAGACGGGGCCTCACAAGAGCAGAGTAGAGGGGGACAATCACCTCCCTGTCCCTGCTGGCCACCCCTCTTCTGATGGAGCCCAGGATCCCATTTGCTTTCCAAACTGCAAGCACACACTGCTGGCTCATGTTAAGCTTTTCATCCACCAAGACCCCCAGGTCCTTCTCTTCAGGGCTGTACTCAAGGACCACTCCTTCCAGTCTGTATGGATGCCTGGGATTCCTCCAGCCCAAGTGCCAAACCTTGCACTTTGCTGCGTTGCACTTCACTATGTTCATCTGGGCCTACCTTTCAACTCTGAGGTCCCTCTGAATGGCACCCCTTCCTTCCACTGTGTCAAATGCACCACTCAGCTTATTTTCATCAGCAAACTTGCTGAGGGTGTAAGTGGTTCATTGTGTAGGGTTTTCTGTGCTGTACAAAAATGCTTCTAAATAGTCACTAGAAACTGCTTTTGCAGATGCAGTAACAGTCATGTAGGGCAGTTAAGGTGACTGAGAGATGTTGTGTAGGCTGCTTAAGGTAGTGCATGGGAATGATTCATTCAAATGTTGGAGTGATCCCTGTTGGACCACTGAGTAGCTGGATTGTAGAAATTCAGCAAAGCTGTGACTCAGGGAGCCTTACCTGATCCAACTCCATATGACACTGCAGAGACCCTTATGATGCCCAGATGGGCAGCAACTGACTGTTCTTCCAGGGATTCAGTTTCCCACATGAACATTATACAAAAGATCCCAGGAGTGTCTTTGTGGCAACAGAAATGGGTTTATTTCCATATAGCAGCCAGTAGCAGTTTTTTGATCAATTAATGATGTTATAAGACATTTGCTATGCCTTTGAAATTAGCTATTAATAACAGAACATGCATTTTACAAATTACATATTGACTTATCTCCAGGTTAACAGTGGTGTAGCACCAAGTCCATCAGTGGAAGAGCTCAGTGTTTTATATAACACAAGAAAACAGCAAGCAAGAATGCAGAAGAGATTCCCTTAGGAATTTTGAATGCTAAGCATCAAGTACTCAATTGTACTGTTATATCATTTAGTCCAGCACAGTCATTTAAACTGTCATTTCTTTAATGGCTGGGAATGGTAATCTCATGGGGAGGTTAGTCTAATATGACCCATTTATTATTCTCTTCCAGTGTTTTTGTGCTAGGTATGTTATAATTAGATTAAGCTGACCAGCCTGAAACTCAATAAATATATAAACATTCTCCTGAATGTAGTTTCACTTTATTAGCCATCGAGCTGGTCTAACTTTATGCAAATACTGCTGAGATGATATTTGGAATGTCAGATTACTCTGTTTTGGTGCTTCCAGAACTCATTTCTTCTTTGAGATCTGGCCTGTGGTGTATGTATAGCTATGTAAGCTAAACAAGTACTGGATCTTTGGAGAGAATGGTCCAACTCTGTAAGATCTGCTTATGTGGAGATGGGGACAGGTAACAGAAACTAAGCTCTGGTAAATGTGAAGGCCTCCACAATGCTTTAAGAAATACTTTAAATTTTTGCTTTGGAAGACTTGTTATTAATTATCTGTGAGTTACACAAGTGCTCTGAATTCCATATAGAATCTTCCCTTGTTGTAGTACATTTCTTGTTTCTGCAAGTCTCCTGTATAACACAATGAACCTGAATGTGTAGGTAGCATTCAAAATGTGGTACATTTTGCCTGTTTGCTGAAGGTCAACCCAGATTTAGACATGATCAGACAAATAATATACATATATTTAGGGAAAACTGAACTTAAAACTAATTAATCCTTTACATATATGCTGTATCTTATGAATGGATTAAGTAGAAAAAGTATCACTGCTTTCCTGTGTACTTGATCTCCTGTATTCTGTACTGCAGGCTTTGAATATTGAGATCTATCCTAGAACATCTTCCATCCATTCCTAAGAATGTAACATGCTTTTTGTATGGGTTATTTGGAAGGGCACCCAGCACAAGGCTCTGTTCGCTGTTCTGTTGCATGTTCACAAGGTGCAAGTGTGGGGAATGACTGAAGACTCTAAAGCAATGGAGAAATCCAAGTACCTTACTGCATACTAACTAAAAAAAAAACCAAACAGCTCATGTTAATGCTTTAAATCCATCCTTAAGATTTCTGTGATCGTTGCTCAATGATTACCTTTTTGATAGTTGGCGTTGTGTGAATGCTGATTAACTGTAAATAATTTCAGTTTTGGAGAACCCTATTTTATCATGGCTATTAAAATAAACTTGTGAGTTTTCTAACACTGGAGTGTCTCAGTTCTCTTCCACTCATTTGACTTCTATTATAATCTCTAAACCAAGTATTAGTAATGTTCTGTACAAGCAGATACTCTGGCACAGGTTCATTCAAATTCCAGCTCCAGACTTATAAATAGGAAATGAAGCTTAGGAGTCTCTCCAGAGATTTCTAAGAGAATATACAATACGGTTTAACCTGTCAGACCAGAGGATGACACTGCTGTTCCGCGCTGATAAAGGTGTTTGAGAATGAAATTTCACTCCTAAAAATTATGGTTTAACTGTAAGACCTTCAGCTACTTAAAATGTTGTTTCTGAATTAGTTGCTGGAGAGGGCAGCTGTGAAGCCTTGCATAGCACTGCATGCAAACTCTGTTCTGCAATGATAGTGCATTCCCATTTGCTGCAGTGGTGATACTGAAATGGAAGCACAAAGGCTCATTTTCTCATTGCATGGTACATTATATTCTACTTTATTTAGTTACGAGGAGAAAAAAAAAAGTACATAGAAGCAATATAATTTGTTGGACAAGTCTCCTTTTCTTTCTCCCTTCCTTGGCCCCTGTCAAAAGAAGAACTATGTTAGAGTTCAGTCAACACAATAAATGGTATCTAAAATCAGCGGTGAGGTTTTATTTTGTCATTGTAGTCCTTTAACAGCAACTAGTAACTTCAAGAAACAGTGTAAGAAATATATACTAGGTTTTTTTTTTCTTCTCAAAAATATACATTTTTAATAGCTCTGTGAAGGCTTGGGTCAGCAGACAAGCATTTGAGTGTTCTTTTCTTATCTCAAGACATCTTATTTTCTTAGGCATTTACCTTGGGAATCACTTGACCCATTCTTCTAAATAATTTGTGAAATGCTGTTTCTATTTCAAGCTACGAAATTTTTGCGACCATTTTCTTCAAAAAAAAAAAAAAAATCTCCAGAGAATGCTTTTAAGAAATTGGAAATTTAATTGTGGGTGCCTGCTCTGAACTTTAACAAGATTCCTGTTTTTTGCTTGGGAGTTCTGTTTCCTATCACAGCAGTGAGCATACAGGATGAGCTAATTAAAACACAGTAGAATTTCCCCAAGTCATGTGGGTGATTACATCATACTGAGGTAAGGAAATATTAGCGGGCCTTTCTGCATAATGACTTGAGTTTAATTTTCTGTTCTTTCTTTCTGACTACTCTGTTTCCTGCCCCAGAAGTCACAATCTGCAATAAGAACCTCAATTTTACCTGAGTTAACTCGATTAAAAGTTCTCTGGAATTGTTTTATTCCCCCTTCCGCACAGAAGGAGCTGAGCCCCATTTTTCTAACAACTGGAACTGCTGGCTTTCAGACAGTAGTTTAAAATACCTTCAGGGATGTTATTTGGCAGCCTTTGAGGCTGCTCTTAAAATACTTAATGCTTTTGAAAGTCAAATTAAAGGTTTGTTTCATTTAAGTTGTATCGCTGGATGAGATTAAATAAAGTGCCCTACTTGCACATAGCAATCTGTATGAAATGGTTTTTTGATCGCCTTCATGCATATCTGAAATGCACCTCCAATTTCTTTTCAGTATCCTGGCTTATTCAGCTTTTTACCATAATGGTTCATTAGACTCTTAGGCTTTTTCTTCAGAGTTGCAGTCAATTTTCCATCTCTGCTCTTTTACATTAAATCACTTTGATTCCCCTAAATGCAGTAATGGGGGAGAGAGCAAGCAAGAGTCATGGAAAGAAGAGTTGTGTGGTGTGGATGCATCATTTCAAAGCATACTTATAATATTGCAAAGGCTTTGCCCCTGGCTGCAATGCTGCTGAATTTATCAAGTATTCCCAATTCTTAAGGAATAATTTAAGTATATGCTACTGCTGTCACTTGTTGGTGCTTATTTATTTTGAGATCATTGGGAGTTTGTGTAGGTGGAACCTCAGCGTTTACCTCACTGGAGCACGTCGCAGTGTTCAGCTCTAAATCACTTTGAAAAGCCAATAGTCACTCATTCAAACACGTCACCAAATGCATGTAACTGAGATTGAAAAACAGCTGTTCTGTGGCACACAGATCAGTACAGCCGGCTTTCTAGCCCTTTCCTGCTGTGGTGGGTGTTTTTGGCTCTGCTTGCTGGTGCAGAAGGTCTACATTTCTTTGAACCATGTCTGTAAGTGGGCTGAGATTTCTGTGGTCAGCTTCCATCCTCAGTAAATTCAAGGGAACAATTGCAGCCCACTGAGCTCCACTTTTCTCTTTGGCTTCAAACAGCTGAAGTTCTGTGTTGTCTCCAGTGTCCCTGTGCTCTGATCCCAAAGATGAGGCTGTGAAGGGGTCACTGCCAGCAGCGCTTCCTGGGGCAGCCACAAACCCCAATGTAGAGCACTGGGGGCTGCAGGGGTGGAAGCGATCTCCCTTCTGGCCACAGCAGCAACTTAAGGAGAAGTTTTAAGGAGATCCAGTGCCTTTCCTTGGAAGCGTAATTTGCTTTTTATGCGTACGATTTTACCATTGTGATTGCAGAGTCTGTGATTTTGGTCATTTTGTCAGAAGGGCTGTTGTATTCAAGAAACTCAGGGATCCACTGGTGTTACCTAGCTAGGCAAAGCAAAAATGAGCAAAATTACTTTTTTTTTTTTTGAAAACTTATCTTCTATTTTAACGAGTTTACCAGTTAAATGGGGTGACAGATTATTTCAAAAATTCTCTATGAAAGCAAAGTAAATGTATAAAGATATTGCTGACCTCTTAATTAACCACCTCCATAAAATCTGTTATTAATTCTGCTCTGGAAAGTTTTAATAGCATTATGCTGAAGTGCACTTTAATGAAAAGCCAGGCTTATTTCTGCTAACTGATATGTAATCTTTCTAATACTTTCTTGGCAACTCTATTTTTAAACTAGCAAGCAGCTCTAGGCTATAGGACTTCTGCACCTTTGCAGTACCCACTGACCTGTACCCCTGAGAGATACAGGACATCTTTGTTCACAGGATCTTTGGTGTGGGAGACTTGACCAAATACTAGGTATGCAATAATACAAATCATAGGGAATAAAGGCAGCAAATTGTTTAGAAGGGTGACAAAATGTGTTCTGTATTTCGTGATGCGTTTTCTTGGCCGTCAATGGCAGCAGAAAATAATTAACTTGTAGCGTATCCTACCATGAAACACTGGTTGCTGAGATCTGGAATAATTTATTTCTTATAGCTTGAGGGTTTGCCAGAAGGATATTTTTGCTCTGCTGAAGTAGTCTGGTTAATTACTGGTAGCCTGCTGCACATCATTGTTTGTCTCAGATTAGTAAAAACTTGAGTTCAATTTGCAGTCTTGCTTTTGTTACTTGCAGTATGTATTTTGTATGTCTGATTGTCTTGCAATTACTTAATCATCAGTGTAAGAAAGAGTAGAACAAGTTACACTCCACGTTAGCATATACCCATAAAATTGGTTCATATTTTCTGGAAATGTATTCTTAAGTATCAAAGTGTAAGAAAACCGTGGTGGTGCTGGTTTATGTGGAGTGGTCCTTTGAGAAACCAACAGCTTCCTTTGTGCACAGTGGCAAGCAAATATTTGGGTTTTGGAAAATGCTTATTGATACTTTCAAGTTAATCAGAATCTCGTTCTCTTCTTTTTCCTGTTTGTGTAGTGTCATAAAAACACACGCACAAAAAATGTAACTGATAGGAAGCCAATTCTTTTGCTGTTGAGTTTAATCTGCATCTTTTTAATTCCTATTCTTTTGATGGATCAGTTTTTAGAACTGTGAATCATAAAGATGAAGAGATGACAGTTGAATGGGACGCAAAAGAATGTATTGCTGTTGAAATTAAATAATCATTTTTATGGAAACTTCCTCTACAATAGGAAATGGAGATGAATGAGTGCAGAATCTTTTTTATTAACAAATTAACTTTCTAGTCTGTCCATATTAGTCAGCTTTTTACAGGAGGCAACAGTTAAATAGTTTCTAATCTGTCTTCATGATGTCTCTACAGGTCATTTAGGGAAGAATACTGGAATATGAAATTTAAATCCTTCGCATATTTTTTTTCTTGTCAAGAAAAAATAGATATACTCTCTGCCCATTCTTTCTTCTTCAAAAATAGAAGTATCCAAATTGGAGTTCATGAGAGATAAAAATATAGGAATGATTAAAACCATAGTAACGCTTCTCAGGTTTTTCATAGTAGTGTTTATTTTGGGAGGAGACAGTGAATGGAAAATGTTGAAGTTAAAAACTAGGTAAGGGTTGAAATATGCTGAAAACAATTCAAGGAAAAAGAGTGATTACTGAATGCTAAAGTAATGTACAGGTATGCTTTGCCTTTAGCCTCTGATGCTGTAAAAAGTCTTCATTTACTTTATAAACATGAGGAGTTGCCTAGGCAATCCATGAAAGTATGAATCTGGATTCAAAATAGCTTTTCCTATTTGGTACGTAGATGTATATACTTTTAAATCAGCCATCGTCACCTTGCTTTTAGCAAGCATTTATTGTTTCTGATTGTCTGGGAAGTGTTCTACAAGCACATAGTAAAAGAATTCCCTTTTGCAAAAGCTCTCGAGAGGTTGCAGAATGGGGCCCAGTGGTGCATGTGGCCGTGTTGCATGAAGCAGAAAAATTGGAGTGCTGATATTAGTATGCTGGCAGCCTTGCCTAGTGTGTGAGGGTTTTGGGTGTTGTGTCCTGGAGATAGCACAGCTGTGTGATTTGAAAGCGGTCAGAGGAGGCCAGTATCCAATTCTTTAAGTCTTTCTTCTGTATCCATCTAGGCAGCATGGAGTAAGTGCGTGGTCTTTTGTAAATGCTTTCTTTTGAGAATGTAACCAGCATGAGACAGAAGCTGACATTGCCTGTTGGCAGAGCAGAGTTCACTTCTTTATAACGATCAGAAAGGAAGCCCAGGGTGAGGGTCAGCCAAAAATAATTCCTTTTCGCTGTCGTTTGGAGCCACAACAGAGAGCCAGATTCAGAAAATGGTTATGTTTTAAGGAACTTCATTCTGTGGGAAAATTTATGATTTCTAAGTAACTGTTAAAAAGAGTAGAATAAATACAGCATCAAATGCCACGTTGAAATTTACAGTGGAGCGAAGGAAGAAATTAATAGAATTTAATGGCATACGTATCTGAGTAATTGTTGATACGTTTGCACTACTGTGAAGGAGTGATATCCATGCTCAGGGTTTTCATTACCTAGAATTGTAAGAGGATGTTGTTAATTGATTTGAACTTAAATCTCCGGTGTACACCTCAATTTCTGACTAATTGCTACACAGTGCTACACAAAGCTCTGCTGCTCAATTTGATGAGTGAGGGAGCGTGTCAAGCTCGGAGCTCAGCAGGTGCCATCCCCTCAGGCTGGAGGCAGCGAGGCGAGGAGCAGTTTTCCCTGAGGAAGGACTACGTGAAAGACCTGGTTGTCTTGTAGGTGAATCTGTTTTTCTGCAATAATCCTTGTGGGACTGGGGTGGTGGAAGTACTCATGGAGCAGAACACAGAGGTGAGTTCCTTGAAGAGCTTTTTCTGAAGGACTAGGGCGAAGGAGGGAGAATATGAAGTGGTCTGTGAGGGCACAAGATGCTTGCAAGTAAGAAGCCTTTTTTTGTTCTGCAGGGCCAGTTAGAATAGAATATTAGGAATCTGAAACTGAGAGATTGTGAGCAGGGCATTTGAGTGCAGACGGGATGCTCTCAGGCACCAGTGCTCAAACCTAAGAGATCAAATTCTCTTCCTGCCCAAAGGTGCCCATCCTGCTAGCCAGTGCAGGAAGCCCATTGCAACTGAATTACTTTTCAGTGATTGTCAGTGCAATAAGGACATATTTCATTTCCAAGAGGAATAGCTCAGAAAAGTTGTGTCCTGTTCTCATGTTAGAACTGTCTGAGCAAGGCATAATACTG
The DNA here is from genome assembly GCA_035772895.1 of Perdix hodgsoniae. Classification (NCBI taxonomy): domain Eukaryota; kingdom Metazoa; phylum Chordata; class Aves; order Galliformes; family Phasianidae; genus Perdix; species Perdix hodgsoniae. The sequence continues at coordinate 13,289,942 of JAPSGF010000014.1, read as the reverse complement.
GGTCATGCTGGATGAAAAGGAGACCAAGTGACTCTATCCTATGAAAGAATTGAGGTGCAGAAAATGGGCAGATGATTGGCTCCTTCACCTCATTTCCCTCAGTATTTACCATACTACCAGAGATGCTGCAGTGTCTTTTGATTACATTGTCCATGAGGGAAAGTTTGGCACTGCGGATGGTTGCTTTGCCAAGTGCATAGGGTTGTTGCCGTATTCTTCCTTTGTAAGAGACTTAAGGAAAGACAGACATCATCTTTAAGAAGATGTCTGAGAAGACTTTGACAGAGTAGGTAAAAGCCGTTTGCAAACGTTCCCTGTTACGAGTGCAAGGGAGGCCAGCAGGGTTGTTCAGAGCAGGACGTCCTGGCCAACAGGAATTGCAGAATTTTGATTCTGCTTCTCTTTTCATGATGCTTTGTTTTGTGCAATCTGTATCCTGTCACTGAAGGGGCTGCAATGAAGAAATTTGCAAGGCAATAAACGTTCAAGTTTATTTTAGTTTCACAAAGTGTGTGCTTGAAAGGGCTTATTTGCATAATGCATTTTTGGTTGTTTTAAGATAAAAACACAATTAAACTGAAAATATAATTATCCTAGAAGAACAGAAGAAGAGGCTTTGAGTTGGGAGTGCAGCTATTGGCCCGTGTTGGGTTACAACATCAAATTACTTGAGCTTGTGAGAGTTAAAGGACTTTCTCATCTCAAAGATATATTTGCAATGTAAATGTATGAGATGCATATGAAAGGCAATAGATCTAAACTAGGAAGCGCAGCCTCTCCTTGCTGTCCTGTGTTCTTTCATGCAGGTATAAGAAGTTTTCTAAAAAAATGTGCAAGAAGTACTGTGGGATTGTGAGGGAAGTCTATCAAAGCATGGCAATCTTACAAAACAGAGGAGAAAAATAGCTGCTGCTTGTTCTCAGCAGATCAGGAAAATTGAACCATAATTTTAAGTAGTCAAGAAACCTTTCCTGTCTGATGTGATTCAGTGTCATCAATGTGCCTTGCAGTAGTTGATATGAGTCATCTCTTAACCCTCATGGTGCATGGGAGAGATGAGTAATATTAAAAAAACAAGAGTAAGACTTTGCCCTTGATATTCAGGGGACAGAAAAATTTGAAGGATTCACTGACACAACAGGGCAGAATTCAGTATTTCTGCAGTGAAGAAAAATTGTGTCTGTAGGCTTTTTGGTTTTGACAGCATTGTAGCAATAGTTAAATGCGAATTGCAGAGTATACTAGGAGCTGTTGGGTTTTAATTGATGAAATTAAGGAGGCAGTAGCTGAAGTTCATAACCAGACTGTGATAGAATGAACAGTGAAGCATAAGGACTCAGTAAATTGGACTATTCCTGGAGCGCATGTACTTGCTCAGCTTTCAAATGCAGATTTCTTAAAAAAATGTTCTTTGAAAAAGCTCCAGGAACCTAAAAATAAGGAAGACATCTTAATTATTTCATCTCCTAGTTTTGCGCGAGCACGATGTTTTCATCGTATATTTGGAGAGAGTGTCACTTGCACTGTGTGGCATTCATCGTGAGAAATGGATTAAATTTTGAAAACCTACCTGCTTTTCAATGCTGTGACCTATGACGCCTCATGCTGACTTCCATTATTTAGTAGACTTCAGGCTGTGACCTGGGTTGGAAGCTCAACCCGTATAAACATGGCAGGTCTGAAAGTTATGGAAGGCAGAATAAACAAGACAACCAAGCTGATGAGTTCGTTTTTCTTCTTTTGTGACCCTTGATATCTGTTGTTTGTTCATACTATTACAGGCATTCATATATTTTGGAGGTGGTGTTGTTTTTAAAGTAGCTTATTAATGTTTGTATATAGGGTAGAGAAGACAAACTGGAAAAGGAAACAGACTTCCTGCAATACAGAACGACAATTAACATAGAAGAATGCCAATTTCTCTATTTAGGAAGATTTAAAGTATTTTCTTTGGCTGATATCAATGCTACAGTTTCTTGTTTTTTTTTTTTATCATCTCATGTTTTACGTAATTGCGTGGTTGGAAAGTAACAGCTCAAGAAGATAAATAATTTGTTCAAATATTTTGATTAATTTAAATACCTTCCATGATATGTCTGAAAACTATGTTCTGTGAAAATTAAGAGTCTACCATTCTCATTCAGGGGACATAAAATCGCTTATCTAGACAGGGCAGTGCAGTTGAATTGCTGTTTTTGTTCCTTTGGAAACAGGGAAATAACGCACTGAGGAAGTGTTGCTGTTAATCACAGAAACGTCCGAAGCAACACTAAAGCCATGCAAGTGCAACTTCAAGGATGATGTCCTGATGTCTGGAAACTTGTCTAGAAGTCTTCTATTTTCTTCTCCTATAAATCAGTATGTTATAAAGTTGTAAATAATTGCCAAGTGACTTTCAGTTTTGGGAACAGGTCTTATTATGCAATTTGAAAACTATTTTGCTGTGTTTAATCGTAGTAGTAGGAAGATACACAGAGATACCACAGTCGTGTTACTGGCTAAGGTGAGCAGTTCTGGTATGTCTTTGGCATTGAAGGTGGTGAGTTTGTGCTGCTCCAGATGTGAGATGCTGGGTGCTGCAGTGCCTCAAGGCAGGGCCAGCCCCAGCCCTCCATTGTCTGGATATGTGAGGTTGTGGTGCTTCCCATGTAGGAACTTGGTCAGAGGAGCTAGTATGCCGCTGAATGCTTGAGCAATTGAGAGAAGCAGAGTTGAAGGGAGTGAAACAAATAAGGCAGAGAAGTGTACTGTGTTTTGACATCTTTTTTGTAAATTTTAAAAATCTGGTTTGTATTTACTGCTAACTTCTTGTAATTCATCTGTGGTGTCAAGCACAAATGCTTTGCATTTCTTGGAAGTTCATAATAAATGTAGTTAATTTGGGAGAAAAAACAGTAATTTGCTTTTAGAGGATCCTGGAAAGTCGCATAACTTTGGCAGCAGAGTTGACCTTCTGGGATAGAGTCTGACTTGTTACACAAACTTAGCATTAAGACTTTTTTGTATTTTTCTTTGAAGTAGGTAATAGATATTTTAGGAAATCTAGTAGTTTCAAAGTAGTATCTCTCTAACCTGCTTGCTTTAAGATGAGCAAAGCAGCTAGATAATAAAGAAGGTGCAACTTCTTCCCCCTGTAGTCTTGAAGAATGGTTTCTGTGTTTTCTTCCTTTTAGTGAGCTTGACTAAAGAAGGTATGACTTGTATCCATGAAATGGATACTTTCAGATTTTTTTTTTTATTTGGGACAAATGGTACTAGTTACACTTGTAAAAATAACAAGGGTCATGGGAAGATCCAGATGAATTTTATTACATCTTCCAAGTTGAATTCTGCAACCCCAAAAATACTGAAGTTGTCTTGAGCAATTTGAGATGAACAGACTTCATCAAATGTTCCTTTTAAGAGGTTTTTAAAATGTTATTTTTTGAAGTAGCAATATTTTAACTGTTTTGGAAGGTAATGGGGAGGAAAAGATCTAAGCACACCAATAAAATCCTTAACTGTAGCTAATGTTTGCCACGCTAAAGGAATCTTTCACAATACTAACATATTAACATCCATTGTATGGAATTATTTGAATGTTCATGCAAAACTTCTGTGCTTGGCTTAGTTTATGAAGCTGCTGTTGATCTTGCTGCTTCTTTTGAAGTCCGCTTTGCCATCAGAAAATTTGTTTTACAGCCAGTAGTTGATGACACTTCATACCACAGTGTTTCTGCTCAGGTAACCTTAGGGCTGTTTTTCAAATTAACATTTAAATTCTGCCTGCATTTCAGTGTAGAAACGATCCTTTGCATTTCCTTTCTTTTTTTTTTTTTCCCAAATTGTGGCATTTTCATATTCTTTGTATTTGTCTGCTTAACTAAATTCTTGTTTGAGATCTGTAAGCATTAAGCCGAATCTGATGATGACTTCTGGTGAGATTTTATTCTACATTTCAGTTGAAAAGGTAATCAATATTTCCATATCTTTATTGGATGAGGAATTAAACCAGTTATATCCTTGAGTATTTCTCGTTCTATCTTCCTTTACTCTCACAGTAATGAATTCATCAGATGAGTATGATATTTCATACCCAACGATCAATATTAATTTTAAAATGTTTCTTTTCCTGCAGTGGCAGGGAGATCAATTCCCATATGGCTGTCTCTTTTTGAATGTTGATGTGTTTCTGTTACTATGTTGGAGAGGACTGAGATGTTATCAACACCAACTGAATGAGCTGTCTTCTCATTTAAAGCTTTTCCCTTAAGACAAATGAGGCTTTGGAAAAATTAAAAACTAGCTCCATGTATCATGTATAGAGTCTTAAATGCATTGAAAGTAATTTCAGAAGTCATTTCAATCATTAAATAACAAAGTTTTGTAAGTCAGCAGCACCATTAAGTTTATCAGTGGAAATTTGTTAGGAATCCCTTTATTAATAATTTTCCCTTTAAGTCTTTGTATAGCAAGAGTTACTGAATCAATATGGCTGTGAATGTGGTGCTGGCTGTTGCAAGGGCTACAGCTGCCATTCTTCTGAGGCTACTTGGTGTGAGCTCAACACACAAGGAACAACAGGATTAACTCTCGTCAGTTGGGTGAGATAACTTCATTTATCACTTCTTAGAGAGACAGTATGTTCTGTTTAATTAGTTTTATTAAGGATTCTTGTGAAGAAATATGGAATGTCTTTTTGTTTTGAGGAGGTTGATATTGAAAGGAGGCTTGTAGTGAGCTTTAACAATGTCTTGGCATGCTCCTCATGATACGGGTGGAGGATTTTCTCCAGCTAGTAAGAATTCCCAATTTTATGGATGCAGTGCAGTGTCTGTGGGAGTTTGCTTTTCATAGTTTGTAAAACCAGAAAAATACATGACTAGCTGCATACTACAGTGTCAAACTTGCAGGTTTGTAAGATTTCTTTGTTATTTTATGTCTTCTCTCAAAAATGTATAGAACTACGCTGTACTTGCTGCACCAGCATGATGCATTTTATAACCCATTATCCAAGGTGTTGTCCTCAAGATGGAATCCCCATGTCAGAGGTGCTACAGCTACCCACTGTCTAAGCATGGCTGCTGAGTTTTTCTGTATCTGCTAGGTGGTTGAAAGCTGATAGTTATCTGCATAGAAGTCTGCCTCAGTCCATAGTCTATGTAAATATTTACCTCTCAAATTCTGTCTACTCAAGGAAGTGAATTATTTCACTCACTAATGATGTTAGATTTGAATGGGAAACGCTAATGGAGTTCTCCAGTATGTTACTATTACAAGCATGTCTCAAAAGTAATATGGTTTATATGTAACATTTTCACTTCAGATCTCATAAAAGGAGGCTGCTGACATGATGCATCATATTGCCAGTGAGATTAATATCCAAGTATGCTAATAATAAGCAAGGGGAAAAAACAGGAAAAATCAAACTTCTGAGCTTCTGATTACCAACTGGAAATAATGAAAAGCCGTCTTATAATGAAGTTTTATCTGCGACTTATCTCTTTGTCAGCAGTACACATTAATTTGTTTCCATAGTTTTGCAGATAAGTTGCTTGTCTTGCTAAACAATCTGCTTCAGTGCAGAAACCCATGTCAGTTTTCTGCTGAGAAAGTCTCTCTGCAGTTATTGAAATTGCTCTGAAAGTTTTTAAAACGAAGTATTTATTTAAGAACAACCAAAACCAAAATACAGTATCAAGTTGTTTTTGTCTAAGTTAAATTGAGTATGGTAGATACGGTATGAATTTCTTGGTTTATAAAATCAGTGTTTACCATCTTTTAAAAATGTTTAGTGATGAATGAGGAATTTTTTTTTTTTTTCATGAATCGTATGCAGTTTTTTCCAATGGAATTCCCTACTGTTTCTCACTAAAGTAGAGATACCACTTTGTCTCACCCCTGCTGTTGGAAGGCACCTCCAAAAGCGAGGCATCTAATTTTCATTACAAAAATATACTTTTAAATAAGAACATATTTCCAGTAATTTATAATGAATCGGTAATTTGGGTTTTATGGGAAGGAAAAAAATCTTATTTCACAATACAATAGTAATTTCAGTGTTCCGTAGTGTCAAATAATTCTCATCATAAACTCTCGCAGTTTAAGTCTCAGATAAGTGCACTACACATCCTGCTCTGCTGACTGGTGGCATTGTGGAAGAGAACATGAAATATCCGTAAGAAGGCCACGGTTGTTTTTTGTCAACGTGTTTTAATTTTTCTGAATCTGAGTTTTGGAAAAGCTACAACCCTCAACAAACAGGGCGATGCTTTTCATCTGTGAAGATGAGGGAAAAGGATAGATCTTCACATCAGGCGGAAAGTGAGGCATTATACATTAAGCATACCTGTAGATGTATGTCGTGCGTTCTGCTTACCCTGACCATACAGCAGTTGTAACAAAGCCTGTTGTCTACAAGATAGCATATGCAGCACATGCCTTTTCATCAGTGTAGACGTCTCTTAGTTTTTCACCTGGACAGATTTCTGGCAGGAAAAGTGGAGATCAGAAAGGAGATGTCTCATTATTCAAAAAAAACACATGTTAGGATTGAAAAATAGGGAATGCTGAATTCAGTCTATTGTTTTGGAGACTCTGACTTTCTCTCTTACTTTCCTGCCTCTTGTTTTAGTTGACGCTAGCTGTTAATATTGTCCTATTTAACTGTATTTTTTTTCCCTCCCACAGCGTACAATCCAGAATTTGTTCTTGGGGAGAAAAAATCTGTAAAGGGACGATCAGTACAAGAATACTGTAATTCTAGAGAAATAAAAAAGGAAAGGCTGCAACATGCAGAAATCCCAGTGATATTGGTGGTTTTTGGTGCTGTATGCATGGCTAGAGTAAATGTGTGCTTCCCTTTATATGAACTTCAGGAGAAGAAAAGTTCTGAAGGAGCTTGAGGCTCTCTTCACTTATTTTACTACTGTAAGTTCCTTCTCAAAAACAACACCCCGCCCCCAGTCTTGTCTTCTCAATTCTCACTACTGCAATGATGGATATGGAATTGCATATTAACAGACTTTCTTCAAGATGGCATATGGTCTGTTTTTAACAGTAGCGTATTATTTGTATATCAGTATTGTTTTTAACTACTGTTAGGAGTTTTTTGTTCTGGAGAAGTTTAGCGAAACAAACACAGATTTACAAACACCCTCTGAAGGAGCAGTTCAGAAGGTGTCCAAATACTTATAAAGCTCTTGGAAAACTGGCAAATCGGGATCGTAGTGCGGTCGCCTTGGCAGCCTGACACAACATCCTTGATGAACAAACTGTTAGTGTAAAACTTGTTTGTCTTTATCCCAATCTTCAAAACTGTCAGTAATTCCACAAGTTCTAGTATGTCAAGCTCTGGTTAATTTTGATGCTGAGAAGAATGTAATTCATTTTGGCAAGCTGCAGAACTGGTTATTCCTTCTTAAAAATATGTGGCTATAAAAAAAATTATTTCCCCTCTCAGAAAAGTGGAGTGTATTTTTTGGTATAAAAGGTTGAAGAGAAAAAAAAAGTATAAATAAAAAATATACATCTGTGCTACTGATCTTTCAATTAGAATATTGGGTCTTTTTAAAACAAAACTGTTATGGTGTTTTTATTAAGTTGAAAAACAGCTAGTATTTCAGTCTTCTAGAATAATCACTCTTAATCATTTGCCTAGCAAAACAATTTATTAAGCAATGAAGGATAACGAACCATAAAGTTTAATTTGCCTTTTTTAATTGAGTTGTTAATTAGTACCCCTCCACAGTTGGTAACTCCCAACTTGCTTTATGCTGCTTCTGTATCCAGGACGCTTCAAAGAACCTAATCTATCTTCGTTATTTCAAAAAGGCAGTTCCATGAATCAAATCTATAGGTGATTATGTTCTAACTGTTCTGGGGCTTCTATGAGTGCATATTAATTATGTCAGTGGTTAATGATCAGGGAAGAAATATGTGAATGCCAGCAATGATTGTTTAACAGAAATGGAATAAATATCCTCTGTTCTCTGAAATTTCAACTCCTGGCATCTCACTAAGGATAGAAACTTGAGGTCATATAATCCTATCACAGCTTTGGCAAGGGCTTTGGTTGACGTTTTTGATGTATGGGCACTGCTGAGGTCTTTTTATCTATAACAATGAGTACTGAAGCCTCTTTTCATCATGCTGCAGCCTGTTCATAAATGTCATTTCACTGAAATTTTAAGTTGTAACTGCTAATTATGAATTTAAGAGCTCTCAAATCCTGTTGTTATGAGTGACGAGGAGTTAAACTGCCATGTTATCAGATTGTACAAGCTGTTTTGGTTGAATAGAAATGCCAGCACAAGGGTTAAATATACCTGCATTGCCTGTGAAGTGTCATGTACAGTGTGGAATTGATTGTGCTGTTCTTGATTTCTGGGATGCATGACTATAAGCCCTCAGCTCATCCTCTGAGTAACAGATCTGGGCTTCTAGCTTCTGTATGTATCCTGAGTTTCTTTGTGCACTGTAGATGGTTTGCGTTCTGTCCTTTTCCTAGAGAAATGGCAGTTCCAACAGAGGACAGATGATGCGATGTGAATTTTCTCATTGAAAACAGTGTGGGCAGATTTCATAAGATATTCAACACCAGTTTACAGTGTTCCAGATTCCTTTAAGTGCTTTTTGGTTGTCTTAGAATAACTGCGCTTAAACAACAACAAAAGGAACCAAGGCCTGTCTGTAAGTGACAGCATGATTTTGAATTGGTGAAATGTAAATAGCTGTGGATATATAGTGAAGGGGAGCATTACTTATTGGCTGTTGAGAAAATTAGAGCCAGAATTGTTGTGCCCTGATCTTTTATTATTATTATTATTATTTTTATTTTTTTTTATGAACCCAGTTTGTAATGGGGCAGAGATGGGACTGGAGAGGTTGTAGAAGAGAATTATTTAACTTCCTGAGCATCTGAAGGCCTTTCACCCCTATCCAAACTTACACTATAGGCAGCAGCAGATGACTAATTTACAACATCAGGTTATTGTGCCTAAGGGAACATATGCCAAGCTTGAGTTGGTGAGACAGTCTGGTGAGTTATGAGAGACAAGATTGATTTACATGCAGTATTTCAGATTTCTAGATTGAAGTGTGCCTTCCTATCACTTAGATACCTGTCAGCTTAGATGGGGCTACTGAAGAGAAAGCAAGGGTTTAAATTTAAAAAATTTAGCTCATAATAATGGAGAGATTTTTTTTTTCCACATACGTACATGGATGTATGAGGAGAAGGTACTCAGATGCTGGAAGTGTTGTCTTCTTCCAAGAAGTTGTTAGGAAATAAATTTTCCTTTTTCAGCAAAACCAGAAAGCCAGGTGTTGACATGTTTATGAGGTGTAATAGCTACAATATTCTTACAATTGACAAAAATGTACAGTTGCTATAGCAGTAAATTACAGCAGTATTAACTGATTTCTTGAAGTGCTCTGTTGAGCGATTGCTTTGCTGCTCAGCAAGCTTCCTCTCCTTATTTTCAGTGTTCTGACTGCCTGCGTTTCCTTTAGGGATTTGTTCTCTCCCAGAGTCCCAGCTTGCTTCCCAGCATGGAAAACTTTGCATAGCATTAAGAAGTGGAAGTTTTTCACACAAAGGATGGTGAGGCACTGGAACAGCCTGCCCAAGGAGGCTGTGGATGCCCCATCCCTGCAGGCATTCAAGGCCAGGCTGGATGTGGCTCTGGGCAGCCTGGGCTGCTGGTTGGTGACCCTGCACGTAGCAGGGAGTTGAAACGAGATGATCATTGTGGTCCTTTTCAACCTAGGCCGTTCTATGACTCTATGATATGTTTCAGTGATACAGCCTTAATGCTGCTGTTCCACAGGTAAAACTGATCTGATGGCCTTGGGCACAGCTGGGAGGCCTGCGCACTGATGAGGGTAAGAGGGTTGAAGATGCATGACCTGGTGACGAGCAGGCTGGTGAGGTGCTGCAGGCTCCTAGCTCTCATGAGCTGCCAGGAGGGCACAGCAAGTCTGGCATCTGCAGTGTGTACGCTGTGTGCAGCTGTACCACACTGCAGGTTCAGCATATATGGAGTGAGCTTTAGTCAGGTACCAGGCACCTGAGTCCCCTGGACACAGCCTGCTTTCTGGTGCTCAGAGAAGCTTTCAGGCTGCTAGTTATTTCCAGCCTTGTCAGCCATTTGCTTCAGCAGCTTTAGCAGCCAAGCTAGAATTCAGGTGGCGAAATCATGCAATTCAAAGCTGCAAAACTCACTGGAGATGCTGGCATATTCTCTTTGTTACGCTCCATGTTTTCCTTTCGTACAGATGCTCATGCTGACAACTCGTCTTAGTTCAGTGGGATAATTTAAGTGAGTGTCATACATAGCTTCACATGGTACTTCCTAAGTCTTTAAAGTTTATATTACCCTTAAACCTGAGGTGATTTTAGTGGTATGAGCGTTATCTGGAGGCGGTCTAGTGAAAAACATTTGGTCTCAGTGCTAACAAAACATGTAATAGCAGTTACTAGGAAGTTTCCTTGATATTCATAAGTCATTTTCAAGAAATGATTTATATACACAGAATGTGATTGAAACGCTTACAGCTGTGAATAAAGCATTTACAATATTGGTGCAATGTAAACCAAACCTCCTTCCTACCGTTGCTATTGTTTTACTCTAGTGGAATGGAAGAGGTTTTAGAGGTTTAGTGGAGTATCTTGGATAGTACTCAAACCAGGCATGAGTATGGAGGCAGCCTATGTAGTTCTCCTGCAGTAATCTTAATAGGAAATAACCCAATAAGACTATTAAAAGCATAATGAAAACCTCATTCGGTTTCCTGTCAGTTTTCAGAGCTGTAAGTGGCTTCTAATTTGCACAAGATTGGAATAGCATTGAAGAATTACAGTAACTAAGTGAAACACTCATTGGTTTTGCAATTTTCTGATAGCATCCCTTGTAATTTCTTGTAATGCATTTGTAGCTAAGTATAATGACAAATGTCAAGGCTCATTGTACTAGTTTTACGCACATCAGCACTAGGCTGGGAGGTGTAATGTCAGTGTCTGTCTTGGGAGAAGCTGGTGTAACTGCTGGATGCGTTCATGTTACATTGTAGAAAGAATTATTGTTTTAGGTGGGGGAGGAGAGGAGAAAATCATTGCTTTCCGCATCTTTTTATTACTTTCAGAATTTCTATCCTGTAGAAATCGCACCAATAAAAAGTAAGCCTCAGAGGGCTATTAATAATTTAGTTTGACATTAGTAAATGAGTTCTGGGTATCCATCAGCTTCGTACCATTACAAATTACAGAAAAGTAAAGTTATGACCTAAACAAAAGACATTATGTCCTTTAGCTATATGTTATAGCTCTGTGTGTGTATATATATGCACTTTTAAGTTGACTTTGTGTACTTAAATATTTTGTGGAAATGTCATGTGTAGTGGTAGATCATGATAATATCCTCATAGTAATGTAGTAACAAATGCTGATCTGAATTAGAGATGAATGCAAATGGGTGATAGAGTTTAGTAAATGCTTGGGAAACTGATTACATAAAATGCAGTCCATCTAAAGCAAATAAAATCATGTCTTACTGTTGATCTCTTTACTCTTCAGCAGCATGTTCTGTCTATTCTATAAAGCTGAGGGGAGGTTAATGTGATTGTGAACAAAGATTTATGAACACAGATAAATGCTTGGAGCTAATTTCTGTCTGCCATGGCAATTGCAACTTGAAGGCAAGCAACCATATTGATTTCAGTATTTCTTTAAGAACTTCTTGTAAACCTGTAATAACATTACAGTTATATTATTTAAAGGATTCTACCTGATTTAGTTATAACTATTCTGAATGGCAAGCAACTGGAAAAACACCTTCTGCAAACATTTGCTTGTCAAAGCGTCAGTGGCACTGTCAGTGCATCAGCCTGAAGTTCACAGTGCTGCACTTGTCCTGCTGCTGCTTTTGTTCTGTGCTGGGCCTGCTTCATGCCAAACACACAGCCCATCTCCTCTGTATTCTTCCATTTCTTAATTTGCCACTTTGGAGGCCTTACTGTGAGCATCCTTACGTTGCTGCTTTTCATTACTTGCGTCGTCTCCTGGTTATATCCTGCTCATTTCCCTCTCAAGTCCTATGTGAAGATGAGTAGATTCAGTTTTATAACCGCCAAGAGGAAAAGATAAAGTTGGGTTTTGGTTTTGATGGATGGCTGAGCCACCTGCGTGTGACGTGGTTCATATGTGACCTGGCAGTTTGCTGTGTCCTGCATATAGCTCATATGTCATATATTCACTGTGGGGAAAATAAGAGCTCTACCTGTGAAGTAGAGAAGCAAGCAGCATTACCACTTTCTCAGCTGTGGCCTGGCCACTAAAAATGATGGGATATTGCACTATTTTTAGCTTGCAATAAACTAAGTATTAATCATCAGCCTGAACCTGAGAAACTTCTATCTGGAAAGAGGGAAGGCATTTTTGTGACCTTTAGAAACGTGTCAAATATCACTCCCAACGTTCTTTCTGCTCAGGAAAAGCCTTATCTTAGTGATTTTTTTTTTCTTTTTTTTTTCTCTCAAGTGTTGATTAAAAAATATAAGCTCTCTGCAATGCTGTCTGGTCAGAATTTATTTCTGACCCATCCTCCTCACAGTCACGTTGGCTGGAGAGATTTTGCTGAGTGCAGTGGGTCAGGATGTCTTGTCTCTGATAGATCTAATTCTACAGCAAAGAACTTAAACTTTGAATTTCGTGAAGAAAGGGTTTAATTTTTAGCTGGCTATATAAATCTTCTACAAATAAAATCAGTATCAGAAGTCTTTGTGTGTCTTACAACGACCAGGAAGGTTTTTGGTTTTTTTTCTGATATTTTTCTTCTGGAAGCCTTTATTTTGGAATATTCTGCCTGTGAACAGAATGATTCTGTAGCAGTGGTATAACTTACATATGCAAAGGCTGTAGTGTCTAATTTAGACAGGTTGAATGCAATTGCAGTTAATGTAGTATCTTTAGTCTTCTTAAAGCTAATTATTTGTAATGCTGTTTTGCACACTGAAATTGTGAGTTTGGGAGTTAGACAAATTCTGTCTAAAAACACTGTGATGCATCTGGATTGTTTTTGCACTGAAGCACATTACAGAAAATTAGAAGGAATGCACTTAGAAGTCACATTGTGTGTTTTTTCAAGGTATGCTGATATGTGTCGCAGTCTGAGAATTGCTCATTTTAAGCACAGTTGTTCTCTTTTAACCTCTGAAACACAATGGTGTAGATCTTCATCGGTCAGGGTTCATTTTGCAGAGTTGTGCCTATGTTTTCAGTGCAAGGACAAAGCAAAAGATATGAGGTCAGTAGTTATTAGATGCATTCAAAAATAATTCTCAGAAATAGATCGTTCTCTTAATTATTTTCTAGCTAGTATTTAGAAAAAAGAGAAGCTGTCACTATGTTGCAGAAAGGAAAACAAAGAGAAACAAAGCCATTAATGATGTCATCTCACACAGATCTCACGGACCAGTAAGGCCATTAGTTGCTTCTGCTGCTGCTTGGTGAAACAGGGCTCTGCTAATCCAATTTGCTGTCAACAGGCATACGTGTCTCTTGAATGAGACTTGCAATGAGTAGATTTTAAGATTTGGTATTTTTAATTAACCCATATTCTGAAATGCAGAAAACTGTTGTTGCATGTTAAAAAGCCATCACTGGGCTTCAGTTTGGGTTTCATAACAACACTGCATTATTGATGATGATGCTTTGGACCTTAAAACACAACAAGTCCCTTCTGCAGTGTTGGCTTTTTGAAGATTGAGCACAGCACAGCCCTGCGTGTCATTGCTGATGGCTGGGCTCCTGCCCCTTACCCTTCCATACAGGTGCTGTATGCTGTGCCCCAAGTGCTCTGCAAGTTTCAGAGCAGACTTGGTGCAGGACCCCAATGCTTTCCCTCCCCGTGCTCCTGCCAGCAGTTTCTCTTGTTGCTGCCACTGTGCACAGCAGTAGCCTTGCTTCAGCTCTCAGTATGTTTCATTAAAGTTAGGAGAGTGACCAACCTTGGCCGATTCTGTTGTGCTTCTGAGGAGCTAGCTCTGCTGCTCGTGGCTGCGGCCTGAATTGAGGTGATTTTTCATTTCCCGCTGATCTGATTTGCACTTGACTAAGCACGATGCTTGATTTAAATGTGAAGACCGGGAGGACAGCGGGAGAGGCAGCGAGTTGGTGCCATGGCAGGGGCTGGGGGAGCTGAAATGAGCAGGGAGGAGGTGATGATAGATGGCTCCCACCCTTGTCCAACAGGGATGGGGTTGTGCAAGTGGAGGATCAGGGAAGCCCGCTGAGTGATGACAAACTGCCTCCTTGGCCAGCTTTCTTAGGTCAAAACTGCAGTGCTTCTAAAGAAAGGCTTCAGCCCTTTGTTTACATAGCAGATGGAGTGCTTGTTTATTAGCATCAAACCTCACTTTTATCTACCCTTGCTGCAAAGAAAAGATCCAGAAATGAAACAGCTTTTTGTTTCTTCTGTGCGGGTGCCTTGAGTTATATGTTCCTTGAGATTCATTTTTCAATGAATAAAGAAAGTGCAAGTTACTGTAAAGTGAAACTGATGCATGTTTCATTGTATCACAATTTAAATATTTTTTTATCACTTGGTACAGTTTTTGAATTTGTTAATGTAATCAGCTTTTAGCAATTTCTTCCTGCTTAATGATTCACACACCATGAAATTTTTTCATTAAACCACTCCTAGGCTCACCAAATAAAGAATATAAAGGACCCCCAGATACCTTTCTAGCATAATCAGTTCACTTCATATTGGCTTCTGGCCGTAATTTTACTGTGTAGATCACTTAAATGAACCGCTGAATTTAAAAAAATCATCTCTTGTTTTAGAAAATAAAGCAGGAACGCGTATTTAGTTGATGCATGGGACGTAATTCCTTCAGATGTTGCTGCTGTAGTTTCTCCTAATATTGTCATGAATTTAGAGGAGCGTGCAGTAACAGCAAGTCCGCATGAATTAAGCCTTTTAGGCTTCTGAAGCATGCATGTAACAACTTAGCATGCTCGCTAGTGTGGGTAATACCAGTGCGGATGATACTGTCCTCAGGGGTGAACATATATCCAGCTCTGAGGGAGACAGTGCTGGAGTATTTGCTGCTGTGAATTGTGCTGCAAAACCAAGACTGTACCAGTACAGCCACTGAAGTCCATAGACATATTTAGTCTAGTTCATTAGAGTTTAAAAAAGGCTGTAGTATGCCCAGGTATGTTTGCAGATTGTCTGGTCCTCCTTTCCGTTCCTGATTCTGTTGTTTCTAAACACAGAGATAATGAGAAAAGCACTCAGTTCTACGTTTCTTTCCCAGTTTGGGTCTTGCAAGTTAAGCATAAGCTCAATTTTTTTTTTATTTTTTTCATTTGGTTTTTAGGAGCTGGTTGGAAAGCTATTTCATAAAATGAACAAAAAGCTTTAATCTAGTTAACTATCGGCCCACTAATGAACTACTGCTGAGAAATATGTACAGCCATTACTTTGGTGTCTAAATTATCCTCACTCTCAAGTCTTATTTAAATTTTTAATAACTTTTGTTAGATAGAGGAGAAAAAGATTCCACCCTGAAGCCTCCAGCCTCCATTAAATCTGATGGAATACACTAATAAAATAATGTGCTGAATTAACTGTAAATTATAAACTAGTATAATATCGTCTAAACTGAACTAGTAAGTAATTAATAGAGTTTTTGATAATTAATTGGTAGGAAAAAGAATCTGAAAACTGATTATTTTAAAGAATTCTATTGGCTATATGTTTTTCATCAGAATGTGCCTAGAGAATCCTTAAGTGACCACTGCTGATACCATTTGGGGTATTATAGGATATGCTGGTAGATTATGCTGCCTTTGGTCCTTTCCTTTTAAATATGTAAAGGCAATGTATCCTTGGGGATGTGACACATTAATGCTGCTCTTAATTCCTCTAAAACCAAAGGTAGTATTTCAGTTTGTTGCTTAAGCAAGCTATTCTAGAAATTCTTCAGAAATTGCACCCTCTTTAGCTTTATGCATGGTAGGGGAAATTTCTGTTCATGGTGGTGATTATCAAGCTATTCGATTAAAAGTAATGCTAAGGTGGAAAAGTCTAGCTTTTAATGGCTTATTGCTTTGCAAGTTTGTAGAGGGGAATCTGTTAGAACACCTACTGAAGAAAAAACCTGCATTTTGAAGACAAATCTTCTTGCTGTCAGACACTTTTATAAATCCTGTGGTCTCACCCTTCAAATTACACAAATTCTATTTGTAGTTTTTGAAAGCGCATAAAAACAACAATTGTGCCATCTGCTGGATCTAGTTTTGTGAAGTACTTGCTTGTAGGAGAGGACCTGAAGTACCGTGGCATACTACGAGAGACTAATTAAGGCTACTGGATTTAATTCCCACCTAGATCCTACAGTCACTTATAGTACTTGCGTATCTTCAAAAGAAATCAGAAACACAAAACAAAGGAAAACACAAAACAATCAAAATGTAACCAACTATACTGCTTTTCTCGTGCCTTCAATTAGAATGTTATCGAGGCAGTATGCTTTTAGACCAAATGTTAAGAATTTAAATAGCTTGGACTGAAGCATTTGTAGGAAGCATGGAAGCAAATTAAGATCACAGGGTTCTTTAAACCTGGCAGTACTTGGTGCTGAAGGCAGCTTACGAGGGGATGCATGTGTGGAAAAAGCTTGGTTACTGTTACTTAACAGTTCCTAGCATAGGAAATGACAAGAAAGTTTTTTGGGGCAGGCTCTGTGGAAGAGATGTCTGATAATGCAGCTGTAAACTAGCATTTTTCTATACGTGTATGGTAACAGTCACTGTGTGTTCTTTTATGTGACATTTCACATTTCCTGATATTGTTTTTTTTTTTTCTAAAGGCAGCCTAAGTTTATAGTGAGAATAATATGGCAAAAGGAAGTCTAAATTTAGGTCATATTTCCAGGACAGACAGCAGCAGTGATGATCAGCCCTGCCAAAGCTGCCTTGTGCCCACACCTCTGTGGGGCAGGGGAGGGAGAAGTGGGATGAGAGCACTGGGCAGGATGGAGACCTCATCACTCAACCCGTCCCTGCGGTAAACCAAACATGCAACTTAGAGAAAAATAATTTATTGTCAAAAAAGAACTGGATGGGAGCCTTTGCTCCTTGCCCTGACAACACAGCTTTGGGGCTGTGCTGCTGTGCCCTCACAGTGCAGTGGGTGTCAGCTCTGGTGCTAGGGCAACTTTTCCATCCTTGGGGCTCCTTTGCTGGTTCTTGCTCTGCTCCCTCACCTCCCTATGGAATCTGCTTCCCACAGGCACTACAGGTGTCACTAAGCGGCCCAGCTGTGCCCAGTGCTGGATGTGGCCATGTCTGCCATGGAGCAGGCTTGGATCTCCTCACAGAGCTCCAGGCCAGGGCACGCAGTACAGGAACCTACAGTAAAAGTAAGTGGAAAAGTGAAAAGCCATCATTGGGGTGACCATCATGGTGGTTAGATAAAGCAGCCTGCATTTTGGGGGAGCCCTGCTGATTTCTGCTGCCACATGCAAGGCTTGGCTTTCAGAACTTGCCTTTTTCAGTGTTTCAAGAGCACTTGTAGAAAGCAGGCATGTATCTGTTTTAGGGTAGATATCTATCTTTTTTTTAGGGTGGTAACTCAAGAAACTCAGTTTGTAGTGATGGTTTAGTTCTTGCACACTCTGTCTGCTCTCTTTATTGCTGGAGGTTCTGATATGAGAAATCCATACCTCTCCTCATTTTGCTGGGAGAGCTCTCCATCCCCCTCCAGCTGTCGGTACTGCAGACTCAGCCAGGGAGCTGAAAATCCTTTCATTCCTGGATAGCAATAAAAGTTCAACACATCAAATTATCTCCTCATTTATTACTGTGCCACCTCATCAAAAGGCTACTGCAGGAAAACTTTTGAGATATGATATATCCTGCAGATATAACTGAGCCAAGACATAGCCCAGGGTCTGTTAAAATAAAAAATGTTGTTTGTAGCTGGATTAGTTCTGCTCTCTGTTTTGCCCTACTGTTCACCTTCCCCCCAGAATCGTCCTTTGTTTTCTACTGAGACTTTCTGTCACTCTTTTCCTCTGTCCTCCATTCATCCCTTAGTCTTAGTCCACAGTGGGCAACCAGAGACGATTTGCCAAGTTGATCAAACCTGGAATATTCCCTTAGTTTCATGCAGTAGAAACAGGGCATCAGCAGATCTGGTTTGAAAACCAGAGGGCTTGGAAGTCCTGTGAGTCCCTCAGGGCCTCATGAAGAAGGGTAGTGGTGACACTAAAATGGGGGATGTACAAAACACTTCTCATAGATCCAGGCTCATGAGTTCTGTGTTACTGAAGCTCCTGACTCACAGGAATAGGTTACTTTTGTTCAGCTCTTTGTAGATAAGCTCTGTAGTAATGAAGCAACTTGAGGCTCAAGTCAGATCCTTCAGTTCTAGTACTTGGTCTGCATTTGCAGTGTGGGGGAAGGGGCTTTATGTGCCCACTTCAATATTTGTGATCTTTTGTAAGTTGTTGACATTAAGAAAAATTCCTCTGCTCTCTTTAGGTAATACATGGATTTTATATGCTGAGAGAAGAGGCTTAGGGTACTCTGTCACCACAACTTTTTTTCTTTGTAGGGACTAAGTAGTTATGTTTTGTCTGTGACATCTCACCTGAAACTGGTGAGCCAGGAATGGAATTCCATGGGATAGAAAAAAGTACTGAGCCAATAAAACATTTATAACTGGGAATGAACAGAGAACAATTGTGAATGTGTAAATGAAGCTTAACATTTGTCTAGTTTTTTCCTTGAACTATTTATCTAATATTTATCCACTATAAGTAGAAATTGTAATAAATAATGGTCTTTGCAGTAGCCGGAGTTGCAGCCTACTTTTGATCTAGCTATTTTCTTCAACTGTTAAGACTCCTATATGTTTCTTAACTTTGGCTAGAAGTCTTCCCTCTTCTTCCAATCTGTTGCACAATCTTTTTTTAATGCTTCCTTCTTAATAAGACAAGATTACATGGAGTATGGCATGTATCTGTACTCATCTGAAGTGTATGTTTTTAAAAGATACATATCTGTGGGTATTGTTTTCAGCTTCGTAAAGGAATATTTATCAGAAAGCACTGTAAATTGCTGAAATTTTTACCAAATGTTGTTTATGTGTACCCTGGAATATTCATGAATTCTAATAGTCTGAAAGTGTAAGCAACAGTTTTCTGCTATTGGCTTCGGTTGCTTTTAAATGAACAAGAAATTGTGTGTATATATTTATTTAAAATTCCTTTTACCCTTTTAGAATAAAAATTTGATTTGCATATGGCATTTTGTCACCTTTAATCTTTTCAGCCACCTTCCTACTTATCAACTGGTTTTGATTTTAATCTTGAAATATTTCTATTTATTCTGCTCCTGACACACAGAGCAGTGTGAGTAAATGCTTTGTGAAAACACTTGACAAAAATTTGAGGTAACACAGAATAGCATTTCTAAATAAGCTTTTTTTGTGTGTGTAGGTACTTTGAATTATTTATTGGAAGAGTTAGGTTGTATACCTATTTGTATACAACCGGATTTGTGGCATATTGCTCATAGCATTTATTGCAAACCGATGAGCAGATCAGAAGTTAGAAATAAAAGCGGAAATTGAGCGCTTGATTTCCTGCTCATGGAGCCTCTTATCTTGAACTCAGTTTGGATCTATTGTATGAGGCAAGACTGTAACATATAGTGCTGTGGCCCCTACAAAGTGTGAGTACTGTTTATTGATTAACTTCCTTGCAGTTAACCACAGGTAAGCCATAGGAATCAAGGAAAAATAATTGTGTTAATTTCCTTGTATTCACTTGCTTTAGAAAGAAAATGAGAAAACAGTCATTAGAATACACATTAAAAACATAAATGTAGACTTTACAGAGCTTGTACGTGTATGAGTTTGTGTAAACACTTCTGTGTCCCGCTTTGTGCAGAGCACGAAGCAATGACTCATCAGTGGTCATCAGTTAAACTTACGATGATCAGAAGTTTGCTGATGGAAAGTGGGAGAATTCAGGCCATTGGGAGCTTAACAGTGACTGTTCTGGCATGGATGTAACTGTATTGATCTTCTGCAGTATAGTTCAGGAAACAAGTTTCAAGTTTTGCCTATAACATGTTTAAAACATTTATTTTTAATATGTTTAAATCACTGGAGAAACACAAAATACAGTTAAGCTCGTTCTTGTGTTAGATTTGAAAACCACATTGCTCAAAAATGATTCTGTTGTTCTGCACAGAACAGTTCAAATGAAACATCTCTTAGGGGGAACATGAATGATTTCACATGTTTTGGGCTACTGAGGTGGTACATCGTGGCTAACAGACAATGTAATGAAATGCATCTTTCAGTAATATTTTGGACGTTTTCTGGTAAGAGGGGAAAAGTAAAATTAAGCCTAGGGTTTGTTTTTAATGCATACAAAATGATTGTGTGCATTAAAAGTTTTTTTTTCCTGCCTCAGAATCAGTGAATCAGGATTTCATAGTTTCTGTTTACTGTCCTCTTAGTCCTCTCAAGTTTGAGCAAATACAAATGAAAGTAGATGTCTAAATTCTCTAATGAAACCATTTGTTACAGTATCTTAACTCCTTCTTGAAATAACAGTGGTTTATTTCAGGTCACGATAAAAACAAAATATTTCGGTTTGCTTTATAATTGTATATGTTCAAGTATTTCAGAGAAATTAGGTGTGTTTCCTAGTGAGAGTACTTGCAAACTAGAGCAAGTAAGTTATTCATAGTGTGAGTTATTCTGCCTCTGCTGGATTAAGGCCTTTTGGCTGATTTACTTGGAACATGAGGGAGCCTGTGCCAGGAACCAGGTGCTCCTGACCAACTACTGAAAGGTATGTAGTATAAAATACCCTTAAGATTTCTGCATAGTTGCCCAGATTTTAGAATAAACTAACACCACATTTATAATTGTTAGATCAATTTGTATTTATGCAACTGCTGGGGTAATGAATCGCTACAGATATTATTCTTACAAAGAGATAATAGTTTTCTTGCTGCTCCTGATTTTCGTGTTATGTATCAAGTTTAAAAGTTGTCGAAATTATTTTTGTGAGCTTTTTTTTTTGAGAGCTAGAATAAGAACTAAAAATATCCCTTAACTTATGTTGGAAGAAGATCATGTTAATGAGTATCTCCATGATCTTGTTACACGTACACTGTTCAGGTAATTCTGTAGTGGAGAGAGAAGTGATAGTCATCTTATGTGCTGATGTCTGTGGCATGGTTCTTGGTGTGTTTGTTAACAGAGAAGTACAAAACAAAGTCTGTTTAGTGAAAAGGACACTTGAAACTTTAATAGAAAGGCACCACTTAGAAAGTAATAATGACTAATAAATATAGTACAATATTTCACACCCTGTACCATATTCTACATCCAGCTGGCCTATCAATTATAACCTATACTCTGCAGATGGTGCAATATATCAGAATTAAGTCAGTTTGTCCTCAATTAACTGTTAATACTCCCCGTGGAGAATATTACCCTGGGTCTGAGTTCAGTACCTCTCCCCTAATATATGTTTGTAGTCTTATTTTGTGAGTTTTAGAGATGTGGTGTTAGTAGGACAGGATTTTGTTTGGTTTGTTTTTCCAAGTGTTGCCTGCATTGCATCCCTCAATTTTATTGTAACTTAAATATGAGATTTGAGATCTCATGGGTGGGGAAGAAAGAGGTGTCATGAAAAATAATGTGAAGAAAGGCAGACATATAATGTATATTTCTTGATACTGTATGCTGTAGTGTGTGGGTGTGCTTGCCATTATAAAATTGCAATGCTTCGTAAGATGGTGCATTGTTGGCAAGACATGGGTATTGCAATGGCCACCCCCTCCTTCTGTGGATTAGAAGCTTAATGAACTTGTTTCCCAAGGCTTACTAGAATTACAGGACTGCTTTTTCCAATGACTTTCTAGACAGATTACTTGAGCTTGTGTTCTACTTGCTACATCTATCCTCTTTTACTTGACGTTACATGCCAAATCAGTGTTGCTGCTAATAGGTAGGTTGATATCCAATTTCATCTCATGCCTTTTTGCTTTTAGGTCCTAGTCTTTGCTCAGTTAAGGGCTGGTTAATTTTCTGACACCTTTCTTCCCATGCTTCTAAATGTCAGACTGATGGCGGATTTGGTCACTTGATCTAATGGACTTGCTGTCTCCCTCTGTTAAGTCTTTAAGATGGCCCTTCATTGAGAGAAAACCCTTCGACAGAATTTGTTTTCTGAAGTGACTCCAGAGAGTCCAGGCAATTACACAAGCTTCTGAATATCTTTATTTAGAGGTTTAAAAGGCATGCTCTTCCAGTGCCACTTAAATTGCCCTTGTGGATTTGTTGCCACGCTATGGGAAATCTCCATTATAGAATACTCACTGAATCACAGTTGCTTCATGATGTCTTAGTTATGCAGAGATGTGTACAAATGTGACCAGTTTTACTGCGCCTTTTCATCCCTGACAGACTATTATAGTTTTTTATTGTTTTGATGGGTCATTTCCGAAACGTGCTGTGATCATGAAAATAGATGCATTGATTTTTATTTGCATCAAAATAAAATATTACCCTCGTTTTTATTTTAAAGTTATCAAGTAAACTGAAGTAAAAAAATAAATGATTACACATTGCATACCCACCCTCAGGAATCCTAACAGTCCTGCAGAGGATGGGATTGTTTAGTTGCCTTGCATTGGTTAATTTGTTCTACTGGTCAACAGATCTCATGTGGAAAGCTCCTTTTCTGGAGCTCTGCGGAGCAAAGCCACTGTGAATGTGGGGGGGACTGCTGCTGTGCCCTGAGCACGGCTGGCTGGCAGCACAGCATGGAGTGCCACACATATAGGTACTAGTGGTAGTAGTTGGTAAACGAGCACTGAAAGGATAAAAATGAAGGAGTGCTTTCCGTGCATTGACTGTATTTTATTGGCATATGTGCTTCCTGCTAAAATTTCATTTATTAATCCTTTGCAAATAATCAAAATGTTTTTAGGTAACTTAGTTGCTTTGACAACTCATTGTAACTTCTCAGGATTTAGCAGTTGTAAATAATGGGACTATGTGGATGCCTTTGCCTTTATTAATGCTGTAGAAATAAAGGAAGGCTTGTGCAGCTGTAGATGGTTGAATTTTGGGAACGCAAGTTCGAATTTGAAAATGAAAAAAACGAGTGGTATTTTAGTGCAGAAAGGTAATCTCTTAAATATATAATAGAGATAAATTCAGAAAATTATGCTGAATGACATACTGAATCTTCAGCATAAAAATTAGGTTAAATACTTGAGATGCAAATATTCATCTATTCCAAGATAGCAATAAACATAGATAATGTAAATTCTTGTTTAACATAAACATATTACTGAATAGTTTTAAGCAACAGTAATAACTAAAAATATGTAAAATTGATGTGAGATAGTTATTTAACACTTCATAAGATTCTGTAAAAACTGAAAAATGAAAGGATTGGAATAAGAAAAATATCCTCAAAATGAGATAGGGGTGGAAAATGTAACTAATGTATTAAAGGCTGGATGTGGCTCTGGGCAGCCTGGTCTGGTAGTTGGCGACCTTGCACATAGCAGGGTGTTGAAAGTAGATGATCACTGTGACTCTTTTCAACCAGGCCATTCTGTGATCTGTGTTGTATTTCCTTGGAAAGGATTGTCCTAACGTCAAGAAGATACAAAAGCTTTACACATACTGGCCCTTATGAAAGTTGAATAAATAGCTATGGTTTTATTTTCCTTGTTAGAGAAGTTACTCTCTGAACATTCATTTTTTATACACAGGGCTAATGGAGTGAATCATTCCCTGTTCAACTGTAGATACTTTTACCATGCACATATTGTCTAGAAAGATGTCTAACACCATTAACTGGAATTGGTAGAGGGCCATCATCCATCTTCTGATAAACTGCGTAAAGCAAGAGCGTTGACTGTGATAATAGGGCACAGAACCATGTCAAGTCAAATAGCTGTTTATATCTGACTAATGACTGGGGTGGAGATAGATGTTGTATTTCTTTTTCCAAAGGAATTTGTGATAAGATTAGAAACGTCCTTCGCAGTCACTGCTTTGTCCTTCAGCTACTCACTATCCCTAGCCAGTTCCAGTAATTAAGGTGGGACTGTTAAGCATAGCTGTAAAATCCATAAGGCTAAAGGTAGGAGAACCACCTGGTGGTTGGATCAACAAGAAGGATCTTTCAGTGCTTCTTTTCAGTAAATCTTCAGAACAGCTGAAATGCAGTTGGAGCTGAACACCAGGGGGTTCCAAGGGAATTGCCTGCTCCACTGTAGCCCATCCAGCTCACCTGCCCAAACCTTGCCAGGTAAATCCATGTTGCTGACATTAACAACTACAAAATGATTCCCTTGTAGGATTTAAGGGAGATGTAATTCTTACAATTGCCTTTTTATTTATTTATTGATTGATTGATACTGTTGAAGGCATGATCTAGAAAAATCAAAGGTTTGTCTTTCCAGTGCAAGAATAGAGCTGTCTGGAGGCTGGGGTCAGTTGTGTATGAAGAGGTAGTGGGTGAGCACTGCTGTCAGCCGCTGCCTGGAGGGGAGTAGAGAGAGTTGGAAGCTCGGGACTTCCCTGGCACAGCAAAACAACAAGAAGCAATGGCTGCAAGTAGCCCAGAGGCAAATGCTCATTGTATGCAGAAAAATGATCACACTGGGATGTGTCTGGTGCTGGAGGAGGTTTCTCAGAAAAGCTGTGGGTCGTCTTCATTTGGAGATGCTGAAAACAGGACCAGGCAAAACCAGGAGAAACAGTCTCATTTTGAAGGCAATTCTGATTTGAGCAAGAGGGGGGACTGGCTGATCTCACACATTCTTCTGTCAGTTATTCTGCAGTTGTGTTTATCTTGGCAGGTTTTATAAATACGTATACAGGTGTTTGCATTTATTTTAGTAGGGAGTATGAGCTGCCTGGCTCACATTCACTAACTGAAAGGTGTAGAGTTAACAACCTGCAAAAAGAGAAAAGTGGTGTAAGTAATATGTAACTATTACATTAAACTGTGTGTGTGCATATTATATCTATCTATGTATAAATGCAATACGATTACTCACCACCTGCCAATCACCACCCTGCCAGCAACATGAAGTCCCACCACCCTCTGACCAAAGCCAGTGACCCCCAGGCTGTTGGCCTTCTGAGTGCTGTGATGTGGTGCATGCTGCTGCCCCATAAAGGCAGTGGATCTTCCCCACCGAGTGGCACAGCCTGACCCCATATGTGCTCCCACTGCTCAGCAGCAACCAAAACATCTGTGTGAATGTTGATGCTTTCTTGGCTGAAAGCATCACATTTCACTGGTGGCTGGATTATTTACATTAGTTTGCAGTGCATTTTTAATGATTGCACAGAGTAAGTGTTTGAGTAGATAAGGCTATTTTGTTAAGTGGAGTGAATGTCCTGAAATATTTTTTTTTAAAGTACTGTTGAAAACGTAACCCTCAAATATATAATTTTGGACAATAAGAGCTGACAGATTTTTGTTCTGCAGGAATGTTTGTGAGGAATAAATGTGGTGGCTCTTGAATTTCTAGCTGAAAAAGAACACAGGCAGCAGTGTTGCTTCATTTTGTTAACCATATTATTCTACCTTTGGGGAGGAAAAAGTCCTTGGGGAAAAAAATTCGTTTCAGCATACTCTTCCCTATCAATTTAGTGTTTTGATACTGTCAGGAAGATACATTTGCAGTGATCATTTTCATGATGCAGATATTTGTGCACTGTCCTTAGTTAAAATTCATTTGTTTGCTCTTGGAAGTTATTAAATGGAAGTCGTTTTCAGCATTCTGACTCAGATGTGAGATGTGTCTATTTGGATTGATCAGTGGTGAATGGAACATAAAACATTTCTTTGTATTAGATTGCGATTTGATTGCCAACACAATGCTAGGCACTTCATATAGACTGTTTTTGAAGGTAGGGAGAAAGATGATGTAGTAGCTTGAATTTGTCAGTCTAATACGCTGAAACATTGGTGTTGGATTTAATCTTTATTGTGAGTGATAATGTCCTGTTTTGCATTGTCAGGAATTCATAGTATTTCCTCTAAACCATCCAACAGTTGAAATTTAGAGTAGAGGAGTATTGTCTGTTGTATGCAGTGGATGGGGGCATTATAGCAACAGTTTAAGTAGTAATACAACACACACCTGTGCTATGCAGTGGATGTGGAACAGAACTAAATTCAAAGAGGCCAAACCAGGGCTGATATAGCTGCTTGTAGTGAAAATCTTGGAGTCACTGTGGAACAGCCCATATTATGAACCATGTCAGCACTATTATTTTCATTTTTCTGATGTCAGTGTGTTGTTTGCAACACTTTTCAGAATAATAAGATTTATTAAAGTAATTTGCCTGTAATGTGCGTAGTGTAAATAGTTTATGTTGCGCTTATATATCATATTAACAGAATTTGATTTGTGTTTTTTTTGGTACAAATTGGAAACATTGATTTTTCTCTAGTTCTGATTTTGCATTTAGATAAATGCTCTCAGATCACATTTTAGGTTTTGCACTTAGAAATAAGTAGATTTCCCATAAAATTTGTTCTTTCCTAACAAGGTATCCAAGTGCCTCATTACCTTTTTTAACCATTGTTTCTCCTTTTGAAAAAAAAAAAAAGATAATGTCTGCAAAATGTAAATTTAGGTTATAATCATTTTGCTTTAGAAAGAGCACTAGTAGTTTTCTTCCCTTTCCTTTCTGTAGGGCACAAACCTACTAGTCGTGATCTCAGGTGATATTCACCTTGGGTTTTATTGTGTTAATTCTCCATGTTTTTTCTACTTGGTGTCAGCAATAGTGTACCAAACCGTAACTGTCTGTCTCTTGAGATGAGTATCAAAGGTATCCCCAAAACTGCTGATTCTGTGAGAACTTCTTGTGCTTACAGAACCTGTAGCTTCTTTGTTGCTTGCTTATTCAAATTCCCAGTCTTAGTTGGTCCATTAACAAAACCCACATTAATTTATTCATTACTTCCTACTTGATTTGTCAAGATGCCTTTGGAATCTGTTGATCTGTCAATCATACCATGTATCGCTAGTCCTTATTTTCTGGACTCAGCCTCTAGGTTTCAGTTCTATTGTGGCTTTTGATGAAGTTTTAATCTGAGTTTTGAATAAGTCTTTCCTTCTCTTTATAGAATATTTCATGAGCTGGTGGCCAAAGTGGGAATCTGTAGATAAGTTGCTCCTTGATTTTATTTCATCTTATCTCGCTTTCCTGTAAGATTGAGGTAGTCTGGAGGAAAAATATATAGATCCAGAAATGTTTGACATCTTTGTTAGAAAGCAGCCGTTTTCAAAAGCTCAAATCATCTTCAGTTAGTATGGAATTGTTCACAGGATGAAAGGCAGAAGCAAGAGGAAAAAATCTGTCTCAGGCTTCTACTTCCTTTCTTTTTTCCTATTCATTGTCCACCTTCTGTCCCACTTTGCTTTCTCAGACAGTGATTTGGTTATGTCTCACAGTTCAGGCATGTGCTCTATTTGCTTTTGTGCCCCCAGTAGGAACTTCTGAAATAGTAATTTGCCAGTTATATTCCATTTTCTTAGGTGTCTCTCTGAATTTCTTTGCGTTTTGTTAATGTAAAGCTACGTTCTTTGTAGCACTTGTCTTTTTGTCTGATAATATCTGAATGCAAAGACAAAAACATGTATATAACCCCGCCAAGAGTTGTAGATAGGTGTTTTCCTTTGTTCTTCATATGTACGTATATGAAAGTGGATTTCATCTGTTCTTCAGATAATTGCAAGTAAAGTTGCAGCAAATAAAGTCTGAGCAGTAAAAGCCTGTTTAGGTAAACTTAAACTTGTTAGTGATTGCTTTTAACGTTTCACAAAGCAAAATATGAAAGCTGCGGCCATATACCTATAAGGATACATGAAAACACAGGCAGCTGTATGATTTGCATCGTGTGTGTGTATTGGCCTTAATTCACATTCATCGTAATGTTACGAAGATTGAAAACCTCTAGTTGAACATGCTATAAAAGTGATAAATCTGAGTTATATCTACTTTTTGGTCTCTTGGGATTAGACCTTTTGAAGAGATCTGTTAATGTGCTTTAAATCTATTGATTCATAGTAGAAACACAAAATTTAAACTCAGAAGTCACCGAGTGAACTTTCCATTAAGTTAGGGAGGCTGTGGTCACAGCTCATTTGATCTCTATGAAGTAGAAAATGTGATGTAGGCCACACTGGCATTCTATTAGAGGAAATCATGCATTTAACCATGTAGCGAAATACTGTAGACCAATTATGTGAACATATACCTATTTTACACATGGCTAATCTTCAGAACATAACATATTAACAGTGTACCTACTATCTTGTTTTCAGGGCATTTATTTTTCAATATTTTAAAAGATACGAGATAATGATTAGAATAAAAAAAGAATTAAAACTTATATCAGTTTTACACCTGGAAATCATCCTCCTGTGGAAGGTGAGTAGAATTCCTTTGGTTGACATCAGCTGGCATTGCACCCCAGGGTACCACAGGCCTTCTTGCCCACAAGGGCACACTGCTGGCTCATGGCCAGCTTGTTGTCTTCCAGGACCTCCAGGTCCTTCTCTGCAGAGCTCCTCTCCAGCAGGTCAGCCCCTAACCTTCACTGATGGATGCGGTTATTTGTCCCCAGGTTGAAGACCCTATGCCTGCTCTGTTAAACTTTGTCAGACTGCTTCCTGCTTAACTCTCCAGTCTTTCCAGGTCTTGTTGAATGGCAGCACAGCCTTCTGATGTCAGCCACTCCTCCCAGCTTTGTATAATCAGAAAACTTGCTGAGGGTGGAATCTATCCCTTCATCCAGGGCATTGATTAAGATATTCAACAGAACAGGGCTCAGCACTGATCCCTGTGGAACACCGCTAGTTACTGGCCTCCAACCAGGCTGCACCTTAATGACAGCCCTCTGAGCAATGCTAGTCAGCCAGTTCTCAATCTACCTTTTATACAGTTTAGTCTTAATACAATTTAGTCATAATAGATGCTTCCATGCTGTCAGGAAATCAAGAAAAGAAATCAAAAGCTGATATAAAATTCGTACAGAAGTTCTAAACATCAGTGTTAAGATACTGTGTGTGTAACTTGAGCATAGCTACAGTAGGTAGCTGTATTTTTTTAATTCATTTTTCTATTTCCATTCGGATGTCACCACACCAGCTGTTTAGTCTCTGGGCATCTTGACTGGCAGATTTTTTTTCATATATCTCTTGGCCTTCATGGTAAAAATGCTTCTGGGAGGAAAGAAAATCTTTACAATCTAATTCATGATGACATGAACTCTTTTCACCAATAGTTTTGACTTATTCCCTTGCCAGAAATAAATTATGAGCTGGGAAGTTGCAACCTCTATCATTATGAGCTTATTGTGTATATTGGCACAGGAAAATTGGAATGGACATATGAAGATTAATGTGTTGTATGCCAACATGTCCTTTCCTATACAAAACATTTAGTGAATATTGAGGTGATTTGTACAAGAATTTTTCAGAGAATGCCAAAGCTAAGTCAAAGCAAATTAAATGTCCCCATCTGGCTTTGCTATCTTGCAAATGGATGCAGCTATACAGTCTAATTCAAATTACTCCATTATAGCTCTTATTTACAGTGCAGTTTTTCTGAAGTGCTGCTATATGACTCATAGGTCATGATTTTTTTCAGAAAGATTTCTGGATCTAGGAGATTTCTGAGCTGAGGAATTAAGAAATCTCAACGTGCAAGGTAGCCAGTGAATTCTTAAAAACCTGATGTCAGGTTATTAATACTGCACTGGATTTGAGTGACAGGAAAACATAGGCTTTTTGTTGCTGAAATAAAAAATAAAGAAAAATGATAACCTGTAGCTCAGCTCTGTGACATGGGACCAGGGAGCAAAAGTGAAATCATTGTATTTGGCAGTAAAACTCCATAGTTAAAGGAGCATTTGTCCTGGGAGCTCAGGGCTGACCCACCTACCTACCAACCCTGTAGACTGAAATGATCTCCATGTACCTGGGAAGTGGCAGAGATTTTAAGTGTAAAACTTGAATGAAAAACTGCTACCAAATACATGATGGTATGTGTGTATATATGCAGACCCATATGTACAAACATGCACCCAGGTATATAAAAAACAAAAACCAACAAAAACCTGTTGTGTGTTCTTGGCCTTTAATGTAGAATTCTTCTGCACTTGATGCTTTAAAGAAGAGGAGTATTGGTGTTTGATGATAATTTGGAAAGCTGTTTGAGTTTTATTTATTTACTTTTGAGGAAAGAGTTGAGCCAGAGGTGTTTAGAATTAAATGCTATTTATTTTTGAACCTTTCTACATTAATTCCTTCCTCCATGAGGAAGGAAGCTAGTAGAAAATATTACGATGAAAAGTGTATATGAAGTCCCATTCAGGTAAATATTTTTGTGCACATTTTAGACAATTTTTGTCAGGAAAACTTGCTTATGTTATACTGGTTATAGAGACAGCTTTGTTTCCAGCGGGTGATCAGTATAATTGGTTTTATGTGCAGGTATTTGAGAATGTGCGAGTGTGCTTTTATATCCAGAATATCTTTCTAATATGCTAACTAGAGGATAATTTTCCATCACTAAGGCATGCATGAATTTGGTGATGACCTATACTGAAGAAAAGATGAGCTAAAAGTAACCAGAATGCGATTCTAACTTCTTATCAGCAAATGTTCACATGTCCCTTTTCTACTGCCACCTGACCAGCATTACATCTCATGGGAAAGTAATTACAGATAGTTCTAATCCCATATTCCTAAATGTCAAGGATTAGTCCAGCTAGTAGGTTTCACAAAAACTTTACTGTAAATACTCTGCATCGTATCTGCTGGAATTTCCATTTTAGTACAGAGGATGGTACTAACTTGGGGGCTGATACCAATGGCTGGACAGTTTTGTAGGGTAAAAATAAATATTGTAACTGAACAGCATTTGTTAAATGATGCAATGTTGTGTTTTTCTTATTTTCTTCAGCTGTAGAACTACAATATAAGAAAAAATACAGGTCAGCTAGCAAAATGTAAATTCATATCCATTTCATTTCAATAGATAATACTTAAAGTTAAGGTGAAGAAATGCAGTATTTGGCACAATCCTGTCTTCTGAGTACTTAAGTAGGTGTCAAGGATTATAGATCTCAATCCGATCTCTAAAAGCATCCCTGGTTTCCTCAGGCAAAATTGCTTGATGGCTGCATCAGAATTCTTCACTTTGTAAGCCAGGAATCCCTGCTGCTTTGCCACTGTGGTCAGTACAGGGCTCTCTGAAATTGCTGCTGTGTTCTGCTGACCCAGGGACTTCGATCTTGGTCAGAATGTGATGGTCCTGAGAAAAAAAGACATGCTAATAATGTTGATAAAGCTTACTCAAGGCATACCATCAATACTAAGTGTGACTTTACTGATCAGATCGTAACGCCTGTGCCAACTACTTACAGGATGAAGAAAGCTGAAAATGAATAAATATATATTGATGGTGAGGAAGAATGTTGCAAAGGAAAAAAAAAAGTAGGAAGACTTGTATTTAAGGCTTTGCAGAACAAAAATGAGACGTAATAAAAATGATTGTGCCCTGTGAAACTGTGTGCAGATAGGCTGTTTTTGTGCCACGCCAAGGGCAAAGCAGAAGTTGTTTCTGCCCTACCATACCCTATTCACCCCAAAGTAGGTGGAAAAGATGAGTTTCTGGTTCAGAACATTCTCTGTTTTATGGCTTCAATCTTTTTTTCTTGTTGTTAGCCATACAGTGAACTCATTTTTCTTGCTTCATTTCTGATTACTTTCTGATTTTCTTTCAAATATGAAAAAATATTTACTTAGATGATGTTATGGTTTAAGCCTGCAGGTGTAAGCAGCACATAGTCATTTGCTTCTTCCCTCTCTCATTCCCAGTGGGATGGGGGACAGAATAGGGGAAAAAAAGACAGCAGAGCAGAACTTCTGGGTTGAGATAAAATTATTTACTAAGAGAAAAGGTGTCTTAAGTAGGTAAAGCAGTAATGCATGGGCAGTTTCATATGCTGAGTGTATCCAAAGTTTGGTACATCTTTTTAATCATCATTACCTGCTCCACAGAATGTAGGAAACGAATATGCCATGATTTTCAAGCCGAGTGTTTTCAAAATAGAATTTCTGTGCCTCAAGAATGAAAACTGCAATTTTTCTGGAAGTTAATCAGACTGTTTGGTTCTTAATAAAGTGATCTAAGCTTTTCTTAAGATTAAGGTGGAAACTGTGGATTTGAACATACAGTTCGTAGTATTCTGTACTATACATAGTCTTTATCTTCTTGAAAACTTCAAGAACAAATGAACTGAATAAAACTTGTTTGTACTAGGTTCTCAGGATTTAGGATGAATTACTTGTTTGTCGTGCAGTTGTTTTTTATGATCAGGGCAGAGAGATTTCTGCCTCTAAGTAGAAATCGGTTTTAGTGATGAAATCAGGTGCCCAGAACTACAGAAGGTTAATGGATATTTATTTCTCTGTCCATCCAATTTCTGACATTTGGTAATTGGCATTAAAGGGAAATGAGTATTCTTAAATAGCTTGGAAAGCAAATGGGATCCTGGGCTCCATCAGAAGAGGGGTGGCCAGCAGGGGCAGGGAGGTGATTGTCCCCCTCTACTCTGCTCTTGTGAGGCCCATCTGGAGTACCGTGTCCAAGGCTGGAGCCCCCAGTACAAGACAGGGAGCTGTGGGAGAGGGTTCAGGGGAGGGCCACAGAGATGATGTGGGGGGGTGGGGGGGGTAGGGCTGGAGCAGCTCCCCTACAAAGATAGGCTGAGGGAGCTGGGCTTGTTCAGCCTGGAGAAAAGAAGGCTGCAGGGTGACCTCATTGCAGCCTTTCAGTACCTAAAAGGAGCCTACAGCGGGGAGGGGAATCAACTCTTGGAAAGGGTAGATAACTGCAGGATAGGAAGAAATGGTTTGAAGTTGAGGGAGGGAGGATTTAGGTTGGATAGCAGGGGGAAGTTCTTTACTATGAGAGTGGTGAGGTGCTGGAACAGCTGCCCAGAGAGGCTGTGGGTGCCCCGTCCATCCCTGGAGGTGTTCAAGGCCAGACTGGATGGGGCCCTGGGCAGCCTGGGCTGGTATGAAATGTGGAGGTTGGTGGCCCTGCATGTGGCAGGGGGTTGGAGATTCATGATCCTTGAGGTCCCTTCCAACCCCGGCCATTCTGTGATTCTGTGAAATTTCTGAAGTGAAAAGAAACCTGGTGCTCTGGGAACATGTTGTTAAGGCAAGGAGATTGGTTCGGTATGGAAAAATTATGGAAAGCCTTTTG
The DNA here is from genome assembly GCA_035772895.1 of Perdix hodgsoniae. Taxonomy (NCBI): domain Eukaryota; kingdom Metazoa; phylum Chordata; class Aves; order Galliformes; family Phasianidae; genus Perdix; species Perdix hodgsoniae. The sequence goes on along the minus strand of JAPSGF010000014.1, from coordinate 13,256,592 downwards.
AATGCAGCCATCCTGGAATCTTGGATGTGTTGCATGGCATCTTGTATTATCTAACATACATTTAACCAAACCACTTTATAGCTGAATGCAATTATAATAGAATGCAATTGTAGGAACAGGTTGGAAATTTCTGATTTCTAAATAACTATAAAAAAAATTGTACCATTGCTTGGGTAGTGATGAAACTGCCTTCATTGTTTTGAACATAGTGAACTCAGATCTTACTTTTTTCATCTAGTGCATTTAAATTTTCATAACAAAAAGACTTCAAGGAGGAGAGATTAAAAAAAAAAAGGAAAAAAGTAAATAAAATGTAAAATGTAATTAAGCCTTGACCCCTTAAATTGCTAACCTTCAAAGCTAATGCTGGAGAAGCACGAGATTATTAGCAATAAAAAGAATTTACTTTGCCCTTTCAAAATTACCATAAGCCAAGTGACTGAGATGGAATGATGTTAATATTTAAGAAGTAGGACTCTAGATTCTATTATCTCAGAAGCTCTGTCACCTGGTACACTCTGTAGTCGTGTTATCTAATTATTGCCCATGAATTGCATTAGTGTGCCAGCAATTTGTCTACTATTGGAAAAGTAATTGACATGTGGGTTACTGCTTCGCATTTGGAAGACTCCTAGGTAGTTCCAGAGTCCTCTTCTGTTAAAGAAGATTAGTTTAATTCTATCTATAAGAAAAGAATCTGTGTTTTAGCATATATTGTTTATATGTGCTCTTATAGTCAACAGAGATGAATTTTTCTTTCTTTTTTTTTTTTTTTTTTTTTTTTTTCCAAAACAAGTGAGTTTCTGTGGAAAACTGACAAACTACTAAATGACTCTTCTGAGTTTAAACTGACTTCAGGGCATTCTACTCTTCCTTCACTGGCTGTGCAATCAGTCATACACTGATACAAAGAGCCAAAGTAAATATCGCAATGAAGTGGATAGAGGGAAATGTTTGTTTCTTGCCATCTGCTGCTCTTGTTTAAATCTACACGTGTTTGGTTAGTAGATGGATCTAGTCATGGAGTCATGGTCAAATACACTCCAGTGACCTTTTCCGCTTTCAAAAAGTGAGCCATCACAGAGAAGCTGAAAGGCTTACCTGATGGAGGAACGGAACTGAAATTTGCTTAGTGCACACGTGATATTGTGATATTTGTCTCTTTTAGATGGGGTCAAGAAACAGATTAAACATTTCTTTGTAAGTACTGATGCTGTTTATGCCTTGCTGGATAGGTAATGCTAACTCCTGCTTGGCTTCTTTCAACAATTACACTGCACCAAATACGTTCCATGTCTCTGGGAAGGGTTTGGTTCGTGACAGTGTATGGTTAAATGCTTGAAACTTTCCAGACTGATGCAATTTGAGACCTAAAGTTGATTAGAGATGTACAATTACAAGATGTATGTAACAATTTATGTGACAACTGGAATTAAATTCCAAAGATATTTTAAATTGCAGTGAGGAATGCAGTTGTCTAGTAGTGGTGATAACTTTGCTAATATGATACGTTTAGGAACTTTATCAGTTCATACTTGAAAAGATTTAAGACTTTCTTGTTTTCAGTTTGCACTTTTTAATGCAGCGCTGCTGCATAAGCTAATTTTAATGTTCAAACTTATAGGTGATATCCATATAATATGTGTTCTTTAGGAATGATTAGCTAAAATGGACAGTTTTTTTAGCTAAAACGTGGAGGGAAGAAAATCAGTTTACATCACTGATTATGCAGCTGTAAATGTCTTCGCCAGTATGTCTTTATTTCCATCATTGGAAAATGAAGTCTTTTGAGGATAAATCCCCTGCTTGATGGATTACTTACTTAGTCATCTTTCTTCAGTTGTTATTATCATTTTGTTATGGCCTTTTGTGGGCTGTTTTGCATAAAATATACTTTCTTTCACTTCCCAAATGTTCCCCACATGTTTATAATGGGAGTCTGCACTTCAGAAAAGCTCACGCTCATGCTGTCTCGGTGTCCTACGGCTGGATTTCACAACACCTGACTGTGGTGAACTCAACTGAAACCACAGTTGCATTTTGAATACATAACGTGTTCTGTGGTTTTGATTATCTTCTGACCACATCTCAATTTAGGGTAGCCTAAATGACTCGACTTTCATTGTTATATTCCTCAGTTAGGTAAGTTGGAATGAAGGAGAATGTGAAGAAGTAGCAATGACTATGTTGAAAAACAATATTTTGTAGCTGGTAACTTGTTCTATCAAACAGTGGTGTTGTGCTCTTTGTATCTGTTGTTGTTACCATGGAGGTATTTACGTGGCAGTAATTTTGGAGCAATGTATGTGCATACGACTTAATGTTAAATACAGAAGCAAGAAGTATGTGTGTGCATGGGGTACACACATCAACTAAATAGCAAGCTTTACATTCTTGCAAGCTTGTAAGCTTTCACAAAACTGATTGTAATCCAGTTTGATATAACTAACTGATTACAATCTGGGAATCTAGAGGTAAACCAGGCTTCTTGGCTTATCTGTATTATTCCCTTTACAGGCAGATTAGTGAAGCATAGCGGCAGCGATGCATTTCAGGTGTACCAGTGAGCTCCCTCCAGTTGTGTTTCTGAGATCTGATTATTTTGTCACGCTTAAAGTCATTATCTGGAGCGCTCATTCTTTGCCATAACGTTTCTGCTTACACGGGGTGCATTTTCTGGGCAGGTAGTGCTGCTTTGAGTGAGAGCTGCTTGGCACTGTGCCGTGGTGTATGTGGAGCTGCAGCTTTCACAGGGTCAGCGTCAGCATGATGGCAGAACGGGAATGGAAACCATGGTTTAGGATTATTTGCATGCTTTATTTAAGAAAAGCAGTGATGAACTGCTGTTTCTTAAGAAAAAGTCCGCCATGGTGTAGAGCCCACGTCATCCAAATATACACAGACCATGTAACAGGAATGAAGGACTTGATTAAATGTTCAATGCAATATAAACAGTTTTGGAATGAAGAACAGTATGATTCTCTGAGGTGAAAGCTGGCAGTTCAATTCCCTAGCTTCCATTCATTTTGAAGTTAATGTTTCAGTCTCATCTTTTGGTCTTAATTCTCTCATCAGCAATTAGAGGTGGTCACCTCAGAGCAGTAATTCTTCCGATCCTAGAATAGCTGTCTGAGATGGTTCCAATGAACTGCCACTGGAAATATGGGTAAAATGTTTTTTTTTTAAATCCTAGAATTTCATTTTAAGTATAACTACTAGAACTGTAATAAAGGGTGTTGAGAGATGCCTGTATGTATTATCGACTTGAGGTTGTACCTGGAGAGGGGCATGTAGCTCATGGTGTCAAGGGGGTTATGTTAGCATAACTCTGTGCGTCTCCTGAGTCAAATGCTGAGCATTATTTTGCTCCAAAATTTCAATAGTACCAATAATGAGGCAACTTCACTGTTAAATCAGGGTGGAAAAAAAAATAAACACCTTTTTGCCTTAAATACTATGTTGAAAAGGTCACAGCTGTATGCAGAGGCTGAGAGATGCCTGGCAATAATGTCTGTGTGTGTATAATGATGGTAATCCAAAGTTCCTCAAATGCAATAAAAATGAAAGCACTGAGTGGGAAAGTCTACTGCATAAGAAACAGTCATTTCTTAGTGATTAGAGTTCTTGCTTAAAATGCTGTTAAGAAAGTTAGGTAAGGCCAGACATGGGGCTGATGACCAGAATGTCATGTTCACAGCCTACACAGCAGCTGCTAGGTTTTCAAAATAGCTCCAATCTTAACAGCTCCTGTTCCGTGAGGCACAGAGCTCCTGCAGAAGCCTGCCTTTCATTTGAATGCCAAAATGAGATCTGAACTCTCCTGGGAGTTAAGATCTTCATGACAATCTGTGAGGACACAAAAGTTTTGCTTTTTTTTTTCCACGTGTAATTGCTGAACCATTTTCATAAGCTTTTCCGTGGCATTCTTTCCGGAGAGACAATGATTTTCAGCTATTTGTGAAATAAAACGTTATTCTTAGCATTTCTTAAGCTGCCTGTTCACTTCCATACTTGCTAATGCTAGCAAGCACCATTTGTCATCAATATACATTTTATCATTGAATGAATACTAAAAAGGTATTATGCTGTATATCTGCATATACACTTTTATTGCATATACCTGCACACACACGTACGTGCACATGATAGAAATGTCTGTGCACGTTTAACATAATTATTGCCGCATGTCTTTCATCTATCTTGGTGTAATAGTTCAAACTTTTGAAAAAATCCCGTTCATATCTAAAGATGTTTCCAAAAAGGACGCACGCATCCACCTACGCTTCCTGAATTTCAGGACTGTTTCCTGACATTAGAAGAAAGCTGTGCATTCAGGCAAGAATATATATACCAGGAGCACTAAATACGCTCTTCAGGAGCATTTATAAAGATTGAGAAAGAAGTTCACTGCCCCCAGGAGAACAAATTTATTTTTTCCCCTTTTGTAACATCTCCATTCAAACAAATATACTGAGAAAGCAAATTCAACAGCGGATGCGTAAGCAAACAAATGAATTTTAATGGCAGTTCTTCAGTTGAATTATTCTGCTGTTTTAGCATAGGCACCATTAATGTAAATATGTATATATTTCATATTATGTCATATGTATAATGTATTCTAAAGCATGAGCTCTTTATAGAAAAAAGAAGATAATGCAAAGTATTTTCTTTTATCCTTCAATTTCAGAACTGCCTTTTAGCATGTTTGAAATGCATGCATATTTTTCCTCCATTAATTTGTTGGCATATAGGAAGGCTTAGCTGTATTTTTCCTGCATTTATCTACAAGTACTGAGCCCTGGAGTAGTTTTGATTTGCAAATGAAAGGATGACATTACCATTGTCCAGTTGCAGATAAATATTTGCTTCCGAGGTTTATGAACTTTTGCTACAAGAAACTGCAGCTCAATTTATTAACGCCTCTGACAAGATGTCACCATATGTCATAGAATAAGCTGGCAGTCCTGTAGTAGCCTGTTTGATGCACACTCATAGTGATTCTGTTCTAAAATATGCAACCTGCCTGACGTTAACCGCCAGGTGAAGGTAGTGAGCAGATGGATGACCTCAAGCATTCCCCATCTCTGTATGAATGACTTGGAGCTTTCCTGAACTGAGCCTAAGGCTGACCTCAAAAGTTCATGGCTTTGACACGACACTGACTATGGAGAAGTTCAGAAAACTCTTATTCCCCATTATTTTTTAAAGGCAGTAGTGGCACCTTTTTGCCTTTTAAACAGACTTAGTCATGCAAAATGAATATAAGAGTCTTACTCTGTGTCAGAAGACAAAAATCATTATCTTTAGACTGAACTGCTGAGATGAACACATTTTTGAAGGTGACTTTCTTTGTGGAAACTTTTGACTCTTGTCATGTGTGAGGGGGCATCTAAATATTTCAAGGAGTTGAAAGTGCAGTATTTTTGTTGCACCTGATAAAACTACAGGCAACTATATTCAACTAAATTAGCAAACAAGTCGGAATAGTGAAACATTGGAAATCACAACTAAAATAAGTCAGTTACAAATGTTGAGACATGTAATGTCTTAACTTGAAGACTAAGGTTACAGAAACCCTACTAATTATATAGTGTATATTTTGTAATGTGCCTGCTGGCTAAATAATTAGTACAGCAGCTCTTGTCTGGGTGCTGAGATGTGACAGTGCTGCTGTTCAATACATTAACTCCTATAGAGTTGATGGTTGAAGTGAGGTAATGCTTCTCCAGCTTTCTGCTTACAGCCTGGAGATGTCAGGATGTGAGTTACCGGTGCTCTTTGTAGTCCAGCTAAAAAATGCTGCCTTATGTATCCTTGAATAAAATTTGAAAGAGAAGATTATGAAACAAAAAGTTATGATTTTCTAATGTCCTAAAAGGTCATTTGCAAATACATCTTATTCCTTATCCTTTCATCCTTGCATACTCAGTTTTCAGAAGGATTTTTTTAACTCTCACTCAGCATGCAGAAAGATCTCAAAGCTGAAAGATTGTTTACCAGTATAAAGTGGGCCTGAGATTTCTTTGATAGATATTTTCCTTAAAGAGAATAGGAGAACCTGGAAATTTACTGTGTCAGTTTAGAGTCTCAACAGAGGAGAAAAATGAGGCTTTGTTCTCTTTAAATGCAACTTCTGATGATGATCCCTGGTTCGCAACCTCAGACCTTTCTTCAAGGAATGCTGTTCTTGTGCTAGTAAAGCTTGAGCTGATGTACTGAGTGCCTTTTGGGCAGGTTGACTTACAGACTAATCTGCGTTGTGTTGGTGGTTCCTTACAATGACAGTTAGACTTATGTTGCTAGATGTACTTCTCGATTCATCGTTATAATGTGAACTAACAGTAGTGTTGAAGTGGAATGTTAAAGTAAGTAAATAAATAAAAGTTTAACTTGCGCATTGCTTGAGGAGATAATCTGCGTTTGCATTTCATGTAATTTCTGTGCTTGGTAATGAGCACTTCATAGCCTTCTGTGAGTTAATTCTACAACTTTGCTCTTCTGTGAATTAGTACTTGTGTTGTTCCTATTTTGCATACTGAAAGAAAAGCACTGAAGTATTATTAGTGTATAATTAGTGTGCCCAAGGTCACTTCAGACATAATGATTGACTTGAAACTAAACTGTTGATCCACTGCTTGAAGTGATTCAAGCACCTTTATGAATTATCTTTCAAAACGATGATCGGGATCTTACAGCATCAGGCAGAGACTCTATAAGTTAACTAACTACCCTGAAGAGCTTGCTGTCTAAGAAGAGAAAATGGAAGATACACAGAATTATAGAGAAATAGTTACCTGCCTGAAGTCCTGCACAGCTGTAGGCAATAGAAGGAAGCGTTATCTACAATTCAAAATAATTTCCTTGATAAAATTTTCACTAGGTATTTCTACATTCCTTATTTGTCACATAGCTCAAAGACTTTTCTGTGTTTCAGAAGCTTTTTAAAAGTGAAGTACTCTAATGGGAATGGCTTAGTTGGGAGTTCATTTCAAATATAACTTTAAAGGATGAGGAATGTATCCAAAGATTAATAAATATTGTAAGTCAAACTGTCGATGCAACCTGTCTGCTGGGCAGGGAGCATTTATGCGAACAGTAGGAAAATACCGCCTACCTTTGTGTTCCTATGGGTTCTCTAAGATCTATAAACAAAACCTGTATAATAGAAAACATGTTGGATTTGTGGTAAGTTTCTGTGTTCTGTTTTTTATTGTTTTTTAAATCTATTGCACTATCCACGTTAGCTAGCCAACAGGAACACAGCGCTGTAGCACTGAAGCGGCCTTCATCTTCATATTAAGACAAGCTTAGGCATGTGGCATGTTGGTATTAGGAAGAGGACCTCAATTTCTTGTAAAACCGCATCTAATGTATTTCTGTGTATTTGCTGTAAGAACTTTCAAGTTGTTTTTCACGAAGGAAATTAGTTTTTGGGTGAAATACTGGAAGCTGAGAGGACTAATAGAAGGAAATCTGACCTGTCTGTATGAAGGCAAGGTGTTAGGAAATCACCCTTCGAACTCCAGAGGTTGCTGAGTCTGTGTGAACTGCAGTCAGTATTCATGTTCTGTCCCTGGTAGGAATCTGAGAAGAAAGGAGTGATTGCTGAAATCATCAGATAAAAGGATTAGGGTAAAGTTGTATAGCTTTCTCCAAGACTGTTGTAATTTACATAGCATAAAGAAAAAGAAAACTTTGTATTCTAGATAAATGGATAAGATGATGACATAAAATCTTCAAATGTAGTCTCTACTGAAACAGAACCCATCTATTTTCATTGCACTAATTGCACTAATGTATTCTTATATTTATATGAATATAACAGGCTTGATTGCTTCTTGAATTTGATGCATAGCTATGTGACTCTATGGTCTCCTTAATTCAGCTCTCTTAATTTTCAAAGATTATCCAAAAAAAATGTGGATGCTAATCAATATTATGGGGGAGTATCCTTTAGGAAGGAGATGGATAAAAGGAACAGCTAAATACAGTGTATGGAAAGAAATACAGAGTACTTGGTCTTCTTTGAGATCTCTAGGGAAAGACTTCTTCAGTCTTTAAATGTGGGAATTCAGGAATTAAGAAAAAGGGCGAACTATAATATATTCTCACGAATCTGGTAGAAAAGTCAAAGCTTATGTGCTGACCACGGTAACTATCCCTCCAAAATGTCAGAAAAAATGTTTTTTAATGCTAGGCTGAGGTTGGAAGCAATTCATTATATCAGTGATATTTTGTTAGGTTGAGCCCCATTTCCTTACCCTAGGTTAATGATGCTAATTATTTTTTTAAAAAACAATTGACTAAGGACCAAAGCAGTTGTTTCCTATGGACAACAATATAATTTGAAACAGGGAGACTTGCACAAAAATTTTCTATTCGTTTCTTTGGAAACTAGAATTGCTGTATGAATTGCTTCAGATGCTACCCAGCACGTCAAACACGATGTGCCAGATCACAGTGTCACCTCACGGGTTTTAAAGGCTTATTGTGGAGGTAGATTTGAGATAGGGAAAACGGTTTAGTGAAGAACTGTGGTCTATTCTGGATTGTAAAAGAAATTTCTTGTTTCCTTCGAATAATGGCTCTAAATGTGAATGGAGTATTTCAGTTTATTGTTCTGATGACAGGTCACTGGGGGTGCGAGCGCCTTTGTGCTTGGCATTATCTTTGTGAAATATCAAGTAGGAGAAGGAGAGAATGCCTATATCTATGTGCTTCAAGCAAGTGTTATGAGATGAGGTCTAGGTTGTCAGTGACGGTCCCTGAGAAGTGGGAAATCTGCTTTTACTGTTTTGCTCAGGGAATGAGTAGTGCTCTTACAGCGCCCAGCTTGAATCTCCTGCGCATAACAATAAAAATGCAGCTTGTGCTTTGAGTGGGGGTACAATTAGCATAAAATGAGAAAAAATGTGGTATTATACAAGTTTTCTGCAGTACTCAGTATCAGAATAGTTTTTTTCAGCAGTTGTTAAAGTGTGACTAATGTTTCCATGTTCTCCTCAAAGATATGATGCATTTGAAAATTGCTATTGCAAAGCTCCGAGTCAAGCAGAGGTGCTGTTTTCTGTTAACAAGCAATCTTAATTGTTTTTGCTTTTGTAACATCTCCATCTCTACATGTGTTCAGATGTGTGTCCCATTTTTAAACACTAAAAGTCTGAAAGCTTTCCCTGAAGATAAACCACCTTGTTTTTGCCTGGTTTAGTTTTGTGCTGTACAGCGTTCTGAGCAAAAGGTGTTGTATTTCTGAAGTTAGTACCACAGTTATATTCATAAGGTGTGGGAATAGCAATTTATGTTAAATCCCTCTGAAAATCAATAGCATTTGTTGTTGTCATTGCTGGAAGAAATTTGTTTCTCCTCTCCAGTTTGAGTTGAGGCTAAAAAGTGAATTTATAAGGTTACTTATCTGCTAGTGACCTTATGAATAATTCCTTTGTCTTTCAGTGTTCCAATCATGTTTTTTTGTTGTCAATATTAATTCTTTATACTGCATTCTCCAATCAGATTATTTTTGAAGTGTACAACAGGATTTGTAACTTCTGCCTTGCACTCCTAAAATGAGTTTGCTGGTGTCCTTCTATAGTGATACTTCCACATTCTTATATTCTAGCTACCTTATTACTTTACTGAACCATTCTTATACTAAAATTAAGTATTTCTAAATATATTACTAGGAAAAATGCTCAAACTTCCTCTATTTTAAAGACCTGTGTGTCTGAAGTACTTATATCAAAATAGCTTTAATGAAACGAAATGGAAAAAAGGACATGATTACTTGAAAATCAACGTATCTGACAGAACTCTAAGATAAATGCACAAAATCCCTGGGACGAAGCGGAAGCTTTCTCATTAACCACACTGATTTGGGATAGAATCCACAGGAAGAGAAGCAGTCACAGAAATGATATGTAAAGGTGGATATGTAAATGGTTGCTAATGAGCATTCTTTGAAGGTTTTTTTCAGTAGCCAAGTCGTTGTGCTGGGATGAGTGAACTCTTAGTGTGCAGTGCAGTATAATGGTCATTGGAAGTACTACTTCTCCAGATGACCTTAATAGTATTTCAAGCAAGCCATTTACTTCCTAGCGATAAAATTAGTTTATGGAAGGTAATTTGAAGGAGTGTTGGATTACGCTAGTGAAGAAACGTAGAACAAAATTGATTTTTGTTCTCAAAAAGAATCAGTGCATTAACTGCAATGTTAAAAAAAATGTTGACCAAGAGAAAATGGGCAGTGTTTTTTCAGATGACGCTTTCATACTTTAGACTTTTTGTTGCATGAAAAGCACTGAGAATGTTTTTGCGTTACTGGTTGATGTAGCTGCTGAAAGATGGAGTGCCACATTTACATTTCTAATTCTAAGTTCTATTAGTTGCAGAGAAGTTGCATTGATTTTTGGTATGTTTTCAGGTTGAAGAGTAGTTCTGAAAACTAAAGGACCAAAAATACAGGTTGAAAGCATTGCTGGGAGCATCACTTGAAAATTTGGATTAGAGACTTTAAATAGTACGTGAGACTACAATCAGTCTGAATTAGAGACAGATTACAACAGAATGCTTATACAAGTCTATGGCCTTACAGTCATGAATTGTTTGTGAAGGTGCTTGCAGTTGGAAATACATTTGTGACTGATAAGCAACTCCAGGCTGCTTTTAATACAACTGTAAACTGTAACTACAAACAGAAATGGGGAAAAAAATGATTACATCTAATAGGGTAGCAGCTGTAAGGGTACTGTTGTATTAAGTGACTTAATGAATACCGATCTTGAAGCAATAAATCAACATGCAAACAGTCTACGCTAATCAAGCAAGCAGAATTTTTCAGAGACTTAAAATATTTTAAATGAGCACTTCAGCCAAGAAGTGCCTACACGTTTTCTTCTTTGATCAGGTTATTATTTCTGTAGCAGCACACTAGTCTATTTCTCTTCTGCATTTTCTCACTTTTTTTTTTCTTTTTTTTGTTGCTGTCTGTTTGCTTTAAGTGAAGATCTTGTGGAATTGTGAACAATCAGTGTTAAATTCTGTGCCACTGCTGGAGGGAGGATTTTCTGTAAGATCACTGACAAGAAGGTTATTGTGAGAGCTGTGACTGGGGAATGGCAGACTTCTGCAAGTAAGCAGCAGCTGTGTGTGGGTAGGTACAAGTGAATATGGGGTAGATAGGTCTGCATTTATATATTCATGTGCACGTGCTTGTGTGTGTACAGGTCGCACTAGTGCAGAAAAACAGAGAAGAAGGAAAAAGGGAGTCATATCTCTGCATCTTGAGAGTATTATTGATTTCTTAGAGACGAGTATCTGTTTGATACTGTAAATATTTAATAGATAAATTACCATTTGTACACCACAGGTGTAATTCTGGTGTCACTTGTTGCAGGATTATGAAAGTGCTCTTTCACACTCCAAATGCAGTTGGGTCAGTTTAGGCCCTGAGCTTACAGACATTCCCAGGCATATAGGCAGGTGTAATTTCAGGAGATCATTTACAATGCAGAAACAAAAACAAAAAACCACTTGCCCACACCTCCGCAAGGTGCAGATCTTAACTTATTCCATACATATTTGCACACCTCAGCTTTCTCCTATTTATTTCAGCTTGCATAACTGTTTCATCTTTTTTTTTTTATTTCTCTTGAAGATTTATGGTACATCTAGTTTACTTACAAATGAGATTGGTAAACCTCCAGATCAAAGGGAGGTGATGTGTGTTGGGGCTTTTTTGGGCCATGCTTGCATTTCTGTTTGAGTTGCCTGAGAATCCATCACTGAAGAATCAATAGCTACCTTTTACGTTTCTCAATTTATACTTGCCTTTTTTTTAGATGTGGAAAATAATACCAGTGAGACTTCTGTAGCTGATTAAAGTATTCAGAGGTCTTCAGTGTTTGACTCTTCCCTTTATTTTGGGAATAGATGGATGCTTTCGCATCATGAATCATTCAGCTCTGCTTCTGCAGTCTCTGTACTTTTTCTGAGATCAGAAGCATGCCGTTGACCTGCTTCTTGATAGTTCCACAACAGCAAACTTGATTCGTAGCAGCAGGAATGGGGGAAAAAAAAATAAAAAGAGCTACCTCAGTTTTTCAGGCTGCTTGTCAAAGCTGTGAGTAGCAGGTGAAGGTCTGCATTGTCTGCTGGCAGAATGAGGAGGATGGAAACATATTCATCTTGATGGTGACTCAGAGATGGACTGTCTTTGCATTAACGAAGTAAAAGGATGGGGTATAGCTGCAAGGAGTAATTATGCCATGCAGCTCAACCGCCTGGCTTTTCAGAATGTGCGAGATGTAAGAAACCATCAGGAAGAAATCCAGTACAACAAAAGCCTTACGCTTGAGCTGCTGACAAGTATCTACTTCAGTGTCTTGACTGGGCTGGTTTACTGAGAGTCCAGCAGTAAAATTCCCAGATCAAATTGGTACAAGCCTCATATTTGGCTGTTGCTATCTCTGACTGTAAGATGCTGAAGGAATGCCTTAAGGTAGGCGAGGATTGATGTAAAGAGTTTTGGCATTAATTTTCTTTAGTTAAATGACATACTGAAAAAACAAAACAAACCAGTGCAGTGAAGCAGCACTGAACTAATTTTTGTATTAACCCAGTCCTATTTATATTAAGAAATAGACATATGCAATAGGATTATCCTGCATTATTGTGGGGTTTTTTTAGTTCTTATTATAAGTGTCAATTAAAGCATTTATATCCAGGATTACTGCTAGGTAACACCTTAAAAGCAGAGCTGATCTTCAGTTGTCCAGATTGCACATCTAGTTAGCTTAAATTGCATCTAAATTTAAACCATAGCTTGGAATAAATAAAGGACAAACACTGTTGGTTGCAAGTTCCAGCGCTGTCGAGTCTGATACTTAAAATTTAAACCTGTAAAGTTGCACTTTTCTACTTTACAAGGAACGAAAAATGGTTTGATTTCTTTAAAAATAATGTTGCTGGGGAAAGAAAGCCATAAGCAGTTAATAGAGCAAGAATTGTTCATACTGAAACTATCAGTCTTTTGCGCACTGACATTGATGTTAGTGTCAGTTGACAGTGAGCTTTTATAGTCAATCTATTGAAGTACAAAGGGCCATGTTTTGAAAACTGTCATTAAAATGCCTCTGGTTTGCAGAGCAGCACATCCTTTATTCACTTATAATGGAATTCGCCATAACAGATGAGACAGGGCAAATGTTGAAAATGTTAGCATAAGAGAAAAAATGGGATGAAGTGCTTCTATTCTTGTTAATCCTTTTGTTCTTTCCAAATTAGAAGCTCATCTTAAAAAACAATGGTTCACTCAGTTTGGTTAATTCATTTCTATGATTTTTATGATCAGAAGTTGTACTGCTTTCCAGCACGGTCTTTCAAGTGGGTTTCAAGCAAAGTAAAGTTACCTGTTAATTTGAGTAATGCAGCCAAAAACTAATCACTTTGAAGCTGCATGCTACCACTGCTTTGCTAATTGCCGCAACATATTGATAGGCCTCATAAATCGCACCAAAAAATCTTGAGAAGTAAGCCCTTTTTGTTGTCCCCCACAGTACTGTCCAGATTAAACTCTAGTTGAAATTTAGCTGCCTAAATTTTCTCTCTACGATGGCATCTCTGTAGTTCTTCTGTGTTGCCTCATTTCCAGTCCCTGTTCCAGTCCAGTCCGCTAAAGAAAACACTTCAGTTTTCTGCCTAAGCCACACTGACTCTTCAGCCAAGCCTAACTTGTGCCCTACCTGCCTGTTACTTTGGAATCACCTGCTCCTGCTCTCTTAAGAAATGGCTCTTCAGGAGTGACCAGAGCAGGTGGACCCCAAACCTTCAAAAGCAGTTTCTCAGGGGACCTTTCTAACTAGTTCCTTAATCAACCTGAGGTCTGTTCTTCTCTTATCTAATGCTGAAGTTCTGTTGGCAGTTTTCTGCTATCAAGTTTTTAATCTCATCTACCTTACGGTCATTATAGCCAAGACAGCCACCAGTTGTCATTTCACCTATAAGACTATCTCTGTTTTCAAGCAACAAGTCCAGGAGGGCACATTTCCTAGTAAGCTTTGTTATAGTACCTGTACCAAGAAGTCAGCTTCACCATAACTAAGGAATTTCCTGGACCTGTTTGTTCTGCTGCGTGGTATTCCTAGTTAACTTGAGAAGCTTTAAAGTTGCCTAAAAGAGGAGCTGATCCAGAGAGATCCGCTATGCTTCATAGTTCCTTTTTTTTTTTCCTTCTTCTATTATTTTTGGTATTTTCTTCACAGATGTACTAGTTAGGATGATAGAAGTTGAAAACAGAAAGATACTATGAATGCTGACCAGTTACAGCTTGCTTAAGTTGAATTTAAATTGTTGGTTCAATAGTGGAGGATTTCTTGATTTTTCTCAAGATGATTCTTCTTCAGTTCCTCAATGGAACTGTTGTGCTTTATGCGAAGTACCCATACATTTTACGAAGAGTGATGAGAGCCTTTTAAAGTGCAAAGCACATGCAAGTCTTAAAGGCTTGTTTTCTTATCTTTTTTTAAAGACATGCCTGTTTTCCAAAAGCTAACTTATTTTCTTTGTTCTTTTGTTTGACTTTTATCTTCCTACATTTTCTTGAGTTAGAAAAATAGGTTGGCTTTCCAACTATTACGGTCAGTTACTTCAAAATGGATTATTGACTTTCATATGTAGAAGGTTTTTATACACTGTTAAGGATATATAAATTTGGAGAGGTATGAGGGTAATTCTTTATCATTCTTTTTGTTTTGTTCTTTTTTAAAATTCATTTGTAAATGATCTTGGTGCAGTTGGATGGAGAGAAAATACTTTACAAAGTGCTAAAAATATCCAGTTTGTGCAAGAAGTCACCAAACTTGTCAGTCCCAAGGTTATGTGTTCTTGAAGCAGATTTATAGCATGGTGACAAAAAGAAAAGACAACTGAATTTTGGAAATTTGTATTCTAAAAGTCTCTTAACCTTGATTATTTTGTGGATGCATGAAGGACTGTGTAGAGCTGCCCTAATCATATTAGTGAGCTGTTCAAGAAGGTGTATCCTCCCCTCACCACAGTGATCAGACCCCCTGTATTGCTAACAATGGGCAAGGAGAAAGCTGAGGTATGCAACAACTCTTGCCTCAGTCTTTACTGGTAGCTACTCTTCACACACCCCTCTAGCAGGATGGATAATAAGGTGGGGACCAGGGGAGCAACATCCCTCCCCCACTATAAGAGCTCAGGTTTGTGACTGCCTGAGGAATGTGAATATTTTTAAGTCTGTGGGTCCCAATGAGTCCCAGAGTCCTGAGGGAATTGGCTAATGTAGTCATCAAGCCACTCTCAATGAAATTTGAGTAGTCATGGCAGTCAAGTGATGTCCATTGTGACTGGGAAAAAGACAACGTTACGTCTATTTTTAAGAAGAGTAGGAAGGATGATCCAGGGGACTTCTGACCTTGTCACAGCATCTCTGTGCTGGGGAATATTGTGGAATATTTTCAGTTCCTTCTGGATTGTACTAGGTGCATGGAAGAGGTGATACAAGGCAACCAGTATGGTTTCACCAAGGACTATTTCTGCCTGACCAACCTAGTGGCCTCCTATAATGTTGTAACTGCATTGGTGGACAAGAAAAAAGCCACTGATGACATCTGTCTGGACTTCAGTAAGGTCTTTGTGGTCCTCCAAGAAGTTCTTCTCTGGATTTAGTGGGTGGACTGTTCAATAGGACAAGGAACTTGTGAGATCATACCCAGAGAATGGTGGTTAATGGCTCCTTGGATGGAGATCAGTGACTAGTGGTCTCCCAGAGAGGTCAGTAATGAGACTGATACTCTTTAATGTCTTCAATTACATGAACTTTGGGATCGAGTGTACCCTCAGCAAATTTGCAGATGACACCAAGCTGTGTGGTGCGGTTGACATGCTGGAAGGATGGGGTGCCATCCATGGGGACCTGTACATGCTTGAGCAGTGGGCCCAGGAAAACATAATGGGGTTCAACAAAGCCAAGTGCAAGATGTTGCACCTGGATTGTGACAACCGCCATCTATACATGCTGGAGAATCTAAGGATGGACCACAGCCCTGCCATAAAGGACTTGAGAGCAGTGGTGGATGGCAAGCCGGACGTGAGCCAGCAGTGTGCCCTTGCAGCCTGGAAATATCTTGGGTCGTATCAGAAAAAGCAAAGCTAGCAGGTCGATGGTGACAGTTGTGCCCCTCTGCTCTGTGTAGCAGCTTTACAAGGATGAAGAGTGAGGAAATGGTTTTTACATGCTTTGCTGAGTCGAGTCTGAAACCACGGTGTAGAAGCTGTCCGAAAATCAGCTTGACTAACAAGAAAAGTAGTGCAAAGCAAATGTAGGCAGTGCTTCACTTTCATCATCTTCACTTTCAGCTTGGGGGAGGCAAAGGCTTCCAATGCCACTTCATGCTTTTCATTTCTATGCAGCTGTGCAAAGACACCCATGGGGTCAGCCCCAGTCAAAGTAGGCTCTTGGGGGCTAACTAGGCATAAAACAAAAGCAAGTAAGCTGCCTGTTGGCCAATAAGAAAGCCTAGTAGGCCTATACTTGTATATAGAGCATGCATCTCATTCATTATATTAATCTGGAGGTCAGTCTGAGTTTGTTAGTTCATTGCAACTTGCAATGTAAATTAAAGCTCCACGCTAACTAGACTAGAACTGTTTGCTTTTTGAACTGTTTTGAAATAACTTTAGTATATATAGAAATAAAGCCTTATCTTTTATCTGACATGCCCTTCAGAAGAAATGCTATTTAATGTCAGTCATAACTGACTTAGTGTTGATATCTAAGCGTGTTTACTTGGATTTATATAGATTATAAAACACTTCAACACAACATGAATTAAAGACAGAATGCTTACGCTTCTTGATCTCGGTTGGTTTTATAGTTCATTGAATCAATAGGTTGGCATTCGTCATTTGTCTGCAAGGAGAATGAACACAGTCTCTCACTCAGCTTGTCCTGGAATGAATCTGGGAATTGAATACTTGTTCAGCTGCAAAAGGGTATTGGTGTGTAGGCTGTTGTGTTCACGTCCACCATCTATCGAGTCTTTTCTCTGCCTTCCAGTGCTGTTTATTGCCACAGAAAATACTGAAATGGGTCATAGTGCTTGGTTTTTGACTAGGTAGACCTTACTGCTCTAAGTTGTCATTGGAATTTGACTAGATGATACGTTCACCCTCTAAAGCTTCAGCATTATTTTCATTATTCTGACCAAGAACTGGGAAATCAGTTATCATTTTACTCCATTTACAGAGAAATTGCTGCCTGTAGTCCTGAATTCTTGCAAATGATAGTTCATTTTCAGACTCAAAATGATAGTAAAAGGATTGAGATGTAAAATTTGGCCAATTTTCAGCTCGGTCCTCTTCATGTCTTCATATTTTCTAATTGGTGTAGCTGAGGGCTTCTGAAATGTTCCATGCTTTCATGGCTGTAGAAATGGCTCCTTTGTGCATTTCTTTTAGACTTATATGTCAATGTTTTGTTTTGCTGTGCAGTAGATTACTGTTTGAAGATTAAAAAAAAAAAAGGAATTTATTAATATCTGTTTCAAAGGCTTAACAAGTATATGCCAAAATGTCATTAAAAATCTGCTGTGAGTTCACTACAGATCTTTTAAAAACGTTTAGGTTTTGGAACTTGGAAATTATTGATAAGGTATTGATTTGGGACTAAGGATGTATGGTCAGTTTTGATCAGTGACTAGATTACTTGTGTGTTAAATACTGTGTATTCACATCTATCAGCTGTGGGCAGTTTTCTGTTTGTGAACCTTTTTAAGCTGTCATGTCACACATTTTCCATTTTCTGTACATTGAGACACAAATCTGTAGATCTGGTTCTCTTCCAGGTCCCATAATACTCAGGGGAAAAAGGTACTCCTTGCTGACACCTATCTGGCTAAGAACATAGCAAAAATCATTGTCTGAGTTACATAGCCATGAGCAAAAAGCATTTTGTACTATTGCCAAACTGGCTGCTATTGACATCTCCATCTAAAAATGTAATGCTGTAGGAGATAAAGATGTTATTTCTGAGAGAGAGAAGTCTAATCTTAGTTCTCAAATGATACCTATCCATGAAAGAAGTGAAGGAAGTCAACTGCTTTGTTAGCTTTAATATTTTAATTCAGGTTGCTTGTCTGGTCTGACCTTTGTCCTTCACCACAAATAAAGCTCCACTGATGAAGAGAGTCTCAAACTCAAGTAGCTTCGACTTCAGATACTAGGAGTTCATTTTTGAGTTCCCAAGAATGAATTTTTCACATTTAAGATGTTTTTGTATAACTGGATTGTATAGTATACAAACTGTAGTCAGTGCGTCTACTTTATTTTAGCAGTCATGCTGCAGTTCAGCATTAGGCTATCATGACAGCTATCTTTTTGCTATCTTTTCACGTTCTTTCCTTTTCTTTCTTCTCCAATAAAGCAACTTGTTCATGCTTCAACATTTGGACAAGTATTTGTATAGTGACCAGGACTTATTAAGTATTGTTTGGGATTCCTTTCTTATTTGAAGTTGTAAACGTCCTTGAACTTCATCACCCGCATTTCCAGGGGATTCTGCGCCAAAGAGGTGTTGTGTGTATGATGCCTTTGTTTTTTTTTTTCCCCCGAAGGAACAACTTTTTCTTTGAAAAGTGTAACTTTTCTTTCTTTTTCACAGTGAAGGATCAACTTTGTGAGATATAGAGCTGATAATTTTTTTATCGTATGCATTCACTTAGCAGGTAGCAAAAATGAGTTAGTCGTGCTTTGTATTGCAATGTCTGGTTCTGAATTTCACTTGAAGCAACTCAGAAGCTCTGGGTCTGGCCAAGTTGTGCTCAGTGTACAACAACTCGCTTGGTGCAATTGCTGGAGCTGCTCTGTAATTCTCAGCCATAGCAGCACACTCTGTGACACACACTTAAACCACTTCATTTGATGGAAGGCTTCTGTGTGTCATTTTAGTTTTAAGACCGCTGCTCTCAATCCTCTGGGGAAATTGCAGGTCAACACTTGATGGCAAATGGTCAAAGTAACTCTGTTTCCAAGCACTAACTACAGCTTCTATTCTATGAGGATCTTCATGGACTTAAGGCATCAATTTTCTGAATAAATGAAATGTAAAGCAAAATGTAATTCAACTGCCCAAAACTCACATCTTGTTTGGAACGCTGACAGCGCTCAAAGGGTTTTCTAACTTGGTCCACCAGAAAAAGGCATTAATGTCTGGAATCATTCCTTGATGAAGATAAATTTACCTGCTTGTTTTTTACTGGGGGGAAAAAAAAACAAAAGAAAACAAAAAATCACACCAAAATCTTTATAATGCAGAAATATTATGCCATTTATTATGATAAAAGTATTCTTTAAACAAGCGCAGCAGTGAATGGATAAAATAATGGTCCTCAGAGCTCATTGAAAGTCTGGTAGAAGGATCAGAGTATCAAAACTACATAGTCAAAGATGCCTGTTTATAACTGGATTTGTCCTATTCTGTAATAGAAATTTTGATGAAAATTTCTGTAAATGTTACTGTGTGTAGACATACACCATCTAAATTACATACATAATAAATGTATCTTGTAAGTGCCTGCATTTTTTTTTTTCTTTTGCATTCCACATTTTCTTTTTAAAAGCTGTAGGAACAGATTAGGTTTTTTGTTCCCAGATAGAAATAAACACGTCAGTTATTATAGCATCAATCCATATAAATAATTTGAGCTCACATTATATGCGTTTGCATGCAGGATAGAACTGTGATGACTATTTTTTGCTTCTATAAAAAAAGGTTTATTCTAGGTGATTTTTACAAATCATCCATTTTTAATATATTTAATTTATTCTCATTTAATATTGCTTGCAGAATTTCAGTTCTGCTGCTGTTGCTGATAAGCAGCTACTTGAGACTGGGGAGTGGTTGCATCAGCAAAAACTGTGAAATTTGTTATAGTCATAACTAAAATGAAATTGGAAAGTGTGTACTTTTATGTTGGTTGCAGGAACTGGAGCATTTATATGAGCATTATTTTAAAATGATTTTTTTATATAAGATGCAATGACTTACAAAAAAACTTAAAACAGTTGTAACTTTTTCTTGACACATGAATCCATAAATGAAAAATAGGACAAACAAAACCTGAAACTTATTGAGGGGAAAGGATAGATTGATTCAAGACTGTGATTATTCTGATCTTTAAGAATCTTGTATTTCCAAGGAAAGAACTTGCTTCTAGATCTGAAACAAAAATGTTTCAGCCAATTCTAAAATCCGTTTCTTGGTGGTACTGATTCATTTCAGTCCTTCATGTTTCAGTGGGAATGCAACCGTGCTTCCAACAGTGTTTATCAGTGATAATGTTTCTAAAATGCCCGTGTGATTCTGAACTTCTTACTTACAGCAGTGTCTTTTGTCCTGGATTCAGTGTGTTGTGACAATTGGCATACTGTTTCTGAATGGTATGCAGCTCTTCCCATTGCTTTAGGATGGAGGTGAATTTCGTTTGTAGCTGTTCCAGAACACTTGTATCAAATTCCTTTTCTTGATGGAAAGACATTTTCAGCAAATGACTTTTGTTAATTATCTGCCCGATACAGATCTTGATCATCTGACCAGAATATCTTATTAAAATAGCACAAAAGTGAAAACAAAGCTTTTCTACCAACAGTTTCTTAAGCAAGTTTCTTAATGCTATTGAACTACTCAGGCACAAACTAATTGCTTCTGTGCTGAATAACATGATATGCTGAACCAAATTAGTCCCTTCTATAGCTTCCATTAACAGTGAAATTACACTCCATTGAACCTGATTGGGTGCAACTGGAGTTAGAACTCAGGATCTACCTTTTTTTAGGAATGTATTAGGGCTTATGTCGGTCTCAGCAAAAAGATTTGAGTTGCTCTACTTTCAGATGAGGCATCAAATCATTTCTACAAGGTGTTCTCTTGGTATTTCAAGTTTCCAGCGTTTTGGGTGTGTTCTTGCCATCCTCTGCTGTAGGATCATTGTGTTAAGCTGGTTACTTCAGCACATAAGAGTTTATCTGTAGAAGTGCAGAGCTGTACGTGGGAAATGCTTGGAACGTATGCAGGAGGAATAATATTGAACACTACTGGAGTTTCTGTTCTGTTTGCTTTGAGCAGCATGTGGTCAGGTTACCTCTATGTCAGAATGCAGGCTTTTGTTTAGGTCTTTTAATGCTTTGGATCTATCAGTTTAAATTCAATGCAAATAAAAATGAGAGGGAAAAACTTGTCTTTTTGTACAAATTAAACCAATGGCAATGCTACTGGAAGTCATGTCAAGTGTAGTAGCAGAAATGAGACAGCAAACATTTTCTGTTCTTCCCTGTGCTCCATCTATTTTCATTTAAAGTTGTTTTTGCTGACTCATTCTATAACAGGAGCACATCCAAATATACAACAGTGCACCTGGGTAATGGTTATAATAGTACACAGCACTGCAGAGGTTAATCTGTATTCAATGTTGACATTCAACTCAAGCCTCCTTTGTGAAATGGATCAGGGAACTGACAAAGTGCACCTATTCCTTCCCCTGTCTCAATACAGTCTGTGGTAGTGCCCTTGGCCCACAGAATCACAGAATGGCCAGGGTTGGAAGGGACCTCGAGGATCACAAATCTTCAACCCCCCTGCTATGTGCAGGACCACCAACCTCTCCATTTCATACCGGCCCAGGCTGCCCAGGGCCCCATCCAAGCTGCGCCCAACAGCAGGCCAAGCCAGGAATCCCTTTCCAGCCCCAGGCAGTAGCATTGAGGATCCAGATGACATCAATGGGATTTGCCTGACAGTACGTGGGTCCTGAATTCTGTCATCTTTGCTGAAAATGCAGCAATTTGCTTTGTGACTAGTGCTGTGACACAAAAAATGACAAAATCTGATGAAGTACCAGTCAGTACATTAAACCTCATCCCTATAAGGAGTGAGCAGGGAGAGAAATTCCTTGCACAATATGGAAGGATGTTACAGAAGGCAGATGCCAAGGGACTATTTCATAAAACTTCTATATTTAATGTATTTTTCTAGTCAAACTGCAATTTCTGTCTATCCTTCTTTATGACAGCTGCAGTGTGTCAAAGGCCTTAAATCAACAAGAAGCAGTAGAGCACCGTATTCTGGTTGGCAAAGCTTCTATTAAAGTCACTTCTTTAGAGATGGCTTTCCCATTAGACCATCTGGTAGGACTGTGTTGAGACTTCTATTTTTGTTTGCAAATTTCATGACATCTCATCTCAGCAGAAACAAACGCACCAATAGGAAATTAAGTCAGTGGTTATGTGGAAGTTTTGTAGGTATGATGAAAAGGAAAAAAGGACTGGAAAAATTGGAAGCGTGAAAGGAAAATAAGATCCTAATTATCAAATAGAACATGGGAATGGTGAGCACTGAGTACTGAGGACAACACATAGAAGCAGAGCGAGTGTTTTGTGGTACAGTGAGCTTCATTTGGAATGTTGATAAAGGTGCCTTTGTAAAAGGTGCAAAACAGTAATCAATACTCTTCATGAATATAACTTACTATTGGAAAGCAATGCAAAATTAATTTTCCCTCAGATGTTTCAGAAATGATTTATTTTCCCTTTTTGTGTCTCTACCCCTGCTTACTTGTCGCCTGTTGTGAATCTGGAGTGCAGATGTGCAAAACTCTTAGATACCATCAGTATACTCTTCTGTAATCAGCAGAAATGAAGCTTATTTGAGAAATACAGACTAATGTTTTGTTCTTTTGTTCTTTACAAGATATGTATTTACAAAGATGTTTCTTTTTAACCCTTCATGAGTATCAGAAAAAAAATCTCAGATCAACTTCTCTTCAGTATTGTTCATTTTCATTTCAAAATTGCATCAGCATCTTGTCATCTTAATGTAAAGCTTATAATCACTTGGGTGCAGGGCTTCTGAACTCATCTTTGAAAAATGAGGGCATATTTCAGCTGCTGTTTTTGTATCATTTCATATGCCTTTATTCATCTCTGACACTTGTTCATGCAATGCTACTATTTTTCTTATGCTTGAATAATAGCACATCATTTCTGTTTTGCTTCAGCGTGCCA
The DNA here is from genome assembly GCA_035772895.1 of Perdix hodgsoniae. Lineage (NCBI taxonomy): Eukaryota > Metazoa > Chordata > Aves > Galliformes > Phasianidae > Perdix > Perdix hodgsoniae. Next base: position 13,233,516 of record JAPSGF010000014.1, on the reverse strand, counting down.
CATAAAATGTGGAAAGATGAAGTATGCTGCTGTCACACCATGAAAAGAATATTTTGATTCCAAGGAAGCACAAGCAATACATTGCCTTCGCAATAAAAATGCGTCCTACCTCAAAATAGCTAATTAGTTTTATAGTGTGTTAACAGAATGTGTAACTTGGGTAAGGATGCAACAGTAAATCAAATAAAGTAATTATATAAATCGAAGCATCTTCTTGAGAAGTAGGGCAACAAGTTGTCTGGGTGTTGTTTATTTAATACCGACTTATTATTATAAGAGCAAACAGTAAGATAGGTAAAGTACATCATAATGTTAATTATATGGATTCATCTGAAGGTCTGTAATAAATGTTCACTTACTGCTTCTCTTCAAGGAAATTGCTGAAATAAGTCAAAGTGTAACATCTTGAATTATTCAGAAGTATCTGAGTTACGATGGGCAGATCGAAGTGATACCCAGAACAGCTTTGATATTCAAACAGTACAGAGCCATCAATACTCTAAAAGTTATTTTCTTTTACTTTAAAGAATACTTAGTGGACTTGAGATTTCAATTATTCCGGCATGTGCGTGTTTTTAAAACTAGGAAACTATTATGCTGTGCTTTCTAGAACAAATAGAAAATACTCATGCTTTGTGTTTAGTGGCGCGTGATCATCTTTAGAAATAGAAATAGAACCCCACAACACATAAAGTCAAAGAATCTCCAAAATATTTGAGACGAGCAAAAATGACCGAATACAAAAGTTCCTACATCTCCTTTAGACTAAGTGTTATCCAACAGCAACCTGCATCTGATGCTTTCAAGGCGATGGGTTTCCATAACATTTGAGTTGACCCATTTTTAATTTGATTTAGTACAATTCTGTTTAAGCAAGCAGTTATCTTTGAACAGTTTTTCTGATCCTCTATAAAAGTTATTATCAGTAAACTACAATGGTGTTAAATCTTAAGATGATGATATTCAGGTTTTTTTTCCTGAAATTGGCAAATACCAGTTAATTCCTAGCATCTGTTGCCTACTGATCTTCCTAGCTATTTGAACCACTTAAAGCATAGTTACATATACCTTCTGCGTGCCAAAGCCTTGAAGGAGAGTTTGCAGATTAACATAAATGAGAGCACTGAAGCAGAATACGTGAAAATAATAGTAACACAAAGAATTCCTCCAGCTGCTGTTCCTTCTCCCTAGTTCCTATAGAAGAGCTCCAGTAGCTGGAGCAGAGACACATTCCCAGCACCACTGGGTTAATTTTGCTGAGCACCTAATCTGGAGTATAAGTTAGCTTGGAGAAGATTCTATCTTCTTAAAGTTAATGATACTGCAGAGTGCGTTAAAATAGCAATAAGAGATGTTCAGGTGCTCTTGTTGTGAATCAACATTGAGAGGAATCTTGACAAGCATGCGTTTTTAGAATTGTTTTAGCGACTTCATCCTCAATTTGAGTTCATGCTACATACAGCACTTGTCTGTGTGCCTGCTAAAGAAAAACACTGATCTGTTGCTTGGCGATGGAGGAGTTGTTTTTTTTCCCCTGATGCTCAATCTAGAAATCTCCAAAGAATAGGATTTCATTTTTCTGGGATTAGGGAAGTTATTGTTTCATTTATGTAAAAGATATGGTTTCATTTTTGTGGTGCTAGCTGAGTGTGTATAAGGAATTGGAATGAAACAGGTGAAATTAAATGCAAATTTTGGATTGTTTTGGCTAGCAGTTTGGCAGGAAAACTTGCAAATACTCAAAAAATGATAGTGTTAATGCTGGAAGTGATGTGAGGTTGAATTATAAACAATCACTGCACAAAGTGAGTCTCATCATTTTCAAAGGCAATATGAGAAATGGGAGAAGAAATAAGGTAATTTAAATATGAAAGGCAATGAAATGAAATGAATCAAAGTATGACTAACAAGGTGTTTTAGTGAGATGTAGTTAAGCTGGATGCAGTGTGCTTTTAAAAAGAAAGAGATTTAGTAATAGAAATGTAGGTGTTCGAAACTAATAAAAAATGAGCAAAAGATTCTAAATGGAGCTAATGTTCGGTAACAGTATTTTCAATGTTAAAACTATTAGGCATTTAATTATAATTAGTTTTAACCTGCTTCCTACATACATAAGCTCTAATATACTTAAAATAAAAAAAAATGGGGGGGGGGGGGGGGAGCGAATTGCCAGGCTATTGTAGTGCAAAATAGACATGGAGACATAGAAAAAATAAATGGGTCATGACATTACACTGTCACTGTAATATCAATAATGCATTTTCTGACTGTGAACTAAGCAATGTTGAATAAAATACGCAATGGATGAGAATGAGAGTGAAAAATTAAAAGAAAGCTCAAATTCTACCTAGGAGGCAGAAGCTTGTTCTGTATGATGGGCAGAAAATAATCTGGAGGTCAACGGAGGATGTTACCAATTGGCACTTGTTGGTGATCTAATATTAGTGGCTTGATATTAAGTTGAACCGTAGGCGCAGTGTCTGGGCAGCATGGCTTAAGCCTTTGGGATTCTATCTAAAGATCCATCAAGATTTAGAGCCTTTCCTGTGACTTTGACTTTCACAAATGGCATGCTAGGTACAAGCTGTACATCTGAAATTTGGGCAGTTCTTTTTTCTGGTTTACGGCAGTGGATTTCTGGCTTAAAAGATTTGGCTTTGTGAAATCAACATGTATGCGTTATTTGATGCATCCCAATGTCTCATTAGCAGGATAAGGATTTCATATGGTGTATCTATACTGCAATGAGATCTAATGCTTTTAAGGCATGCTTCTTTACCAGCGTCTAAATACAGACTGAAGTTTTATTTTCTCATTTTGTTGTTTCTCTAACTAGATGGGAAGTACTGACGCTTCACTTAAAAAATAATATTCCTGAACTCTCTTTAGATTAAAAAAAAAGAAAGTATTCAAAATGGACTCTGTGCTGAGAATTTGTATGCTGAGCTTGTCAGACCATGAATCTTTATTATTACTGAGCTTTATCCTTGAGTACATCGCTTGCAATTCAGTTTGAATATTAAGTGTCAGGCTCAAACGAGCTGGTGAGAGATTTGCAGCAAGCAGCAGGTTCCTGTTCCAACCTTAGAAGCCTTTGACCTCTCCCTTCTATGATAAGTGGTCTTATTTCACATGTGTCAGCTTACTGGTGTGAAGCTCCTGATGCCATAAGTGATTGAGAGGGGACCCTTACTTGCAGTTTGTGATTTTCTCAGTACGCTGGGGAAGGTTACAGATAAAGAAAAAGGTGGTGTGGAGCTGGTTATATTCAGCAAGGCGGATGGAAACCTGCGATGCTTACAAATCCAGTACTTTTTCTCAGTGGATATGGTGCAAATAGAAAGAACTGTAGATTAAAAAGAGGGGAAAAAAATCATCTTTGTTGCTTGCAAGTAGCAAATCTGGGCCAGCTGGTTCTGTAGAGATGTTTTCTGTGTGCTTGTGCTTCTTCCCGTGAAAACCAGCTTAAGTCAGTGCATACTCTAGAAAGAGGAAACAAAACTTCAGTGTTAAGATCCCTGGCAGTGTCCCATTTGGGTTGCAGATGTAACTTCAACTGTACTCCGAAGTATTTTACAAGATGATGGTTTCAGTAAAGAGCCAAGGATACCCAAATTCTATATACTCTTCGTATGAGCAGGAATAAATACTCTGTTTTTTTTCTGTACGTGTGACTAAATACTTCTGCAATACGAACAGAAAAGGTATATTAGTTTTTCTTAAAATAAGCTGCTTTTAAGGGACACAGGCATTCTCTTCCCTGATTTAAATTACAGGATTATGTTCATTCAGTTTATAGCATAGTGATTAACTGAATGAATGTGAACTATAAAAATAATTTTGAGTTAGTGAGATTAACATTAAATGCTTTATCAGAATGCGATATCTGAACAAGATAAGAGAGATTGGGCTGACTGGTTCAGAGCAGCTCTGCAAGGTAAGGGAAATGGGAAGGGACTGCTCTGGGAGAGTGAATGTGCTTCAATCTATGTGAGTGGCTACCATCCTGCACACTCAGACCCAACATGGTTTGTGAAATCAGGTGAGAGGGACAGACCCTTTCAAGACCTGATAACCTTATGTTAACTGCTCTTCCTGAACATTAGTAAATGTCATCCAACCTATTCCATACCCTTCCCATCCAGGGTGCAAAAGGATACTCGTATTTCTATGGCGTGCAAATTTTCTTTAGTTCAGAAAATGTGGAGCGTGTGCTTACCTTAGATTTTTGTCCAGTTGGGGGAATGTGCTGTGTCCTTTAACTACACTATTGCTGTTAGGGCTGCTAGCTGCTCTGCTGTTACATTTCCCCAGTCCAGATGCATCCTATAGCTGAGCTCTTTTAGTTATAGTGAGAGTATCCATATCATGTTTATGAAACTATTGGATAAACTGCCTTCGTTTTCCTTTTTACAACTTTCCCTTGTTCTAGTCATTAATTTCAGATTATGATTATTAACACTGAAAAGGCAATGTTAAAATTGTCATTTAAAAAGAAGAGGAAAAAGCGAATTTAGCAGCATTTTCTCTACATCTGAAATTTCTTTCAAAGCTACATTGCTTTGTACAGCTATGATTCATTTCTTGACCCGTGACAGATGAGAAAACTATTAGTTTCAAAATGCAAAATGTAAAAAACCCATTCTCTAAGTATAATGCTGCAACTTTTTGGTCTTTGTCAGCATCACAGCATTCAGTGCTAAAAGCTCACGACTGATAGGAAGACTCTGCAGTTCTGATAACAGTTCAGTCTTTTTCACGTTATTTCATTTTATGCCCTCTTCACTTGAATTTGTGGTAATCTTCTAATCTAGTGGGCGTGTAAGTGCATTATCATGTGGAATTGTGTGATTAATCTTACTGATGTTCGTGGGACTGTTCTTCCCGCTTAAGAGCTTTGGTCGAACAGCCTCTTCATGCAGAAGAATGAGGGAGAAAAGCAAAAACTCTGAAGGAAAGCTTAAAAGCGATTATTTGTTAAGTAGTAGTTATGATACCTATGTTAATAGAGAAATTTTGATGCTATCTGTGTGAAGAGAGGAGAAAGGAGTTAGGAACTGATTTTTCCAGCATTGTAGGCTTCTGCACGTTAAGAGAGCTTTCTGAGCATCAGAAGTTTAGAGTTGCTTTTTAGAGGACCTTTGAGGGGCTGTTCAAGATCTTACACAAGTAAAACAACTGACATATGTCTCGTGCACTTGGTTGTGCTTTTCCCTTCTAAACGGTGCTTTGCTTTTGATGTTACATCAAGAGTTTTTCTAATCCTCAAGTTTCTTCTCTATCTTCTTCAGAGTCCAGTCTGTGCTTGGTGTTCATTCTTCTCCCGATGCTTTTCCTTTAAGGATCACACTGGGCACAGTGTCTGTTGGTCACCCTTCCATCATAGGTCTTTAAGAACCAACACTCCCACGAGGAAAAGTGAATCAATGACAATCTTAACATGAATTATCATTAAGCTGGTGACCATGATTGCATCAGACTCTTACTGCCAGGTTTAAGGTCTCAAATACATAAGGACTGGGGCCAGCTGGTTGTTTGGAGCTGAAGGCACCTCATGCAACCGAGGGGTTCCCCCACGGGATGTGGGTCCATTGGGTCTCAGTGGGGAGAACAGAACCAGGCCCTAGAAGTGGAGGAGATACTGACAACTTAAGGCAAGGCTAGGAGCCAAATCCAGGAGCAGCAGCAGTGAACTGGGACAGAGATGAGGTGATAAGATGGGTCCGAAGTCCCTGAAGGAATTGGGATTGGAAGAAGCATTCAATGCATAGTTTCACTTTACCACTTCTGCAGCTAAAAGAATGCGTGACATTCTCCGTCTACGTGGTCTAAGTATAAAATACAATTTATCATATTCTAGTTGCCTTTTTTTTCCTCCTTTCCTTTCTTTTTTTTTTTTTAACCTGATGTTCTGAGGATTTCCTTTTAGTGCCGACGAACATCTCCTTTTGACAGACAGTGCAAATTAAAAGATATGGCGAGGCAAAAGAAACTGGAACCCAAATATGCCCCCTGGGTTTTCATTTACAGTTAGGAGCTACAGATACAATTACTGCTGACAGAAATTCAGAAGCCAGTGGCAGAGTGCATGTGGCAGTAGACTCATGCCAGGCAGTAATTGGGAAGATTATTTTTAATCAGAGCATATCCTACAGCCCAAACATTAGCAATCTCTTGTAAGCCTGACAGGAAATTAAACTGATACCAAACAAAAAAGCCTCGAAATAGAAGTAATGTGGTTAGAAGTCTAATGATGGCAAAGCTTGCTCCTTGTTGTATTTTGCTGTTATCTAAAGGGAATCGCTTTTAACTTAAAGCAACAAATATCATTGTTTAGTGGTATTTTAGAGCAGAATTAAAGGTGTCAGATTAGGGTAACTTATACATAGGCTTTTTGATAAAGTTGTGAAGGTATAAATCAAAACTAGAATCTGTGTGTAGGTAATAATATTTTTCTTACTGTCCTGGGACATTTATTTATATACATATTTTATATATATATATATATATATAATACTTAAGGGAGCTGCTCATAAGGAAAAGCACTGTAATGGCTGGGATGCTCCTAGAATGCACAGGTATGGTAACTTTATAAGCCTGCATGGCCTGGAGCTCTCTGTGGCAATGACCCCACAGAAGGATCTCTCCTGGTCTGGCTGCATGACCTGACTGCCCTGCCCTGTAGGAGTGGAGGTATTCTCACCTGAAAACCTAACTCTGACATTTTAAAGGGTTATTAACATTTCTCAGCCTGGCTTCCTCCTAGATTCTTGGTAAGATTTCTTTTAATTGACTCAAGTCTTCCTTTTATTTACATTTTCAGAAAATAATGACTTGAGCCCTGCAGAATGTTTGTTCTGCTGTTGACAAATGTTGTAGTATCATGTGCTAAATGGATGCAAAGCAAGAACCTGCTTCTTGTTTTTCTGTGCTATATGACAGTTACTGGAAACAAAATTTAGCATTATAAAACCAGACAAGTTTCCTTTTCGTGGTGTAATCATTAAGATTACAGTCTTAATGATGTCTCATGTCAGTCCAATGCATAACATCAGCATCTGTGATGTTCAGCTGGGTTATCTCGGGGCTTGTGAACATGACATTGTCAAAATACGGGTTTTTGCACCAAATTATTAGCATTTTCTCTCTGTTTACTTACATTGAAAATTGCTTCATAGAATCATGTGAACATGATCCATGTTATTTAGTTATTGTCTGACTGGATATACAAACTATGGCTCCTAATATATGGTAACCTGTAAGTGTAATTGTTACTACCTGACATGTTACAGAAGTGTACCTTGGTGGTTGTGGTGGTTTCCATTCCTCCTCAGCTACAGTGGGGATAATCACTATTGAATTTTGATTCATAGATATATATATATATATTATTATGAATAAATAAATAACACATTTTGTTAGAAAAATATTCAGCATGTTTACTGTTTGGAATTATTTATGTTGGTAAAACGTGATAAGATTTTTCTGTTTTAGTAATACATGGACTTTTTGCTGTGTGTTTTCTTGTAGACTCAAAATATGCACAGTATTTCTATCATCTGTTTGTATGAGGGAACGTATACTACCACGTGCACATGGAAATGAAAATGCATTTAGGCTGAATTTGTTATGAAAAACATGCTTGAGCTTACTGTAACTGCTGAAATTCAATGAATAATTCAGTAAAATATTAGATGTCACCAGCTGCTCATCGATTTAAACAAAAAGAATAGTATGGGATAGAATGTTATCCTATTCTAATTCAAAGCTCTGTGCATGTATAATATATTTTGGATGCTCCCTTCTGTTTATATATTTTATGATAATTATTCTTTTGCAAAATTGCATGAAGTTTACAATTGAAAAACACACAAGCAAATGTAGTTATGTATTCCTATTGAAACAGAAACCCGTACTGAGGACGATTTTGAATTGCAGCATTGTATTGCATTAGGTGAGTTCCTAATGCAAACAAATAACGTAGATTTCAAATAAATTGAAAAGTATCTGGCCTGTTTTCTCTGGCTTTTAATTATCTATTACTTAAGTAATAAAATATTTATTGGTTTTTATGAATGTTTGAGTTCTGCTGTTTTCCTTTGTTCTGAAGTAGCAAGGCTATTATGTCCCTATAAATGTATGGTGCATTTCTTTCTTGTGAAAGTCCTCACTGCAGTATTTTCCTTATATTTTTTATTATATTTATTAATCATAAAGCTTGCCTTGGGCTTTCAGTGTTTGGAAAGCCAAAATATTATCTCCTCTGAATCTACCTTGTGCAGTAAGAATTCATTTTCCTTTGCTTAGGAAACTACACAGAAGCCCCATGCAAGTGGTGCCTATTGTTTTCGTGATCGAAGCCTTCTTTCTGTAAGTACGCTGATTTTTTTTATTTTTATTTTTTTCTGTTGTTGTTTTTGTTTTTTCCTGGGAATGTGGTTTGAAATGTCTGTTTTGCAGTTATAGTGTATAAGGTAATATGTTGGCCTTCACAACTTGCCTTGCTGATGCTGGATCTTGAGACTCATAGGCCGTACTTACAAGGTCAATTGTCTTTTACTCTTCAATGAATAACAACTTGTTTTGTGGCTTGCAACAGAACATCTTCCCTGTTTCTGTCCGTAGGTTAAAATAAACTGTTCATCCCTCTTATTTCCCTTTTGCACGTCGGGGCTATGTTGCTGTGTTTATTTTACTTTTGACTGATTCTGTCAGAAAGAAATTTTGTTTATTTATTGGTTGGTGCAAACAGTCTTCCCCTTAGAGCAGCCACGAATAATTCATTACGCTTTGTTGTTCAAGCGCATAAATTTGTAGAACTTGTGATGCGGTGGTTGTGTTAGTTCATTTTTCACGTTTTTCCTTCCTGAAAGCTATTTTACATTAGGCTGGAGCAGATGTTTTCTTATCCAAACTTTTTGTTGCTGTTTCATACTTGGATTTTTTTTTTTTTTTTTTGTGAAGCATTTTAACCCATGCTTGGAAACAGTACTGATTAAGCACTTTTTATTAGGATACAATTTTATACTCAGTTGAATAATAGTTGCAAAATAGCAGAAAATCTACACAAAGTGTATGATTCTTGATGTGTGCATTTGGTACTTGGCAAAAAGTTTTACTAATCCTCCGGTTAAAGAAAATGCAGTGTTTCATCTTTGTACTGTGTAATAGGCATGGCTTGCCCTGTAGCAATAGCAGTTACACATGTGGCTACAGATAGTTCTGTATGGGGCTCACTGAATAATAGGAATATACTTGAAATTAGTCTTTTCTCTGTTCTTTGTGTAGTAAATTGCACGTATACTGACAAAACAGTAGAGTAGGCTCACTTTTCTTTCACAAATACATTAGTGCTAGTACTTGAATTCTGCCCCAACAGTTTTGTGTCAGTGAAAGAATTTGGCGTGCAGCCCTTCTTAGGGGTAACAAAGGTCTTGTACTTATTCTCCTACACCGTACACAATCTACCTCTAAATGTCTTTGAAACAAAATTTTATTGTTTCAAGAAAACTGCTTGATTTACAGGATAAAAACAAGAAAAACGTTTGTTCATCTTGAAGGCAGATTTAAATCAATTCTATAGTGCTTAGCATGCTTGTTGCTTTTGGCTTTTCCTCTCATTAATACGGCTTTCTATCGCAGAATAACCTTACAATTCTGAGCAGAATTTGACACAATTGACAGCTTTTATTAGAGAAACTGTAATAAATAATGTAAGAATGAGTTTGGGGTTTCCAACCCACGGGAGAAGGTGGTCCCCAAGATAATTACCAGCATGATTTTAGGAAGCTGGCATTAGTTTAGCTGTGAATATACTGCTTCACTATCTAGAAATGTACTTAAAGGAAAAAGATATTCATGTTCTTTAAAGTAGATAAATCAGCGATTTGAGGTATCTGACAAGAAGGAAGAAGAAAACACTCATTTGGAATTTGGGAAGGTCTGGTGCCTCCAAATCTCCATGTGCATAATTGATTTTATTATTTTCCCTTGTGATCATAACCTAACCAGCACAATGAATATCAATCAACTTCTGGGGCTAAGAGGTCATATTTGTCTTACCAGGCTGAGACTGAGGTCCAGCATGTTGCCTGGTAACAGGCAGTGTAGATGAGTTGGCTCTTAAGTGCACCATATGGCTGGGCGTTGTGCCCTGGTCACCCGTGACATGGTGTACACATGTAGTACATTACTGATTATGGAATGGTTTGTCCCATTCTCTTATTTAGCACATTCAAAAATAGCAAGAAGAATCCAATGCAGATTTGTTAAGATTCTGGAATGATATATTAATGAAACAAATTTCAAAGAAAGAAGCTGTTCAAAAATAGCAGTGAATTTTGTTCAGCATGTTCAGTATAGTTGAAGAACAGTTTCTAGCTTTGACTTCATTGCAGTGTCTTCATTTTGATAAATATAGGTAAGTATAATCTTAACAGTTCCATTATAGAGAAATTCTGAATTTTAAAATTTAACTTTTTAAATTTTGAAATGTAGTTCCTTGATGCTAATAGCCTGTGGATTTATTTGGCATTTGAACTTTTATTAATTGTGTAATAGTGTCTATGCTACCAAAATCAAAATTCTGATCAAAATTGTACTGCCTTGAGCAAACCAGTAAACAATCACAGACACTTGTGGAAAACAAAATAAACATGAGAGGCAAAGGCAAATTGTTCCAAATTTACAATGGGGAACCAAGCACAGATTGTGACCGGATAGGAATTTTTAGTAGAAATGAATAATAAAGCCTTGATCAGCAGAGTTCTTGTTCAGTTCCTTAACTGGAATGTTTCTCCTGTTCTGCTGTCAAACTTGAAGTCATTATGAAAGAAATACAGTGGAGAGCAGAATTAGGCAATCACACATGCTATGATCTCTGTGCTCTGGCTGTCCAAGCCTGTAGAAAGTGGAAGACAGGGAATAGGATTGATTTTGTATGTGTTGTCAAATGTATATCCATGCATGTGAAATGGAAGATCATTAACTGGTATCCCAATTCAGAAGGCCCGGACAGTTAAGCAGCAGTTATTCTGCATTTTTGTATTGTCTGATTTACTTAGGAAGATAAATTGCTGTCTGTAGTCCTCCTCTGCACAGCTACACTTACCTAAAGCGATGTTATATGGCAAGAAAGCTGTCTGTCTGAGGCATTTCAGCTTAAGTTCTGTGAAAGCATGTCAGAAAAAAATGTAGAAAGCTGCATCGTCCACATTGTGCAAGGTGTTCTTAGCTTTTGAGTGAATTTCTGTATATTTTGCTGTCTCAATCGGGTTTTTTAGTCTTTGTATTGTACATAATTGCTGTTAGTAAATGTACTGTGATGGAGTGGTCCAGTTTTATTGCTGGCACTTTTCCTTGGCTATGTTTTTTTAAGGTAGTAGGATGAAAAGCAGGTGGTACTCCTTGTAAATCTAATAGGCGTATCCATTGGAAGATCTGCCATAGTGATTCACATTTTAAACCCTGATGGATATAGATACCTGTGTGCAAGTATTCTGTCCATCCCAAGTCTTATCTTTCCTTCAGTGTTAGGAGCTGTTGTCTTCCTGCAAAAGCCTATAGTCATTAAATGAAAGGCATTTCAAGTGCTTTTCTTTCATTATAAAGCTGTGTTTCACTTTCACTTGTTATCGTGTTAAAATAATTAATGGGTAAATACTCATAGATATTATTGCAATGAAAATAGATTCTCCATTTTTTCCCTTTCATTAAACACGTCTTTTAAAATGCAAAATAAAGCAAATCAGAGTTTCAAACCAGCATAGCATACCATAAGGATCTGGTGAGTTGAGTATGATTGAGGGATTTCTACCTGAGAGGCATGAACAAAATGCTAAGAAAATATTGCAAAGGACAAGTTTTTTTGCTTTGTGCAAGCTACACAACTATCAACTGCCTACTTTCCACTTAGCAGGTGGATGTGCTGCTCGTTTCATTTAAATCTTGATCTTCCTACATAAAGGATGGAAAACAGTATCCTGCAGATAATGCTCAATCACTGTTTCATCACACTTGAGTTACTTGAGAGGGAGACAGATGTCACAAACAAAAACGTACCCTGTTTCTCCTCTCTCTGGGCATTTATTGTAGAGAACATCGTGTGATAGGAACATCCTTTGATCAGTGCAAATCAGCAATCCTGGCTGTGTCCCCTGCCATCCTGCACACTCACAGCCTACTTGCTGGGGAGGCAGAATGGAAGGGGGAAAAAATGAGCAAATAAAAACAGCCACACAAAACCACTGCTCAGCAATAGGCTGGCAGCAGCAATAAATGCTGGTGTGGTGCTGGCATGTTTTTAGTCACAAATCCCAAACATGGCACCATATAGGCTACACTGAAAAAAACTCTATTCCAGCCAAACCCAATACACCATAAAGCTGCTGCTTTTCCTCATTCTTCACTATGGTTCTCTTGGCTTCGTTTACACCCCCATGGAAAAAACATTATAAGCACATCTGGAAGAAAGAAAAAGTGGTGGGGATACTTTTTGCTTATCTGAGGGATATTTTGCACTGCAAAGTGACACAGTAAAATAAAACTCTGTGAAAAGATTGATCTGAAATTCTTCTCCAATTATGCTTTTATCTAGACCAAGTTGTTGTGTGGTATTGATTTTTAGATCTGAACAGTCTACAAGTAATAAAAGTTTCAGAGCCAAAATAATTGAAGGTGGTTTTCTGTCTTTTGTGTAAGCCAGGTTAGGATATTGAAGCACGAATCAATTACTTTGTCACTCAGGGTCCTTGGAACTCAAAAAAAAACCACCCCAAAAAACCTTAGCATGACGTATGGCTTCCAGATGCTTTGGTTCCTTCTGTCTTATCATACAGGCAGTAAGGTTTGTTTTTCTTCACAAGGTTTTTAGCAGCTTGGTCACTATTAGTCCAACGTGTAGTTATGAAGAAAAGCAGGAGATAGAACGATAACATTTATAATGAGAGGATTATTTGAGATAAGCAAAACTAAAACTGACTGGGAAAGTGCCGAAGGATTAAGTGACAGCATAAAATCCACTTCTGGAATTTCATAATGGATGGCAATTTGTTCTCGAGGAGGGAGTAAATGACTGTTATTGCTCAGAATCCTTTCCTGGAAACATCAGATGGCGTTCTCAGAAGCAGTATTTCAATACTTGACAGCTGTCAGAAAAAGGAAATTGAATATTTAGTAATTTTCAGAAAATGCCATCAGTGCAGAAAATATAGGACTGTGTCTGCTAGGAGTTGCATTGGTCATACATGTGCTCACTGTAAGAAGCTCTTGGTTACCCTGTATCCCAAAATGGGGTCATACAGAGAAATGAAAAGGAAGGTTGGAGGTATTGAATAATTTCTATCCAGGGCATACATTAGTTCAAGCTCTTTATCTTGGAAAAGGCTGTGCCTGAGCAAAATGTGAGAAAAGTGATGGACTGAAATTGTTATTGATATGAATACTGCTGTAATAATGATATGACTCATAAACAAGGATCACAGACTAATGAAATGATGAGAGAAACTTTTCTTGCTGTATATTGCTATACTATGTAGCTTTGCCACTCAGTGTTTTCAGATACCACGTATATAAATAAGAGTAGTTGTATGATGGACAGTGAGTGCCTTGCAAAAAATTGTTTTTTCTAAACTTAAATGCTACAGTCTTTAAATTTGGGTTTTCTTCCATATGAAGTATGCTTGAAAGTATCTAATTTGAACCTTGAAATTGACTATGAAGTGTTTTTTAGTTTTGTTCTTAGTATTTCTTGTTATGAACTGCTAAGGTTCAACAAGTAATTAGCCCAATATAAATATAAAGCCAAAAAATATTTGTGAGATTTTATTGATTCAAAGGTCTTGTGAGTTCTTTATATATTTTACAGGTATACACCAGAAAGGATTTGGAGACAGTAGACTTTTTTTTTCCCTTTCTTTTTGCTATTCCAGCAAGCGTGTCTGAAATCAAATTGCTGGACTAAGGTGGTATTTGAATATGTCATTAAGTGATGTGTTATTGTTCATGTTACGTTTATGGCACTGAGATGTTCTCTTTTATTTTATTCTAAAGAAATATCTGTAAAAGGGCAAGAAAAACAAAATGTAGTATGGACATTTCATCTGCGAGTAATGTCTGCTATATTGCTTTTGATCCAGTGTAAAAAGCAGCTTTAATACTCTTAGTATCATAAATAGCAGAACAACAGTAAAACTCAAATTGAGAAATTATCTTCTGTACATTTTCTCAGTCTGTGTGTGTGAGTGGCATATGAAAATGAAATATTCTACAATGAAATATTTGTTTATTTTTTCCAGTGGCCCTGAGTCCCTCTTGAGAGGGAGAACAAGATATAAGGGCTCCTGCCATGAAAAAATAGAAATTGCTTTTGTTGAGCTGAAGCCTGAGTGTAGCAGAGCACTTGTTTGCATCCAAAGCTGCTGGCTGTCGTGTGAGAGGCGCTCTTAAGTGCGTTCTGTTAGCACGGGTGCAGTGGTTAGGGTGTGAGTGCAGAAATCACATGCTCTTAGATTGGAAATATGAAACACTGTGGGACTGCGGGTCTGTGCTCTGAGCCAAGCCGTGCAGATGAGGAAGAAGAGCAGAAGGGTGACCTGTCTGAGCAAGTCTGTAGAGGTTCCTTTTTCAGTCAGGTGAATTCCTGAGACTCCAAAACATTCCAGAACCTCTTTTCTTTCCTTAAAATGGTTTATTTGTCAGATTGATACAATCAAAATGGCATTTTAGCAAACTATCCGTATACCTGAGGTGTTAGTGATTACCCCTATATTCACAAAGCTTAAATTATCCTTAGTCCATTTATTAGAAACAGGTTCTTCCAGGTTGTGGTTCAGAGAAAGAAGTGCCTATAAATAATACTCTGTTGGTTTGAAGAATCCAGGTGGGATTAAATTCACTGTACAGTTTCAGTGTCATGCCTACGCTTGGAGGCTTTGTCTGTGATTTCATTGCCTGCATTTCGTTACCTGTCTGTGGCTGAGCTGTTGAAATCCTTGCAATCTCCGCTGTCGCCATCTCCCTTCACCCCAGGCCACAGGTTGCCACCCTGCCTGTTCTCTGCCTTGTGCAAGCAGTACCACAGCCTGTACGTATAAAGGCCCACACCACACAAATAACCAGCCATGCAACGAGTTGTCCATCGCCACCTGGCTATGAGGATAGCGGCTGTTGGAGCTAAATCAGGCAAAAGCAAGCTTTCAGAACGCTGATGGAAGCTCCTGTCAAGCCAGCCTGAGGAGGTTCAGCCCTGAGGCCTTGCAAACTCAGTGCAGTGCCTGCAGCCAGTTACTTGCAGTGTGACTGTGTTCTCAGTCACAGGACTTTGCTCTGCTTGTGTAAATTTGGCTGTGTTCCTTAGATTTTAGTTTGCTTTTCTAGGAGACAGCCTAGCTGCAGTTCAGATCAGAATTGGTCAGATACGTGTTTACACAGAATCAGTGCCTTGACTGTAAAGCAAACCTCATCTCAGTCTACCATAGGGTGGGATACAATTTCACTCAGGTCTGATACTAAACTACTCAATCTGTTTTTCTTTTTCTTAATTACCATTAAGAAGTTAACCGAATTTGATATCAGTAACTCCTAGTTACAACTCCTAGTTGTAACTCCTAGTTACAACTCCTAGACAGCTGTTTTATTTGGTAGTCCTGATCCAGTAATGTTTTTGAAGGAAGTGATTGTTGTTGTTGTTAGGACTTCACTTGTCTTCAATGGAAAATCTATTATTGTGTGTTTTTAGTTCTGGCTTTGCATTCCTGCAAATGGAGTATAGTTCCATGAGCTCAGTTATATCTCTAAGTTAGGCAAAAACATTCAAATTTATCATCAGAAAATGCTTCAGATCAAGTGAATGTGTGTTTTTAATGACCTTGTGATTGTGTTGCTTCCTATATTCAGAGGGAGCCTTGCATGTTCTTTTTTGTGCCTGCTGCCTCTGGTCCTGGCACTGGGCGCTGCTGACAAGAGTCTGGTTTCATCCTCTCTTTGTACCCTCCCTCTGGGTGCTTATAGACATTGATGAGCTCCCTCTCTTCTCCAGCTGAACAGCCTTAATCATAGCCAGCTCTCTGTCTCTCCTCATATAAGAGATGCTCCAGACTCCTCAGTATCTTGTCCAGCACATCTACATCTTCTGTACTGAGGACCTCAGCACTGGGCACAGGATGCCAGGTGCAGCCTCACCAGTGCTGAGTGCAGGTGAGGAATCACTTCCCTCTGCCTGCAGGCAACCACTGATTGTTACTGTAACATTAACAGTGAGCTGTAAAATGGAGGAGGCTGACATTCTGTGGTGGATGCCATTAATATCAAAGGATCAGTGACAAATATGGGTAGATTTTATTAATATAAATGCTACCATACTTTGCTTTTTAGCATCAGCATGACTAAGTTCAACAAAATACGTGAGGAATCATGTTTTATATATGAGGAAGCTTTGTTGGCTTTTTTTTCTTTCAATTAAATGTGATGTAAACTCTAAAGTGGAGAAAAATGGGAGAAAAAAATCCGTGAAGATTCAGGAGCAAAACACGAGTAAAATCAAGACAATGGCCTCGTTATTATTACAGCTGAATGCAGCTTCTTAATGAACTTTGATTTTATAAAGACCTTCTTGGTTCCTAAATAAGCATACTTTGCAATGTTGTCATAATCTGTGATGTGTTATTGGACCAACAGAAGTAAATTTCCTGTCATTAGCAAGTTATACTTAAGTCTGATGAAATGTAATGACTATTTTAAGTGTAAATAAACTGAAGTTACAAGTAACTATCCAAATACTTGAGGTAGGATCGCAAGGAAATGGCTCAGAGGAGTGAAAAGTGATACTGAACCCTTATTGGAAGAAAAATACATGAGAAACTGAGGTACCATTTATCACCATTACCAATATATTTTAGGGCAAACCATTTGTCCCTGGGCAGATAATGGTGGTTTTGTTTATGTGAAATTTATTTAAAACTCTGCTGCTTTGTCAGAACATCTGTCTGAAGTGAACTCGAAGCCTTTGATATCTCAGGTTTGCCAGTGGTTATTGCTGCATCTGTGACTGCTAAAATTATCTACAGCTGGGCCGGCTGGAGCTTAGCAGTAGCCAACTCTCAGCAATTTGGCTGGTATGCTGGCCTGGAGTGGAGCATTCTGGGGCTAGAAATAGATTCCCATAAGGTAAAATAACCTTTTCTGATGGGGGGCTGGGGGAAGGAAATTAAATTAACTTCCTGAAAGACACTTGTCAACTGTAGATGAATAACAGCTATTTTGAATGTCAATTGATTAATCCCTTAATTAAAATAATTTCCTTTTTGTAGTCAGAATACTCAGATGAATACAGAAAAATGTGATAATGTAGAATGTGCATTTGAAACGTATTTCTGTCAATCTAGGTTGAGATAGATGCTTCTGTAATTGAGTTTGTCAGTGAAAACCAAGTCCACAGGCATCCTCTCATAGGTGTATGCAGAAAGCTGTCTTCATGCTTCATTTTTTGTCCTGTTATTCCTGAGCATATGGGAGATGCAGGTGTTATGGGTGTTGTTAACGGTACCAATATAAAACCAGCGAAGAGAGTTCTTGCCAATGGGAAATCAGGCTTTGTATCAGGCAAGGGAAAATTCTAGGTAGAATTAAATTTGCTGTCAATATCTGTGATTTCACAGTTTACAGTAAACTGAATTTTCCATTTCATTGTGGATTATATATGACTTTCAATATCAGTAAGATTTTATGAAATTTCATCCTATATCTATTGTAAGTAATTGTAAAATGAAAGGTCATTTAAATAATACAGACCCTTGCATTATATAATAGGTAATAGATACCCTTGCATTAAATAATGGACTTCTTGCATTGAAGGTTTACCAAAGCAAAGAAACAAACTGAAAAAGATGGAGCTTCTACCATAGTCCTGCTTTCCCCTCAGGAATTATAAGCTTGAGAATCAGAAGAAAAAACCTAGGCAGGAGCTCTGAAATACCTGGCAATCAGAGATGCGTTTGGGTTATAATAAATTTACCTGCGCTGTGATAAACAGTTAATGGATAAATGCATACATTCTGCAGTAGGCTGAAATATTTCAAAGGGACTGTATTTTACCCATTAAATGTGCATGATTTGTGCAGATGTTTCAGGTGCATCTTTGTGGAGTAGAACCAAATTGTTTACTTATGCGAATCCTGTGCATTAAGTAGTTTCCTACTATTAAAGTGAAGGTTTCTTAATGGAATAACTCTTAAGTTAAATATCAGTTTGAAATTGCTGTGGGCTTGCAGCTCATTGCAGTTCATCCTGTGTTATATTTAGAACATAAGGCTTCTACCTTTTTTTTTTTTTGACTCATGCTTTGGTTGTTCTCTTATATTTTTTACTTGATTTTTTTCTGTAGCGTTTTCCAAAGTTTGTTTAGAAAGTCCATTCTATATCTTCCAGTAAAAATTGCTACATAAGGATTATGCGGAAGAGCATGTTTGCAAACCAAGTTGGAAAGCAACTAAACACAGGCTAACATTTGTTTTCTTTTAATGAAAGTAAATAATACAGCTGTATCCAGCCATTAGTTCCCTGGCTTTGCAGGACAGCCAGGAGACTTGCAGAGGAGCAGAGATTTGCCATGTGGCTGGGCCTTGAGCAGTCCATTTGGTGATGTGTCATTGGAACAGGGACTTTTCCTTTTTCATAACTCTGTGTTCCTCTCCATGTATGCCTGGAGTTGAACCACGGATGTATAAAATGCTCAGGTAAATTTCTGTTACAGTGGCTACTTAGGAAGAACTAAAATGCTTGGTAATAGATACTGAAGCTAAAGCTTGCAGAGCTTTCTTGCATCCAGTGTTAGCAGTTTTATAATGTGATAGATACTGAGATGTATGTGGTGGCTTGTACTTCTCATTTTAACGGCTTTTATGTTGCTTATGCTTTTGCTTAAAAGGTAAATTAAGCAGTGATTCAGTTCATATAACTGCATTTGCCTTTCTCCATTTGTACGAAGTTTATTTCTTAAAAAGTTGAACCTCTATACTCACAAATGACAGACTTATAGTTCTGGAAGTACACCAAAGAGATAACACTGCACAGAGTTCTTCTGAAAGCTTTTGAAAGTTGATTAATGTTTCACAGATGTTATTTACGATATGTATAATAAAATTCGAAAGCACGCTGTTTGATTATGCAGCATTTATTGAACTAAGAGGTTTCTATAAAATGTATAAACAAATATATAAAGCCAATGGTAGAAGTACTCAGGGTAAAGTCAGTTTTTGTGGGAACTCTGCTCTAAGATACAGCTCCAGATTTTCGGCTGGTGTGATATCAAATAAACAACAAGCTTTTTACAAACAATTTTCACCTTTCAAGCAACTCCCCTCTATTCTATGGTTGAAAAACATTTTTTTGACTTCATGAAGATATGGACTGCTAGACACCATATAAAAGTATAAGTTAGACCCTAGAAAAGAGTGGAAAAGAGTGCTTTCTGGAATGATTGCTGCAGACAAAGATTAAATCATCTCAGAGTCCCTTGGCATTCCCCCACATTGAGGGACTGGGGTCCTCATGTCATGTAATGCATTGAAAAAATGACTAAAATAAAGAATAAAAAGTAAAAATAAAAATAAAAAATAATAATAATAAATAAATAAATAAAGCTTAAAGCAGGGTTACTTTTTAAAGAGCTGAGTAGTTGGTTCCTTTGAAGCTCCAGGGAGGACAAGGCTCTGAATTTCCCCAGATGCAGTGAAATCTTCTGCTCGCAGTGCATTGCATAGGAGTGCCAGCTGTGTGGCTTAGTGCTTGGGCTGAATCTCACTTATCAGCCATGATGTGAGCAGACAAAACATCCTCAGCTGTAGGGAGGTTGTTTGCATGTTCAGACTTTGACTGAACTCCACTATGTACTTCTCAAAGGTATTTACACTTTGATTTTTTTCCTCAATTGGCGTTCTCCCATGTTTTTCTTGACTAAGTGGGAAGGGTTTGGAAAGAGAGAGCATTTACTCAGACAAAAATAATTATTTTGCTAGTGTTTTTCACTATTTCCTTTGCTATAAGTATTTATTATTTGTCTTGGTTTTACTGGTTCTTTTGGGGGTAGTGGGCGGACTTCACAAAGAGGGGCTGTGAGAAGAGCCTGCAGCAAAAGCATCTACAAAGCAAAGGGCATAATAACAGTAAAATATAAGTTCAGACACTTTTTTTTACTGTTCCATTTTTTTTAATTTCAGAATTTTCTGTCTTTAATAACACGTAATCTTTCCAGCAGCCTGTGGAAGAAAGCATTGTAACATATGCATATTACACACAAGTCCTCATTACTGCATGTAAAAGAGAAAAATATCTCCCAGTGACTTCTCCCACCCCAGTCTATTCAAACCATTGGCATATTGATGTTGGGACAAGAGAGTGAACGATAGAAAACAACCTTAGAAATTCATAATGTCATCTTAGGTACATACTCGTATTAGTTTCACCAACTTCAGCTGATTGCTAGATGCTGTTCTTAAGAGTTCCGAGGGTAAGAATTTTTGTCTACCCATGAATCCCATATCCTTCACTTTTGATGTGATAGACCTCTACCTCTGTTTGTTCTGGACATGAATTGAGCAGTTACTTGCCAGTGCTTCTAAGGAAGGATTTCAAAAAATAGTGCTATTTTCAGTTATATGGTATGAACACATCCAGTTGAGGATGGTGGAGTTCAGGAGGAATCACAGATGTAGGGAAAATTGGTGATGTTAGTGGGGGGAGAAAAAGAAAAAACAAAACGGAGGGACTGGACATTAGAAGGTAAAAAGTGGATTATTGGGCTTTTAGGGTGCTGTAAAGGAATTTTCTATTTTCTGTTCTGAAAGTGAACATATTTAGATAATGTTTCTTTCCTCATTTTCATAGCACTTTTCTCAAGATCTTCAGAAAAGGCGTCCTTTTAAAATGACATATTTTAATTAAAACATACATTTATGAACAAACTAGAGTAACCAATCTTGGCTGTAAGGTAAAAGGTTCTCTTTTTCCAACATTGAGAACATACTGCTGAGGATACAGAAAATTATGGTCTTCAGTTCTTAATTTCTTTCTCTTACAACATATCTGCATCTTACGGATATGTGTTCATTTATAATGGGATCCTGTTGCAAACCCGAGGGAAAAAAAAAGAGAATAATGGCCAAAGAATTATGAGTGTGTCTGTGTGTGTTTAGTACCAACTTAAAATTCCAGTACTGTGGAAATTTGCTTTCTCATGGATATCCTTTGCATTTGTTTGGCCTGTTGTGTTCTTGTGCATACTAGCTATGTGTCAGATTTTAAGATCAGTGGAAAGCTACTATGAAGGAAGGGCATGAGAAGCTGTAGTTGAAAAGAAGGTTTCAGGTTTATGATGAAAACTTATGATGCAGGTCTTTAGCAGGGCCTGTGGTGATGGAACAGGGGGGGAATGGCTTCAAGTTTAAAGAGGGTAGATTTATACTGGATATGAGGAAAAAATCTTTTACAGTGAGGGTGGTGAAGCACGGGCACAGGTTGCCCAGTGATGTGGTTGATGCCCTGTCCCTGTAGACTTTCAAGGTGAGACAGGATCAAGCCCTGGACAGCTTCATTTAGTTGTGCTGTCCATGTTCATTGCAGGGGCGTTGGACTAGTTAACATTTAAACATCCCTTCCAACTCTAAGGGTTCTATGATTTCATACTGTCAAGTTTAAGGTATAAGTGGAACTGAACTTAATACATGCTGCTATCTAGAATGCACCAGTTTCAGAAAGAAGTTTGTATTCTTTCTCAAAAATGAAAAAAAAGGAGGAGGGAAAAAAAAGAGAAATATGTAACATTGTAAGAATGAAAATATATGAATACTGGATATTAACCTATAATAACTTAGTTTTTAAAATCAGAAGCCTCTTACCATGTAATTGTTGAGTACTTGAGTATCATAGAATCATAGAATGGCTTTGGTTGAAAAGGGCCTCAAAGATCATCTCATTTCACCCCTTTGCTATGTGTGGGGATGCCAACCACCAGACCAGGCTGCCTGGAGCCGCATCCAGCCTGGATGTGAGATTCAAGAAGAGAAAAGTGGAGTGTTACTTTACTGTGGATGGCAGATGATTAAATTAGCTAATTGTCATAGCCCTTCATTTATAGCAGCAGGTTCTGCTCTTCTTGGTGTGATCTTGCACTAATTAAATGTTGGAAATGGTCAGTAACATGTAATATGAAGTTTATTCTTGTCCTTTTGTTACGAATGACTTTTGATTTCATTGCCTTGGGAATGAAATGAGAAGAAAATATCCTACAAACAAGACAACGAATACAGTGAGTGGGATTGGAACTCTATTAAAATGTAATAGCCTTATTAAAAATAAAAAACCAACAAAACAGAAATAAACCATTGAGTGTTGTAGTCTACCGTAGCCAACTCGATTATTCTTCCTTAGCTTTCCCTTCTACCTACGCTGCTTGCAAGCAATACTTATCTGAATAAGAATTCTCACTCTGCTGCTTTCCTTGCTGTGCTAATCACCTGTATCTTGAAATACATCTTCAGAATTGTTTTATTGTGACAGGTCAGCAGATAAAAGCTGAATACTGGGGGGTAAATGGCACCGACTAACAGGCTTTCTTTCTATAGCCTAAGCGCTATTCTAGAAAAAAAAAGTTGGTTTATCATTGCTGTCAGGTCTGAAAGCATTACTGGAAAATAGAGTCCTATACTTAGTTGCTGGAGGTGAGATTTTGTCTTACATTCTAGTTTTCCTGTCTCTCAGTAAATTTATGTGATAATTGCCACCACAGTTGTCTGACCAAAATCTTTAATGATAAAACTGTAGGAGTCTAGGCACCATGGTGAGGGTTGAGCTATTAGTATTTTTATGTGTAAGAGACACAGAGAGTGCTTTGCCTCATGATTTCTTTTTCATTCTCACACAGCACAAAGATAAACAAGAGAAATGTGAGTAGCATGCAGCGTTTGTGCTCCTTGGTTCTAGGTAGTGGATGTTTTCTGTACCAAAGCGGATCGTGTCTCTGTACTGCTGATTTCATCAGATTCCTGTCTCAGAGCTGTAGGAATGGGTGCTGTTCTGCTGTATCCTTACACCAGAGCTTTCTGCATGATCTGAGGTCTTGAATACAGTGAGGCTGAAGGAACAAATGGCAATATTGTTCATTTGTGTTGATGTGCACAAAATGCAGGGCTGGCCTTATTCACTCTTGCTTTTCCATGCTCTTGATGGCTTACGATCTTACAGTGTTATGCTATACGTTATCTATAAAACGATTTCTCTGGTTGAGGTGAAAAATGACTAATTAATATATTTTAAACATGCATGAATGGCTTGATTGTGAGTGCCTATATTTAAGTTAACCGCTTATAAACTGGGCTGCCTTGTGATGGAACGTGGTCAGTTATTTTTCCCACTGTCTCATGTTTGTTTCAGCACAAACATGATTTGTTGTAATGTTTTCTATTGCAGTATAGTTTTTGAAGTATAGCAAAGCAGAATGTGTATGTTAATTTCTATGACCTATGTTGGATTCAAATCCAAATGTTATCCTTGCTACTAACTGAATGCTTGTAGATTTTTTTTTTTTTTAAAGAGTATCTATGAAAGCACTGGGCCGTCAGTTGGTTCTTCAGAAAAGTAATATTACAGCTTCAATTAAAACATTACTGTGAACAGTTCCTTAGTATTTTCTCCTGGAGTTTAAACAACGCTATTGGAAATAGAATCCTGGAATACTTAGGAATTTAATTCCCTTTTCAGGGTTGATTATGTCAGGCAGCTAATTGGACTGTGAAAATGTGTGAAGTTAGGTTTTGATTGCTTTAACTTACCCCTTTGCAGTTGACAGCTGTGGGATACATATGGATATAGAACCAACACTGGAAAGGCAGCCCTGCTCACTGGGCAGCTCTGCCTAAGCCATGATATTTCCATCTCAGCACAGTGCTATGAAAATCAGTGAAAAGCACTGGTGCATTCTCTCTCTTCTCCCCATTCCAAGATTCTTATGTACCACTACCCAAAAAAACCTTGAAATTAGCAGCCAGCCAGCGGCTCAGAAATTGGTGGTCAAAACTGGCATCAACTTAAGCTTACTTTGTAAAGACTACAGTCTATTTGCGATGGCTTGCCTGTGACAGCAGCGGTTCAGAGAGCACAGCAAGTCATGTTCACAAGCTATGAAATTTCCTACCATATCATAGTTCACAAGCTATGAGAAGATTTCTGTAGGTGCCATAAAACTTTTCTTGAGAACAGGGTGTGTTTCCCTCCAGCCTGGCATCCTGGCTCGTTAACTTTGCTTGGCAGGCAGGCAGTTAAATAATACCAAGTGTTTCTTGGCAAACTTGCCTTGCCTTGCCCGTATCTTATAGGTGCACCCTGATTTGCTTAACTCTATTTAATTTTGTGACTTCTATTTCTCCTATTAATACAGAAGTGGCACCCTACTATCAGTGAAATCACCATCTGCTGGTGAGGATGGGATGTTGACATATGCTGCTAGGCTCTGGTGTGCAAAATAAGGGGACTAGAGAGCAGTATTTGCTTAACTACTCTCAGGGTGTTGGGGTGGGTAATAACACTCAGTGCGGTATTATTCTGGAGAGGAAAAGAAACCAAAGCACCTTTACTTCTTGCATTCTGGAAGTCACCAGCAGTGCTTATAACTGTGCTCAGTCTCTTCTGTGGAGATGCTCTGAGTTGGAATTTCTTGGCTAGTTTCTGATTTAAAAACAAAACTACCAACAACACCAAACTCCCAGCTACCAGTGTGCCTCAACAAGCCATTACAGTGCAGCTACCAACATCTGCTGTAAGATATTTCTCAACTATAAAATCCATTGATTGGGTCTGGTGTTCCTATTAAACTTCAGAAAAGGACACCTATATTTCATGGATCACCTTCTGCTAACACAGAAACAAGTGAAGTGATGGACATTTGGTGCCTCAGAAAAGCTTTATAGTAAAGAGTTGTTTCTGATACGTTCTCGTTCTCACTGCAGATGGCTGCTTTTAGTGCAACTTCTGAAAATTATCAAAACCTGAAGAAGGAAACAAAGAAAAAGGGAGAGAATAAGCTCAGTATTGTTAAAGCTGACTTCTTGAGGCTGTTTTCACACTTCCTCAGGCAGTAAGATTAAAAACGAGTTAAAAAGTAGTCTTCAGCATGAAACCCCCTACTTTGGACTGATAGATAAATCTGGGCGTGCCAGAAAGTCCTTATTTCTCAACAGAGTTATTGGTTCACATCTCATGTTCGTAGATTGGAGTAGAAATTGATCTTTGCCTTCAGAGGAAGAACTTTTACCATTCTGATTCTGTCAGGCATAGTTTAATTGACTTTGTTCTTTTTTGTTTTTACTCAGTGTGGTTTGTTTTGGATTTTTGTCCAGGTTTTTACTAAACTCTCCTTAACTTGGCTCAGAATGGTGTTCCCAAGAGAGTACTCTCCATTTGTATGCAGGCACTTTTCATCTATGTAGGCACTAATCTAATCTTACCGCTTTAATTTGTGTGATAATGTATTTCCTCTCTCAGTACCAGATTTGGACTTACTTTTGAAATGAGTATAAAGGGAAAAAGAAACAGGACTTGATGAAGTTGATGCGGAAAGAACACAGAGGATTTTTCTTCTTCATTTTCATAGCCATGTAACTGGGGACAAAGTGGGGACATACATATCCAAGTGATCTTGGCTACGAAAATGAACGTGTGCCTTCTGCAACTTAGAAATGCGCTGCCTGTGGTAGTGCAGTTGTCTTTTCCAGGCTCTGGAAAAGCAGTTAATGTTGAAATTATTTTTCATATACTGTCATAGCATTTATATCAGCTAAAAGGCAACCCATCTTTTTGTTGCAACTTTGTGTTAAAAGTTTGAGACAGAACAAAATATGAGTTAAACACCCCCAAATTAAGTACACCTGCTGAATTTGTTATGCGATGTGTAATTTAAAATGTCAGTAAATGCCACTGTGTATTCCAAGATGAGAACTATTTGGCATCAGATTTTCCTTTGAAAAAGGAAAATACAGCAGCACTGTATTTTTGTAACATATGATCTGTGTGTTGTTTCATGTTCTCATCTTTGGCGTTGAGGCCTTTTCCCACAAGGTATGGTAACTAGAACGTACCTACTTCTCTTAGATCAAGCAGTATCCTCCACAGACACAGCGAAACTTGGGCTTGTATGGTTTAAGTGGCAAGGTTTTGGTAGCTGGGGGTCACAAAGAGTGATGCTGTTTGTGCTCTCAGTGGTAACTCATTTAAGAGAGGATAAGAAGTGCCGTGTGACACGTGAGAGACAGAAGAGAGACAAACGTGAAAGAAACAGCCCTGCAAACTCCCGGGTTTGAGGATGAAGAGGGCAGGGAGCACGCCAGGCACTGGAGCAGAGGTTCCCAATAGACCCTGAGAGACCCCAGTAGAGCACACCATGCTGCAGCAGGTGGGTTTGGCTTGGAGGAAGTTGCAGCCTAGGCAGGGACAGGCTCTTCTCAGAGACTGCGGCTGATGGAGAGGAGGCAAAGATGCAGTAAGCTGCCTGGATGGGGAGCTGTGTGGGACCCATGCTGGAACAGCCCGTTCCTGCAGGACTGCACTCTGAGGAGTGGACCCACGTTGGAGCAGTTCTTGAACTGCTGCCTGTGTCAGTTCATGAGGGATGGTATCCTGTGGGAGGAACCCAAGAGCACAGGTTGGAGCAGAGGAAAAGCATGAGGAAGGAGTGGGGGAGACGAAGCATTACAGACCCCTGTTCCCCTGCACCACTTAGAGGATTAAAGATGAGCCTGGAGGAAGAAGGGGGGAGTGGAGAGAAGGCATTTTTAATTTTGTTTTTAGTTCTCATTATTCTGCTCTCTTATTAATGGGCAATACATTAAATTAATCTCCTCCAAACCAAGTCTGTTTTGCCTGTGGCAGTAACTGGTGAGCAATCTCCCTATCAATTTCAGCCCATGAGTTTTTTTCATTGCACTTTCTTTCTGCCTTCTGCTGAGGAGGGGAATCGGGGTGAGGGGGGAAGGAGAGCAGACTGTGTTGGTACCTGTGTTCAGCCCAAGTCACCCACCACACAGGTGCAGATACAGCCTCTTTACTGTCCAGCCATGTAGGTTCTTCTGTGCTTTAGTTCTTTTTTTTTTTCATTATGTGAGCAGGGCTTCCATTTTAGAGTGGGGTCTTATTATTTAAAAGCAACTGGGATGTGGGCTGGACTAACACAGCACTGCTCTGTTCAGAAGCTCCAGCAGTTGCAGGGATGTCTGCTTACAGCTCCCAGCCAGTGCTGGCTCCTGTCCCTCAGGGCTCAGGCTGGCTGCAGTGCTGGGGCATCTCCACTGCTATTGTGCCTGCTTAGATTAAAGCTGATCAAAACAGCTGGGAGACCTCTTCAATATTTATCATACCGTACATATAATGAAACTCTCATATCAGTAATTGCTAGGAGATTAAACCTTTTCAAAGATACATTTGGTGAATACTAATGCTCTGCTCTCAAAAGGAAAGGATGTTACAAGAACTGGGAAGGAGAGAGGGGAAAAAGCGAAGGAAAGGAAATTCTTTGTCTTCATGGACCAAGAACAAACTTTTTGTGCTGAAGGAGCCCAGAAAGGGATTTTCTTTAGGTCAGAGGCCTACTGGTTCCTTCATTAAAAAAAAAAAATAATAATAATAATAAATAAATATTATTTCATGACAGTTGATGTGCAACAGTTCAGTCCTAGCCCCTGATTCATTCTGAAGACGCCTCAATTCGAGCTTTTAGTTGAATACTTTTTGTGGAGTGGAACTCCTGAACTGATGAATGGCTGAAATTGCTATATGCTTAATATTATTTCTTAAAGCTGATCTTAATGTCTATGCTCTGCAGATGTTTTCCTGCTCTGTGGTTCAATGTGTATGTGAACTTCAGTAGAATATGTGAGCAACACAGAAATCCCTTTGCTTATAGCAGTATGCCAGGTAAGTGGCTTGGATCATCCCCTCTGGTAGACAGGAAGATGAGTAGTGGATATTTCCTGACCTTTTGTGCTGTGAGCTAACACGTCTAGCATTGCCATCTCTCTCTTAGGCTTTGTTTACGAGGCATTTTTCTTTTCCTTGCAATCCTCGTAGGGAAATGGCAGGCAAGTTGATTGAGAAAAGCTATCAATTACTTCATTGTCAGTGGGATTGGTGCCGGGTGAAGGATATCACCAACAAAGTGGTGTGATGGGGAGTGGAGGCTGTGGACAGTCACAGCTGTTCCTCCTCAAGGTGGATGGCATCGGGGCAGTGTGATAACTGGATTTTGTTGTTCTGCACACAAAGTGTGTGAAGTACAAGTTAAGTGACAAACTTTTTCCAGTCCTTTATGCTGCAGTGTCAACTTCAGCATAGCCCAAACCCCATCTGTCACTAAATATTTTTTGCATAGCTAAGGAAAATATCTGGCATAGACAAGAACAAGCAGAAGACCACAGACAATTTACATGGCAAGATACCAGTTTCTTAAATGACAGAAGTTAACTTTTATAGTTGTATATTCAGGCAAAGGTATGCCCATACGTAAAGTCATTTGCTTTAGGAAATGGTATTAAAATGAAGAAGAAAAATATTTTAGCTAATTGGGAAAATAGATAATTCAGGAAATCTTTGCCAAGCTCACTGAGGAGAGATGAAATTTCTGTGGGCTGTACTTTTAAGTCAGTGTCCATTAGGAACTCGTAGCTGCCTTCTAAATTAACTATGTCCTCTGAGACTTAGAAAAGTAAACAAAAAAAATAGAAATCCAAGTTCTCCTCTACATATTAAAATTATAACTGAGAATCATGGTGTCATTAAAGAATCCCCATCCCATTAAAATAAACCTTTAAACATTCTTGTAGGAAAAAAAGTATTGCAACACATACTTGGAGTTTATGTTGAAGAGTTCAAGGAGAGCACTGCTGTGTGTGCAACAGCTGCCCAAAGAGCAAGCAAACCTCTGGGAAATGGGGGGAGAGGAGGGGGGAGGGGGATAGGAAGCAGTTCTGAAGATTTACTATATTATGAACTCAGTTTAGAAAGTATTTTTGTAGCACAGGATGCTAACAAACTGTCATTCAGTTAAATCGGATGATAGCAGGTGTACAACTGAGAAAAGATGCACTTTGGGACATAATATGAAATTATTTCATAGCACTCAGTACAACAGGAGGTCACTTTGGTCAACTACATGTGTAAGATAAAATGGGGTTGTGTTTTCCAAGCTGCCTCAGCAGTACAGGGAAATGGAATGAAAAGAAGGCACATTACACAGGAAGGAAATGTAGTGAATTTGGGCTGCTGGGTGACCTCTTGAGTTTAGTTTCTTACAGCTCTGGGCCAGCTCAGTATTGCCGAGGTATCTCGTACATCTGTCTTGGCGAGTTTGATGCAGACAGGGGCTTGGCGTAGCCTGTGTTTTATATCTGCCTCCATATCACATTTCCACTGCTTGCTGCCTTTGCTTTAAGACAAAGCTCAGCATCCAGCAGGTCTGTGAGTGTCTTGCAGCAGCACGTTCCTTTACAGCTCCCTGCCTTGGCTGTGCCTACAGCTAGCCCTGGCTGTTATGTTGTAAGAATACCCTTGAAGTATTTTGCAGTGCTCTATAAAAAGCTCTTCCATGTGTATATAGAAATGTAGGTGTGTGTTTTGTACGTCTTTATGAAAACTGAAATATGCTTAATAAAAAAGGAAAGTCCCGGTTCTGACACTACGTCAGCTGACAGGCAGTTGGAAGGAATGTTGCTACAGGGAATGTAACTATTCTTCAAGTTTTCTGTATGCTAACAGCTTGAGAATGACTGTTCTGATATCGTGAGTGCTATCAGTGTTTCAGATGTCTTGTGCTATGCTATTTCCATTTCAAACTGCTGGGAATTGGCTGGTGAGCATCTCTACTATGGAAAGAGGTCTGGAAGATTGTGGTGCAAACAGTATGGCTGCATGGTACTGCAGAGTGTGTCAACAAATGAAAGCAGGTTTTCTTGTGTGCTGTTCATTGTATTTCTGGCTGACCTCTAAATATTATGAGAAATATTTCTTGAAGTAATTTAGGGATTATCTAAATAGGATATAAGGAAACTTTGCTATGAAGTGCTCAGAAGATCCTGATATAATTAATTTCTGCCTGCACTCGACCTTTGTGTTCCCATGCAATGACCCCATGTTTTGCCTTGGTTAAAAAACCCCTGGAGAAGACAGCAAAAATACACCCAAAAAGGACATTTAGTCTTGCTTTTGTGCTGTACTTAAACTCATTTTTCTAATAGTTTATTAGATTCTGTAACAGTTTTATAGACAGCTTTATTACTTGAATAATGAGTAAGTGACAGAAAAATTCAGGTGACTTCTAAGTCCTAAATCTTGTGATGCTAGAGAAGGAATTGCAAAGTGAGTCTATAAAGAATTGGTTGTTCCCTCCTCATACAAAGAAGCTGTGTTTGTGAAGGCAGTAAAACATAACAGGTCTGTAACTAGTCTAGCTGGACAACTTGTCCAACTGACTGTTAGACAACTGCTTTAGTGTAATGGTAATGTAGTTCACGTTGTTTTATCCTTTGGACTGAAATGCCTGTCAGTCAAGAAAGGCAAAAGACAAAACAACACAAGATGGAAACACAAAATGTGACAGCAATGATTTATATGGTTTATATAGAGAGAATACATGCTGCTGATCTCTGAGGAACTGTAAAGGGCACCAGTGACCCATAGTGGGACCAAGGAGCTGCTTACCTGACCTCAGCATGATGTGTTGGCAAGGTGTAAGTGTCTTTCTTAAGCATAGAGTTAGAATTTAGCCAAGGTTTGGGATTAAATCTGGACATAAATATAAAAACTAAATCTGGACATAGATATTAAAAATTGAATCTGAACAGTAGGCAGCAAATGAAGGTTAGACAGTGAGAAGAGAGAGGAGAAAGGTTACACAGAGTTTCTTCAACATCAGAAATGCATTGTGGATTAAAAGGAGACAGTAAAATATATTAACTTAGAGGGAGGTATTTGAGAGGGAGAATTACTTGGTTTGTTGTTTTTTATTTTTTATTTTTAACTTATACTGAAAATCTCTTTCAAAAATGGTTGTGCTGTTGAGGAGGAAATATAATATCTGAAGCTTAGCCTATGGTGACCTCTGTGAACAAACATGAGTTACAGCTTGAGAGGAAGAGCACTATAATATGATCTGGGCTGCAAGGTGCTGAAACTGGGGACTTGGACTATGGATACAAGAAATACTTTATTTCTAATAAATAAGGACATTTCCAGTGGAAAGATGAAAAGAGAAGTAGTTCCTGCAGCTCAGCATATGAAGATGAAAAGAGAAGTAGGTTCTGCAGGTCTGGGGATGAGTCTGGGGCTGCAGGAGACTGCAGGTCAATACTTGACTATGAATTGGACTGGTGTTTGCATCATTTTAGAAGAAAATCTCTCCTTGCTCATGTTCCCTATTTAAATGTTCCTTAAAACAGCATTTCATATTTCTACCTGTGCTGCTGAGTTTTTAATACATCTATTTAAATGCAAATTTTGACTTTTGGTCTGTAATCATAAAAATGTTTGTCGCTAAAATTTATGTCAGAAATGCAATTTCGTATAGAAGCAGCAGTGGCGTGGCAGGTCACAAATAACAGAATTATTTCTCAGTGCAGAGAAGTGCTTAGTATCATCTGAAGAGCATGATTTTTTTCTGAAACTCCAACTTACTTTAATATGTGTGCTACTAATGTACTTTTAAGCTGTGCTTTAAGTGTTTGCTTTTGCACCGACTGCTCCCTTATTACCTTTTTTTCCTTTCTAACCTCTGAATTACTAGGATGGCAATCCTGACAAAGTGTCTAACCTGTGTGTTCAGGAAATGAAGGCTGTCTTCCAGCATAACGTTTTTCCTTTTCTTCACAAGTAGGCTTAATAAAAGAGACTTGACTGGATGGCAGGAAGTTTTGCCAGGGTGATATTGAATCAGCGACAGATTACTCTTTAGATGCTGCTGAGTGTGTCATTTGTGTTTCATTTTTTTCCCCGCTCACGGAAACTGCTGGCCCTCATTAGTCTGACTGTCTGGGTTTCCATGGCCAGCAGCCCCGTGTCTGCCAGGACCACAGCTGCTGAGCAGGGCCACAGCTGCTCATGGTGACTGAGCTCCAGCTGCAGCAGGCGAGGTCATATTTGCCAGAATTGTTTTCCTGTCTGTCTCATTTTGATTGATGTGGTAGTGCTTAGTGATGAACAGATGAGTCGTTGCAGCTTCAGACCAGTAGTACCTCTGGCTCACGGTTTGGCACAGCTCCTCGGCGGCATTGCAGCTCCTGATACCACTAAGTCATGATGTTTGCAAGTTCCCGTTTGCCATATGAGCAGGAGGAAGAACCTTACCTGCTTGTACAGAAGAACCAGCCTTTGGCCTGGTCAGCTGTAGAGGGCATAGCAGAACATGGGATGGGGAATCGAGAGTGCGAGACCCAACCTTAACTTCCAAGGGATGAAGAGTTCAATATGCCTCAAGATACCTCTGTTTCAAAGAAACACCATACAGACACTGAGCAAACTCTGTGCTTAATTTCAGTAATCTCTATTTCTTGAATTTGGATGGCACACACCATATGTGTTGAGCAGTGAGATTCCTGGCCGTTTATAAGAGAGGAAAGTCTTAGCATTAAACCAAAAGTTGCTTCACTGTATTGAGATTCTGGAGAAATTTTTGTCCACAGTCTATTAGGTGAGTTCACTGTTGTTTTACCTGCTTGCTAAAGTGTTTCATTGCAGTTCATCTCTTCTGATTGGTTTTGCTTTGCTGTGGTATCATCTGTTTGTTCACTGATGCTAAGGTTGAAATGTGCTGAATCACTGAGCTACCTGTTGAAGGTTAACCAACTTTTACTGTTGAAGTGGCCTTTTATAGAAGGCATGTTAAGGTTTTGAAAGTGCTGGGCATTCCCATATTACAAAAAAAAAGTTGAATTCTATTATGATTCTTTGGGGGAGGTTAAGATGTTGCTCTCTTTCTCTGGCACTCTCCCTCTAGGTGCCTCACAACAGGGAAACAGGCATTGCTTCTTTTTATAAACCACTGCCTAGTCCCTGTTGGGTTTATTCACACAGAAGGCCAACAAATGTCATTTGATTGTATCTGTGGGGTACTTCGCTTTTAAAGTGCTTATGTGATCTGTATAATTTTTTATTAAAAATAATATTTATATATTCAAAAATATTGCACTAGTATTTTCCATCCAAATTCCAGTCAGTCTTTTTTTTTAGCAAGTTTCTTATGCAATTTTCATCCTGTAATCATGCATTAATACATTTAACACTGTAAGTTATTTTTAAACTTTATCTAGATATATGTTCCATGTGACACATACACATGCCAAATCTCCTGTGGAAACCTGTAGTAAGTGTCAGCAAGCTCTTAAGATGTTCCCCTTTATTTGTGCTACCTCCTTGTGCTTTCATCAAGGTTAGGAGGAAGTTTTTCACACAGGATGGTGACGCATGGAACAGGTTGCCCAAGGAGGCTGTGGATGCCCCATCCCTGGAAGCATTCAAGGCCAGGCTGGATGCAGCTCTGGGCAGCCTGGTCTGCTGGTTGGTGACCCTGCACATAGCAGGGGGTTGAAACTGGATGATCATTGTGGTCCTTTTCAACCCAGGCCATTCTATGATGTTTATGTTGTCATCAAGCCTAATTTTCCTAATGCTGTCTTCTCCAGTCTGGACGTTGAGAGTTTGCATATTCTCCAAGTCACCGACAAGCTAGCTGGGACCTGTGTCCCATAACTGGAGGTACAGGGGGCACCAGCAGCAGCCCCAGCATCTTGTGATGTCTGGAAGGGTTTTTAGATCACACATGGTTCACCTATGCCACTCCTGCACAGCAGATTATTAGTACAGGTATCCTTCTTGCCTCTCCTTGTGATGTTTTGCCTTTGGAGTTAGTTAAGTTCTCTGCTTGACCAATGAAAATTTATTAAAAGTTGTTTAGGTCATCATATATCTGTTAGCAGCAGTGGGAGTGAAGAAGATGGGATAACAGCAGTTAAAGTCAATCCAAGGTCATAGCCCAGATGAAATCCAGCAAAAGAGAAATCCTAGGGGGAAGATGACTATTTTTATAAGCACTTTATCCCCTTAGAGTGACCTAGATACCTGTGCTGATACCGGGGAAAAGGGAAGCATGGTATTACCAGTAGTGAGGGAAGTTATTTGTGCTGGTCTTAGGTTTCAGGGGAAGCAGAGGCCAAAATGAAATGCATTTTAAATTGGCAACATGAAAAGGGAGCTTGTATATAAAAGCTTCAAGCTTGCAGTTTTTCAAGTCTTAAGGATATTTCCTATATATTTGATCTCATGCACTTCTTTTTAAGGAGTTGTCAGTATTTTATTTGCAGAGGAGAAAGTATTGGCAAATAGATGATTAGTGGCAAAACATCTGTCACCTGCTGGGTGAAAGGAGACAGCCAGCGCATGACAACTGAGAAGGTTTGGATGCAGATTTGTGGTGCTTGGTTCTGTGTCAATATACTGTTCAATTTCAATTGTGTGAAGGCATGTATACATAAGTATAATTACTAAATCCTTAACACAATCCAGAGGTCAGGTTCCTTAAGGTAGGTGGCACGCTGGCCAGAAGGATGGGACAGATTTGGTGCATTCCTGATGTCCATGTACTGTTGAAAAGTTAGGCTTAGTATCTGTACAGATTTAAAATAGTTTGTGAACTCCACTTAATATATGTTCATACCATCAGTCTGAAAGTAGTCCAAGAGAAAACTGGGGAGGCAAGGATGTTTGGTCATAGAAAAGAAAGCAGCAAGCAGGGTAGAAGGGCAGGGTAGAACTACGCATTCTAGCTGTCTTATCCAGATAGCACCTGTGGGAAGAGAAATGTAAGAGTTGTGTAAACAAACTTAGACCATACATATACTAACAGGCCATTTTGCTGTTTAAATTTAAAAGATCATTTGTTTTTCTAGATTTAATAGGCATATGCTTTTGTCACAAGTGCTGCTAAACAAAAGTGATACTGTTGAAGTTAGAAGACATAATAAGCAAAAAGGGTTAGGATAGGGTTTTGCTTAGGTTATAGGTTATAAGGGTTTAGTTTAACCAAAACTGAAAGAAATATGACAAAATATAAAGAAAAATACTACAGCAAGCAAATTCTGTTTAGCTTTCAATAATAGTGGTAACCGTGTGAAATGTGTATTTGGCTTCTATTTTTTGAGGGTAGCTAAGATGATGGTTTAGAAACTTGAATTTCCTTATGTTTACAAGTACATAAGGACACATTTGTCAAATCACTGTAGAATGAGCAGGTGTGCCTTCTCTGTCTGAACTCTTTCATTTGTCATGAAATTCTGAAGGGCTCATAGTAGCTCATCATAGTAAGGTAATTCTGAAAACAAAAGTGATCTCTTTCCTTTCTGTATTCGATGATTGGGCTTTGAATATTGTATTAAAAAAAAAAAGTGTAATTTTGAAGATGCTAATTTTATGGACACTTGATTCACCACCCGAGTTCATCTGAATATTCATATTTCTTTTGTATTGTTGCATGCCATTCGTTTCCCTTCCTCATAACCATACACAGAAAGGTTGAGAGAACTTTAAGCCATGTGTTTACCCTCCAACAAGTATAATATAGTGACGAATGGGTGTGAGATGCATGTCGTGAATCAGAAAGCCTCGAGTCAGCAGTGCATCTTTAATCTTTTGGAAGGTAAGCTTGCAAGTTAATTGCTGGATTTCATAGATTGTAGGAGTACATCAATATAATTGATTTTTGACACACTGGGAGAGCAGTAAACATACTCAGTTTTGAATTTTAACAAGTGTCATACCTGATAATTTATCTGCTTTGGAATTAGGAGGTCTAGAGCTGGCTCCTAGGTAATTCACACTCATTCGCACACATTAGTACACTGTTATCTGCATAATTCTGTGACATCAGTGACTGGGTGATTCGCTCAATTTTAAATTAGATAAATAATGCATAAATGTGCTGTGTTTAATGAAAATTGCACGTAAAAGCAGAAGGGTGAAAGATATCTTCTTTTGATGTCTTGGAATTTGTTCCATTGATTCTTGATCATTTTAGCTAAAATTCTTGTGATGATGATTGTAGTAGACCTCAGTGATATTCCAGGTGTGATATGCAACGTGTTCTATTTGTAGAGATAGGTATTTTGAGTCTGAAAACTGTCACTTTGCGTTGTGCCTGGATCTCAGCGTTAACTTCTCAGTAATACGCCTCTCTGATGATGCAGTTTGCAGCCCCCAGCACGTGCATTTCACAGACACGTGTTTCTCATGCAGTCACACTGTGCACCCTGCTTTTATTGTAGGATGCAAAAAGTTAACCACATGTAATTAGCTTAGCTTAGGTGTATAATAGCCAAATGATCAATATAAGTCATATAAAAAAATGCACCAAGAATATTTTTAATTTGCAGTTAGGATTGTTGATCACTGTCTAGTCTAGCATGTAATGCATTGCAGACCAGTGTTTGTATTTGGAATGGTAGAGACTTTTAAAGTTATTCTGGCCTAGCCAGTATCTGACAAACCAGTATGAAGTGCTGTTTCAAAGTCTGCGTTTTTCATCCATCCTAGATTTTGTAAAGTTGCTGCTTTTGTCTCAAGGAAACAGCTTAAAACTGAGAGAGGGAGAGGGAGAACAAGTAGCTGCAGCTCTCTGAATAAAGATACAGAACCAGTCCTCCCTGATAAATAGTGCTGGTCTTTGTAGGGAGAGTGTTTGGAACAGATTTAGTTGATAAGGCTGCTGGAATCAGTATTTCTCCTATAGAAATCTAATGCTGGTAGTGGCAGTACTGCAAGAGGCTTAAATAAAGTCAGGGCCGCAGTGTTCTGTCTGCTTATCCAGGAGGCAGCTGCTGCATCTCTTGCTGTCATTTGTTCAGGTGCTGTGTGATCAAAAGGAAGCACCAACCATCCTACAGCATCTGCAGATGCGTCTTCCCGTAACCTCTGCTCTCCGCTGGAGCTGCACCGTGAAAGTAGAGGAAGGTTTCTGTAGAAAGACACCGTTGTTTTGTTGGTCTTTTTGTCTCTTCTATCCTTAAACTGAAGCACTGTGTTTAAAGGATTCAAATTTCTTTAAATCAACATTTGTTACTGATCTTGGATCTGCAAATTATGTTTGGGGAATTAATCTATCTTTGAATCAGATCATTATCACAATAATGACTCGGTGATCTCCCTGGGAAAATGGATACTTGTTGGCATTGATATTTGTGAGTTAGATAAAGGAGCAATCTGAAGTGGGAATAATGAATTAGCAGGAAGTCAGAGAAGTTGGAGGAGCATAACTGGTGCCCATGCCCGTGATTGTTGCAGTTTTCTGACACTTTAAGTGGTTTGCAAGTCTTCTCTTATTAGAGCTAATGTGAGACAATCAGTCACCTAAGCATAGCAATGCTGTGTCTGTTAGAAATGCTGCTGATAATTGCTGTGCGGTAGCAGAACTTATAAATGAAATTAGCTCCCCAAAGTTAAAGCGTGGTGGTGATTGAAGCAGTAATGATAGGGTTCATGCAAGTACATTTGCCATCTATCTGAATGTATCATTACTGACAGAGCTATTTCGTTAACACATTGTTATGCTTATTTGTGTCATTGTTATCATGTCCTCTTAGATAACTGCAAATTATATTTGCTTGTACTCCGTTCTGATCCTTCCGACCGCCTGTGCCCACTTCTTTGGAGTTCACTTGTGCAACATTTGATTTCTAACTTGAAGAGCATCTTCAGAGGAAAGTGCTGGGCACACAGATGGAGGATAGCGTTGTTTTTCTCATAGACAGAGGATGTTTTGTGTTTCATCAGAAAAGCACAATATTGCCTTTTTCATTCAAAATTAAAGAAGTTGTCTTTTACCTACAAATGAAAATGATTAGAATTTCTAGCAATACGGCATTCTGTGATAGTTGGAATTCAAAATGAAGAATGGCACCTCGTGATCGATTTGGTGATGCATCTAGCTGAAGTTGGGAGACTTTTAAAACTCTTTGGGAAAAGTAATGAAGGAGTAATTTGAAGATCTTGTGATAATCTAAAAAAGCATTGATAGAAGAAGCTTAGGCAAATTGGTTCTAGGAAAGACAAGAAAATCCGATAGCTGTTTTCTGAATCTTCTGAAACATGACCTGATTTTCTCATTTTGTGATTTTTGTTGTTGTTTGTGTCTCACTACTGGATGTAGAAATGTTAAAGGGCTGTAGGACGGAAGGTTTTCAGCAACACGTTTTCAGTATGAATGAATTTTTAAAAAAAGAAGGAAAGAAATCTCCAAGACTTTGTTTTAGGAAGGTAGGCATCTCTGTGCTTTCATACCAGAACAATGTGCTTTTATACCAGAACAAACGTACTTTTCAGTAAAGTAGTGTTAGAACTGTTTGAATTATCTGATATGCTTTAAACATAGGTAAGTCTATGCATTTATTCTCTTTTCTTGTTTCCTTTTCTTCTTTTTAAGACCAGTTGCTTTGTACCAGGGATCTATATTAGGATCTGAAAAGAGAAAGCTTATACTTGTGTTTCCCATTACCAGAGGCATTTTTTCCCCCAAAATTTCATTAAAAAGGAGGGGAAAAATACCAGTGAATTGAATGAGTCAATGTGTATAAATTCTTAGGCATGCTTGCTTTTAGCGACTCATCCAACTCTAAACGCTGACTTAATTTCAGATCTCAAAACTGAAACAGATTTAAAATTAGCTTATAATTCAATTCCTTTCCAACTACAAATTAAAATAGCAAAAATATTTCAAAATATTACCATAATGTTTGCATCTCTTTTATGTGTTCCACGAAGCTTCCAGTGACATCTCAGCTTTACAGCACGTTCTTGCGAATGAGTTCTGAAGGCAGCCATTGCAGAGAGCAGTTATGATGAGGAGGACACGAGGAGGCAACATGAAACTGAAAAGCATGTTAAGTGTTGCACCCTATTCTACAGGAGAAAGAAATGCAGAAATTTATATTACGAGTGTTTTGTAGTCTGTTTTGTTTTGTGGTCTACATTGCAGTTGTGTATACATTTATCCATACGTATGCATCTTTATAGATCTATTTACACAAACCTGTATCTCTGTATACCTGTATGTGAGATGCTGTCCCCTGGGAAAATATTTCAGAAGAGGTAGAAGCTGTTTGGGGAAAGCAGTTCTGGGACCTGCAGTCCCACCTGGCCATCCTGCTGGGTTCTGCTGGCCTTTGCTGCCTTCCTCCACAAGACAGAGGTATGCCAAGGCCCAGCCGTATTGCCTGAAGTCTTCCTAGCATGACATACGGTTATATTTGTGAATGTTCTCTAAGTATGGGTTAGATCCTGGTTAATTATAGTAAGTCTCGTTATTGCTGTGGTTAGAGGAGCTCCCACAGTATTTGGCTGTTGGCCTCCTTTATGGCCAGGAATCTTTCCTGGGGAAAACTGCCCCTCTGCTGCCTTGTTGGGTGTCTGAGGAAGATGGAAGGGACATACACTCACATATATGGTCTTGGCATCGGGACAGCAATTGAAAATTAGTACCCAAAGTAGCTAAAGGAGCTGTAGCTTGGGTTCGGTTATTAAAATCTTTGCGTGGTTAGCATTTTAGCATTAAAACAATGAGTGGAAGTTTTAAATCTGGTATGATTTCCTGTGCACCTTTATTTTGAAGAGGCCTCTTCAGTGATGTGTCACGAGGTTTTAGTTGCTTCATTGCGTGCAATTTATTCTTTTAGTGCTTTACGTTTAATTAGTAATGCCATTTAGTACCTGGCTTTAAAAAAAGCTGTTACTCATTTCTACCTTTCTGTCTCTAGAGATGCACTCTATGCAAATGAAGAGAAATAGGATTTTTGGAGGCTGCTTCAGTGTTCTAACAGCAGAGATCCGGCATCAGGCAGGGGTTGTGGAAGAATGCTGTCTGTGCTCCCTCATAACGGTGTCGTTTTTTACGCTGATGTAACCGGGACCTGCAGTCCCAGATACCTTTCTGTGAACTTTTCAGAACACCAAAGGATTTCCCTTCACGTTTCTTTCTGTGGGATCTTTGATGGCCTCTCATGATAAATGCAGAGGAGCCAAAGTGCTGAGCTGAAGCCCAACCTTTAAGGTGATGTTCAGGAACTGGCAGTTAGGGAGATGCCCCCATCCAGCATAATGCTGAAACCAAGGGACTCTTTGTAATTTGACTTCTCTGTTTTGCTTGCTTGCTTTAAGGACTCTATAAACAATCTATTTAACACAGTTCTGAAACTAGTTAAAAAAATAAATAAATCTAACAGCAGTAATTTCTCTTTTTGCAACAGTAAGGACAGCCTTTTCAGAGGAGTTAATCTGCCTAAGCAAACAATTTCAGGTTTGTAGGTTCCATCCTCTGCTGCTTTTTAATAGTATTGCTCTTTTAATATCGCTTCTTTTCTAACAAGATCATACCCCGCTCCCTCAGGCCATGTTAAAAAGGTCAGTCACTGAATGGTATTTTAATTTAAATAAAGAGTGAAAGACAAACTGTTTTTGCTGGACTACTGAAAGATCACCTGTTTAAATCTTCCTTTTAATGTCTCTTTAACTATCTTTTTTTTTTATTATTTTTTGGAGGCTTTTTCTATGACCTTCAAATAATTTAAGCGCAGGCTTTTTTTTATTATTCATCATTCACGCCATTAAATAGAGATACAGGTTTCTTTCTGCAGTTTATTTCTCTATTATGTCTTGCATATTTTCAGTTTGGTTCAGCGATGGTTTATACTGACATATTACAGAAGAGTGCCAACTTTGAGAAGTGAGGGGGAGATCTGTGTCTGTATTTGAATTGCCTTAGCAACGTTCCTTAAGATTAAGTACATTGGGAAAGGAAATAGCTCAAACCCAGGGCCTCTTCCCATGGCATGCAGTCCCTGGGCATGGCACTGGTCCCACACTGCTTGGGCACTGGTGATTGCTGGGGCTGCCCTGCAGTTCTGAAGCTCTCCAGCTGTGCCGCAACTGTGGCTGTTCCACTGGCACGCTTACCCTGCTCTCCATCATTGTCTTGGCTTTTCTTTCTTTCTTTTTTTTTTTTTTCTTCACTTAGTAATTGAGTTTCATGACTTCATGCAAAAGATGGGATGAGCTCCAGATAGTTACATTATTACAGATTGGCCGCAGTGATGCTGTGGTTGGTGGAGACTTGATATACTGCAGAAAAGCACTGAAAACTGATAACATTGAATAAAGGGAATAAATTAAGCCCTTAAAATGATGTATTTTCATGGCCAGGGTCCAGCTTTTGAACCTCTCCTCAAACTAATGAGCTGGTATCTCACTTGTTGTTCATAAATGAAGATCACACCCTTTGAAGCAGTGTCAAGGTACAGAGATGCTCATTACTACAAAACACATGCACCGTTATTTTGTGTTGCCTGTCAACATTCAATTACTTTGGTAATATAAATTACTTAGGCACCTTTCTCCAGTTGATTCAGTGCTCTTAAATACAGCACATTCATGAGTGGTTTCAGTAAATGATGAGAGGATCCAATGTTTTCTTACCTGTTCTTTCCAGAGTTGTTGTCTGATGATCATCTGAAGTGAAAAGGAATTTAAAATGTTAAGGACACTGCAGTGTAATAATAGGTTGGGTTGGAAGGGATCTTGTTCTGACCCCCCTTCTATAGTCAGGGGGCTGTGAGCAACTTCGGCCATGCAGCCTGGCCTTGAGTGCCTCCTGCCTGCTGCCCACCCTGAGCCACATCCAGTACCAGGAAATGTGGGATAGTGAGAGCTCCAAGTGATTAACTCAACATGCCACAAGCTCCCTGTCCTGTTTCTGGCCCTTGATAACAGTATTTAAAGTTAAAACATCAGTAAGGTTATTTTCCTGTCCTAAGATGCACTTCAAGTAACTTTTTGTACAGCAGAAACCAGCTCAATAAACAGTATTATCAGTTTCACTAGCTTTCCATAGTAACCCCAAGAAACAGACTCTTCAAAGGGCTGTTCAGTTCACATCCCATTTCCCAAAGAAACACCAGCATCACCCCTTTCTAGCAGCTGGTTACCTGTACAAAATAATGGACTCTGTGGCTATATATTTCATCAGTGGAATCCATGTGTTTTACACCTGAAATTATTTCTCCTTGCATTGCTCTCGGGGAAGACTTATTGTACCAAAGCTCAACTGGAATAAGATGATTTTTTGCTCTGAAGATACAGGTCAATTTCTCTTTCTCTTTTTTTTTTTTTTAATTCCCCCCCACTCCTTTCTTTCCCACACTCTCTTTTTACAGCTTTGAAGGAGGGTTCCAATTTATGTCAAGGTTAGATTTTTATGCTGTTTCTTGAAACACTGCATCCCGTTAGGCAGTAATTTTAACAACAGTAATAAAGCAAGGATTTTATGGTGTGTCATTATCAGTTCTGTTTGGCAAACTGACATCTTGCTATTACAACAGACAGACCGTGTGTCTTGGGCTGTTTGTATGAACTGGCTGGGTTATTATATTGCATTTATGCTTTTTTTTGTTGTTATTTACCTTGGAGATTGTGGGTATTATGTGGATGTACCAACAGTTCTGTTCTTCTCATATACTTCATTATGAACACTTTAACTGTGAGGTATTGGTAGATATAGGCTAGATAAATTTTATGTCAAGCTTTATGTGAAATATATCTGAGGACTGTTAATTGGTGGAAAAATAATAAAGAAGCCATGGTGCTGTACATTACATAGAGTTTATTTTTGCTTTGGCAGTGTAATAGCAATCATTTTGGTTTAGCTAAATGATATCATACACATTTTCCCAGTTTAAACAGAAATGGTATTTATGGAAAGCTGAAGATCAAAAATATCTCTATATTCTTTGGAGAAATAAGGCTCTTTTTTTTCTTTTTCCAGAAAACCAAGACTGATAATCTGGAGCTTGTAAAGGGTTTCATTTGAATTCACTCTGCACTGAATTTTTGTGAATTGAGGAGCTGATCTTTCTTACTAGACAAAAAAGAAAGAGAAAAAGGATTATGTGAAGATAACTTCTTTGTTTTTCCAAGATTTGAAGCTTTTTGTTTGATAAATTATAGGACTTGAGATTTGCAGCACAGAATTTCAGATCTGGAGTCATTTTGCATCTCATTGATGGTACATTGATTTGCTTTATTGTGTTTGACAAGCAGAGCTCTGTCCCTGGCAGAGCAGCCATGTGGCATGGATCCACAGAGCTCATGTAAAACTCTAATTTGTTAACTGTTTGGATTTTGCCTCAGAAATGGGATTGCACTCTGCTACTGATGTTCAGTATATATGTTGCTATTAAATAATATTTTAGTGGTTTTTAAACTTCAGAGCGGCATACTTGAATGTGTTTCTTTATCGCTAAAGCTCAGCATTGTGCTTAGTGGCAGCACTGAATACCAGCAACGTTAAGTTCTGTGCAGTGAGACAGGCCTGTGTTTGTAAGTGCCAGCTAATTCAATTTGGGCAGATCTAAACACATGTGATCAGCTCTTCAGCACAGCTAACTTTACATGTACCAACGTCACCTGGCAGGACATAAAAAGATGAGGTTTAAGTGACTAATTTTTACATCTTGTGGTGTTTGAGTGCATGCAGATGGACTGAAATTATAACGTCTCCATGGTATTAGAAATGTACCTTTGTCCTCAATTCATAAAGGAGTCATTCTGCTGCGAATTCTTATGTGCTTTTATTTATTGTTCTGAATATATATATATAATTATTTAGAAGTGTGTAATATACTGTACCCTAAGGTCACAGGCTCACTAGCTTCCCATTTCTTCCCACAAGAACAATTTTCTTTCCCTTCAGCTTGGATGGAAACAATCTGTAGCATTCTTCCTGGCCCTGGATGCTTTATTTAAGGGATATATTTCGTGTGATCCTTTGCACCTACAGAGGATTTTGTTCCCTGAACAAACTCAAACAAACAACACATGGGTATAGAACCTAGTATTTTCCTAGCAGGATGCTAAAGTTTGCTCATCTCCTTTCACAGACCCCAAACACTTAAGAAAACCAAGCAAGTGAATGAGCTGCAGCTCTAATCACTGGGGGTCAGCACTTTACCTCCAGCTGGGAAATTCTTCCCCCAGTTCAAAGAAGCTTTGCTCTGGAGACCTGGCCATTTCATGCTGCAAATAACTGCTGTGTTTAGTGAGCAGAAATCAGAAGACTGCTCATTTTTTTTTTTTTTCCCAAACAGACACAATTTCTGCCTGCATTGCAAACCTGTTCTTAAAACAGGGCCTGGCTCTTGATTTTGTTTTGAGATCCATTCTGAAAGGGATTATTAAGTAAGCCATTTCAGACACCCCCCACCACTCCTCCTTCCGTGACTCTATTGGCACGTCCTCAAAGGCAGAAGGTGGAAGTCTAAGTCTATCAATATTAAAAGGTGTTTCTTAATGCAGAAGAGGATTTAGTAAATTGGTTAACCTACTTGTATTATAAGTTATTCATAAGGGTAGATTATGCTGATAAAACCTCCTATTTCCTGCTTCTGTTGTTTTTATTTTTTTTCCAACTGTATAAACATATACAAATACCTAAAATGAAAAATTCATTAGGGGTGATTTGAAATTTAGAAGACTTCTCCAATATAATCCTCATTTTCTGAATTTGTAGGTTTATGAATAAATAAGCACAGAGTGATCATACGTAATGGAATGGCATCCCTTTGAAAAGACCGTGCTACCTACATAGAAATTTCCACCGTAATATCTGACTCAGCAAGTTACTTGAGCATGATTCTGATGTTACCTGAATATTGCCATCAAAAAAGCCTTAAAATTAGTAGTTACAGCATGTACTGAAAAATAAAACTCAAAGAAATGGCATTAGGTGCT
Organism: Perdix hodgsoniae; assembly: GCA_035772895.1. NCBI lineage: Eukaryota > Metazoa > Chordata > Aves > Galliformes > Phasianidae > Perdix > Perdix hodgsoniae. The sequence continues at coordinate 13,188,669 of JAPSGF010000014.1, read as the reverse complement.
AATATTGTGTTTATCATGTCGTAATCTCTCTTATATGACACTTGATTCCCTGTTAATTGCAGATGTGGAAATCCATATTAGCTTTTATACATGTGATACAGGCTTGTCCTGATATGGATTTCTTCCTTTTTGCTGAACTTGGATTTTCTCCACCCTCCTGTTCATTTCTCTTTGTGTGGGGTTATGATTGTGATTTGCCTTCTTCACAGCTGACGGTGCTGCTTACAGTTTTCCTGGGCAGTAAATGGTTTCCTAGCACTTGCTTTTTTTACTCTGTAGTAGCTATCAGCTTTGCAGTTCCAGTTATTTTCATCATGATGCTAAGAAAAATGGCAAATGTCTGTAAAGTGTCTCTTCTCCATTTTATAAAACAGTAATGATGATAACAGTGAGGTCAAGACTTCTCTTATATGTGGCTTATGTCAGACTTAAAAATTCCTCTGTTGCTTTTGATCAGCACCTGAAGCTAGCCACTTCTCACTGGGCACAGCAGGCTTTGACTAGATAAGCCATCTTCTGTTCTTCACTGATAGTGGAAGATGAACTATATTACTAGTCTTCTTACTGCTGCAATTAACTTCAATAGTTTCTGAGAAAAAAAGAAAAACATTTAACAAGATCTAAAATAGAGTTAAGCTGTTTACTTGAAGCGTTGAGATGCAATATTCAGATCTGTGAATACCACAGGTACCTTTGTTGGTGTATTAATGAAGGACTGTGGGAACATAGCAGTTTTAATCAAGTACTTTCATGGAGAAATTTTGAGTTTTTTTTGTTTATTATACTCCTTTTGTTCTGAGCAAATGAAAAATATAGCAGGAGATTGATTTTATTTATATTGTAGAGTGAAAGATGAATTTACCAGAATACCCATTACAACATGAAATGATAAATGATAAAACACATTTTTTAATGAGAAATAAAAATGTCATGACATCACCAAAATATATTGCAGAACAGGCAGAGAAACAGTTCTTGCCCAGCATACTGATAAGCAGTGCTGCTTTGCTTTTTCTCCTTCAGCAATGAAGAATGCATTTTTTTCTTTTTGTCATATATATATATATATATATATGGAGAGAGAAAATAAAATACGTAATGCAAAATAAGTTTTCTCATCAGGGATCTTTGGGAACCACATACCGGGCTGTGAATTGTTGATATTTGTTCATTGGAACTTTATGGTCTGATGACCTTTTTTCCTTTTTTTTTAATCTGCTTTGCATGACAGATTGCTCAGCGTATTTCTTATACGGAAGGGTGGCTCTGCATGCCACAAAAGCATTGTTTAGCACTTGCAGATGTAAGCAGGACTTGTTTGAAAATGTTGCTGTGCTCTCTAGTGGATAATTTGGTTATAAGGGTCTAAGAAAGTGTCATCGACAGTTGTAAATTTAGTTTCATTTAAGCGAAAGACCTCAAGTAAGAGAATTAAGAATTACTAGAAGCTGAAGCATAGGAGAGTATCTGTATGGAACAGCTTTCAGATTTTGATACACACATCCAATTTTTGCTGTACTTAGAGAGTGTCCACATTCTTCAGCTACTTTTTTTTTTTCTAGACTCCTATATTCACCGGCACAGGCAGTGAGAGTATTTTGTTCTCAACTTACCTCAGCAGATGAGTGATGTCTGCAGTGCCCACCCTCACCCCCCTTCTGTAAGGCAGCTTCTATTTCCATAAGCTGTTAAAAAAAAAAAAAAAAAAAAAAAAACACCACACAAAAAAACCCCCAAAAGCCAGCTTACTCCATCTTGGCTAGCACAATCCCAAAAATGCTTTTATTTACCTGGCTGAGTGGTCTGGTTGACATGGTAGAGGGAAGGAATGGTATTCAGAGGGACCTCAAGATGCTAGAAAGGTGGGCCCGGGTGAACTTAATGAGGTTCAACACAGCAAAATGTAAGGTTTTGCACTTGGGCTGGAGGAATCCCAGGCATCCATACAGACTGGAAGGAGCGGTCCTTGAGTACAGCCCTGCAGAGAAGGACCTGGGGGTCTTCGTGGATGAAAAGCTTAACATGAGCCAGCAGTGTGCCCTTGCAGTTTGGAAAGCAAATGGGATCCTGGGCTCCATCAGAAGAGGGGTGGCCAGCAGGGACAGGGAGGTGACTGTCCCACTCTTCTCTGCTCTTGTGAGGCCCCATCTGGAGTACTGTGTCCAAGGCTGGAGCCCCCAGTACAAAAAAGACAGGGAGCTGTTGGAGAGGGTCCGGAGGAGGGCCACAGAGATGATCAGGGGACTGGAGCAGCTCTCCTATGAAGAAAGGCTGAGGGAGCTTGGCTTGTTCAGCCTGGAGAAGAGAAGGCTGCGGGGTGACCTCATTGCAGCCTGTCAGTACCTAAAGGGAGCCTCCAAACAGGAGGGGAATCAACTCTTTGAAAGGGTAGATAACTGCAGGATAGGAGGAAATGGTTTGAAGTTGAGGGAGGAGAGATTTATGTTGGATGTCAGGGGGATGCTCTTTACTATGAGTGGTGAGGTGCTGGAACAGCTGCCCAGAGAGGCTGCAGATGCCCCGTCCATCCCTGGAGGTGTTCAAGGCCAGGTTGGATGGGGCCCTGGGCAGCCTGGGATGGTCTGAAATAGGGAGGTTGGTGGCCCTGCGTGTGGCAGCGGGTTGGAGGTTCATGGTCCTTGAGGTCCCTTCCAACTCTGGCCATTCTGTGATTTGTTTGTCTTCCAGTGAAGACCTGTAATAAGTTTAGTGAGGTGCTCTGGAGTTTGCTTTCACAGTCCAAAGGAAGTCATGTTAAGTGCAATATAAGATTCTCAAGTACTGAGTGAAATCTAAGGTTATATGCCTTGCATCTTTTAATATTCACAATTTAATCAGCTTCTTCTCCAAAATCATCTTGTTGTGATAGTATTTCTACTTCTATCATTCATTTAATGGGATTCTTTTATTGAAATCAATGACCTTGGCTCTGATCTCTACTTTTCATTATTCTGTAGCGTGAACAGTTCTGATGAGATGCAGAGACTGGCACAGTAATCACTTCGTTGGCATTTCTATCCTCACTCTCAGTGAAACCTGAACCATGATAGTTACTCTTTTTTCACTCCAGTGAATTGCAGGGAGCAGTGTTTGCTAGGGAGTCTGACCACTGTGGCTGTGTCTTTTTGTACTTTTATTCTGTTTGTGATTCAATGTGAACCTGTGTTTGGCTCTTGTCACTTCGTTCTTATTTCCTTCAGTCTGTTCAGATCTCTGTTCCCTGGCATACTCGTTCCAGTCTCTAAGCCATTTGTTTCCAGCCTTTTCACTGTGAACATGACTACTTTAATAGGGATATCATGCAGGTTTCTCGGATAGTTCAGTGGTAATTTACAATGTGATTTACAATTTAATTCCTTTTCTTGGCCTGACAGTGATTCTGGATTGAAGGCATGTCGTTTTTTGCTCATCTGAGTCAATTCCAGAGGCATTAAACAAGCATTTTATTATTTTAAGATTTAAATGCTACAATTGGCACAAGGAAAAATGGCTTTCCCAAGAAAACTTCATTGCCAGTGCTCTGGTATTGCTACCTGGTGGATCGATTCAGTAAGCGCTATGAGTCGAGATGCCATGGATGGTGAATGAGGGTATTTTATAATGACCAGGTAATTGAAGCAGACTTCAGGAAAGCAGTTTCCTGTTCCATTTTGCAAGACTTGGTTTCTTTCATTACTGTATCTGGTATCCCACTTCCTGTTGCCAACTTCCCAACTGAAAGGCTGTCATAACTTTTCCTCTTATTTCAATGGATGTTTTCGTGTAATTCCAAAATTCTTCTCTCTGTTGGTGCTGCTTTTGCTCACAGGTGGAGGGGCAGTAGTTCAACTGCTGTTGGGTAGTGCCCATGCAGATGATACAGTATCTCCTTACATGCGGTACAACTTAACCAATTTTGTCTAACGGTATTGGTCTAGACCAGTATATGCTATATGAATTCAACAGAAGAATTAATTATTGCTGTATTCTCACAGCTTTCAGATTCTAGATCTGGAGCAGCTTTAGTTTCTGTTCATGTACATGTCTGCCACTCCATGTTCAGGGGGTTCAGTCATGACTGTCCAGATATCTTTTTTCTCTCTTTCTGTTCTTCATATACATGCGCACAGGGAAATAGAATAAGAAATAGGAAAGATGATCTAATTTTGAAATTTACGGCGTTCTTCTTTTCCTTACTTTTGGCAGTTAATTCTGGCATTTAACCAAATTGGCATTTGGCTTTTGGCAATAGATAAGATTTAATTTAGTTTCAGTTTTATGCCAAATTTCAAGGTAATGATGAGTTGTAATTATATCCATGTTGCTCTGTGCTTTCACAATAACAGCATTATTTATGTGATTTCTGTAAATGCAGCATAACTTCATGGGCTAGACAACAAAGTTGGAACAGCTTCTTTGCTTGGGTTGATGCGTAGTTTTGGCAGATGTAAACGAACACAGATACAGAAGATTATTTTCTCTGGAATATTGACAAGTCTTCTAAGGATGCACATGGAATGACCATCTAAAAAAATGTCAGTATGGATACGTTTAGAAATCCACGTAGTTGGTGCACTTGTGCAATGAAGACATTTGTGTCATGAAGAAATGTGTGTGTTAGAACTGCAAGAACAAAACTACCAGGGCAGGGCTGATGTGATGGTCAGCTCTCTTCTCCAGATATGTACATTAGTAAAAATAGATGAATCTGTAAGTGGGGTGTGCTGTTCTCGAAATCATTCCACTCTGACCACAGGTTTAATTAGGGCAATCATTCAAAGCCACAATTCTTAGCTCAGTACCAAAAAAAGACTTGATGTGTGATGACTCGCAAGCATACAGGAAACTGTCTTATTTTTTTTGTAAATTAAGCCTTACTCTTCCCATGTTATTAAAAGATGATGTAACCTTATTATCAAAACATTGGTAGTCAGCCTTCCAACCTGTTTCTAAATAGCAGATCAAAAGCAATTCTGTAAAATATATTATTGGCAGTTGTTTTTGGCATTGTAATTCAAATAAGTTTCTGTCACTTTTTTATTTTCCAAATAATCATAATCAACATGTGCTGTACTCGCTTCCCTATTAAGGATGTTAAATATGTTTGTATAGAAATGTGTGTAACATTTATTCAGTGCAACAGATGTTCAGGAGAGAGAGAAGTAATTTGTGCCATATATTATGTTACACAGAATGGTAACCATTTTCCTCTCTCTCCCCAGTTTGTTCCTGCTGCATTAACATTAACTCAAGCCTAGCAGTAAACTTCTGAGAAATGTGTTCTTTGTTGCTCAGTTCTCCCAACGTCAGTTTTCATCCCACTTTTCTTCCTCAGTGTTCTGTCTTTCAAGTTTGCATGTGCTGTGTTAGGGCCTAAGGTTACTGAAGGCTGTCTGATGTCACTGCTTATCCATTAAGATATTCACTCCTTAAAATGTTAAGAGTTATCCATGTCTACCACAGTTTTTTTCTATCCAAATGAATCATGTTTGCTGAAGTGCTGTGATACCGTCTTTTCTCTCAGGAGAAGGGGAATGGTTTGAAGTTGAGGGAGGGAAGATTTAGGTTGGATGTCAGGGGGAAGTTCTTTACTATGAGAGTGGTGAGGTGCTGGAACAGTTGTGGATGCCCCGAACCTGGAGGTGTTCAAGGCCAGCTTGGATGGGGCCCTGGGCAGCTGGGCTGGTCTGAAATGGGGAGGTTGGTGGTCCTGCATGTGGCAGGGAGGTTGGAGATTCATGGTCCTTGAGGTCCCTTCCAACCCTAGCCATTCTGTGATTCTCTTTGACTAATGGCTGGTACTGGCTCAGGTAAAAATATGTCTTTTATGGAAAATCAGAGAAAAGTATTGCAGTTTTTTAATTACATTAAAAAAATCAAGTTTCTGCTGCTACATGTTCTATATCTGTTAGTAGACATAGCAAACAGTGGACAGTAGATCTGCATCTTAATGTTTGAGTTTGTGGCAAGAAGAGGTGTATGTTGCTATTCTTGTATTTGTGATCTGACGTGGAATTGTTAGCAGTAACAGAAACCAGGATCTTCAACTCTGTTGTGAAGAAGTAGTCCCATATTGCTTCTTTTCAGGGGTGTTGTTTGTGCATGCATGCTGGAGATCCAGCCTGTTGGGGCAGGTAGGGAAAAGAGCAGATTATCCTACAGTCAGACACCAAGCAGGAGCAGAAAGTAAATTAGAAGTGATGGCATAATGGTGCAGTGTACTTCTTTTAAAAGCCCCAGCAAATTTATGTTTGGGAACCTTTCTGTGATTTTTTTTGTTTTTTATTTTTTAATATATAAATATCATGCACACATATATAGATATATATTAAAGGATGTCCTCCTAAAGCTCTTTGTTTGTTAGTTCTTTCCAACTTTTCACTGGCATGAGATATGATGCACTTAACCTTTGAGCAATAGTTTATTGCAACACGAAATAAAGTTGGCCTGCAGTTTTATTACTATAATTTTCATTCAACATTTTATATCCGCATCTCAGCATTATTTAGCTGAAGTCAAGGTGGGGTACATTTCCCTGACTTCTGAGTTTTCATTGCTTTCCTTCTCTGCTGTTCCAAACTTGAGAGCCATTTTGTTTTCTGGGTAAAATGAGGACTTAATCTAAAATACTGTACATGTTTATCATTTAAATACTGGGATTGGGAGCTTTCTTGGAAAGAGTTGAAGGGAGGAAAGGTCACGAAATTGTGAACCTTGGGACAACACAGACTTTGGTGGGAATATCCATAAAATCAGGAGGGGAAAATGGCAATGCTAGAATGAAATAATGGTGCTGACTTTTCACCTGGTTGAGCGAAGTCTGAAATCATTGGAACAGCATTTGCTGCAGAAGTTAGTGTTTAGAACAGGGACGTGATCCTAATGTCTGTGTTTGAGTATAGCGTACTAGGAATTTAATCATTTATATGTATTTATAGGAATTTATCACAGGGAAGGAATTGAATTTTGCTTCAGAATTATATTCTGGGCCTCATAGTAAATTTACTTAAAACTAAATGTATCCCATTAATGTTGAGCTCATATCTGTTATTCTTGTAGAAGAATTCTATTTTAAAATAAAAACTAAACAAACAACAAGGTTATCAGCAGCACAGTGCTGAGCTTCAGTGGTAATTTAAAAAATTGAGAAGACTTTTTTTTATATTGCAAAAGAGAAAAACATCATTTTTTGCTCTGTGAGCTATTTGTTATCTCACTGTGTGCTGTAATGGCATACGTACGTTGCCTTGGTCTGAATGCATGTACATACAGAGGGGCTGGATGGAGTCAGTGCAGTCACCAAACTCTATCTTACAATATGGTTCAGCAAAGAATAAATAGTAAATATTGACTCCTGAGAATGTGTACTTACTTTAAAATAAGGCTTATTCCACATTTGTATTAATATCTTGTGCTGTTTGACATTGGCAGTAGCAAGAAAAACCTCCCATAATGTGGACATGATTTACTTCAGAGTTTTGTGCCTGTCAGAACCAGAAAGATTTCACCATCTTAGGGGCCTAGGCTTTTCCAGAAGCTTTTCATGTTATTTTGCACGTGAAGATCATGCTGTGTGTAAGTTTGCCCATGGCTGTTACACCCTTCACACTAAAAAAATAATTTTGGCTAAAAATCTCATTAGGTGACTTAAGTGTTGCTGTATTCAGATAGAATTTAACTCCCTTTCTCTGAAAACTTTTTCAATGTGCAAAAAAAATATATATAAGTTTTGGGGTAATTCTATGTATATTTTAGTTATTCAGTACATTAAATTATGCTTTGTCATGAACTGTTTGCAGTGATTATCGCTTGAGGACAGAGGGAAGAGAGAGGGAGGGCAAAAATATGGAGTAAAACCAAGGGAAATTAGAGATTCACCAATGAATCTTTGCAGACTTTATGCAAATCCAGTGGGTATTTTGTGGAAGTGTTAATGAGTGTCACATCCTGATTGCTGCAGACTTTCCCTTACATTTCCAGCCGTACCAAATCCAATTGAAACAGCTAAATTTAACAACAGAAGTCCACAACAGTTTGTCAGGAAAATGTGTGAAATTTGTTTTTAGCTTGTCTTACCCTAACTACCCTTGGAAGTACTGTATATAGATGTTGCTTTAAAGTATCCTATGTGGTCTCCATCCTAAAGGAATACAAAGTTTACCTTGATCCCCTTAAATCCATCTCAAGAAACAGCTATTAGGTGTTGTTTTGTATCTCAGTACAGGTAAATCTACTGCCCTACCGCTGCCTCCTACTAGAAATCTGCTTCTTTCCCAGCAGCTCCTATGAGCAACCCATTTTGGCATATGTTGGTCCTTTTGCCTTGTGTGAGCTGTGGCCTGTGTTGTATAAAGTGACTCCAGACTCGTTGATGTATTTGCTTGCAAAAATTACGAAGAAGGCAAAGTGAAAAATAAAAATCATCACCGAGGACAACTAATTAGGATGCTTCTTTTTACCTGGGAATTCTTTCCAGGGATTTGGATACTTCAGCTGCCAAACTTGCCCGTGTCCCTGTTGTCATCATCTGGGCAGCCTCTCCTGAATCTGCATCCCAGCTCTGGCAGGTTCTCAGTTTCTGAGATCACTTCGAGTTCCCTTTGCTCTCTTTTCACTTGGTCTTGCACACCTGTTCCATCCTTAAACTAAGGAAGCCATTGCAACGTGTGAGTGTATTGCCAACGTGCAAACATTGGTGGGAGGAATGTTTTCATAATGCCGGCTTTGGGATCGCATGATATGAAGGCATCTAAATATGATAGCTGGCTGTTAGTTTAGTATCTTTTGTTTAGCCTGTCTTTATCTGCCAGCTTACTGTTAATATACTGTTAATAGAATTCTGAATGCCTGCATATATGACAAGTCATAACCATAATGAGCCTGTTTATTTCAAGATATGAAGTGGCATCACTCATTTGCACATTAAAGGAAACTTTGCTGGAAGAAGACAAATTTGAGGCTACAAAAGCTTTGTGATGATTGTAATGCTAATCTGTATTCAGTCCCGTATGTAAAGTGTCACATCTTGAATACTTTAAAAAATTAATTAGTCAACTGTGTTGTGCCACAGATGAGCAGAAGCAAGCAGTTGCTTGCATCCACAAGCTGTGACAGTCTCTATGCTATCATGACTTCAGAGGCCCTTGGCTTCTGAGCTGGAGGAGGTCCCACCTCAAACCTGATGGAGTATGAGATGAGGTGGTGTTTGTGTGGCTGTGCCACAGGACGAGCAGTCCCCCAACAGTCCTCCATGCCCTGTGTTTATAAAGATACTTAACTCTTCACGCGTACTTAGTAAGAAGTAGATATACGCATGCATATAATGTGCATGACAAAAGTACCACTGGGACATGTGACAATCTGGAGACCAGCTGTAAATCTAAGTTGATTACAAATAATAACAACTGCTTATTTCTCGTCAGCTGAGAATAAGCTATGCATTTACACTTTCTTAGCAGAACTGTATCACTGATTTGCACAGAATAGATGTTTTAGTTCACTTTCTGAGCCAGAAATTTCCTAGAAAACTCTGAGTAACTTACCTTCCATTGATCTGTTTCCTGTCTCAGCCCATGGCTGTAAGGACAGGCATGTCACACCAAAGGTCCCAGTTCAGATCTCCTTGATGCATGTGCTTCACAGTAAAGCAGGCAGAGACCCCGGCCATCTCCCAGATGTGGAACTGGAAAGTGTCAGTGTTTGATGGTGTAGTTGGTGCTCAGAGATTCTGCTCCATGGGGTGGGATGTAGTTAATCATTTTGGCAGCATATCGTGCACAAAATTATCTGCAGTGGTAAGCAATTGCACCTCTGGGGTTTTTAGATACTTGCCATTGTGTTTTTACACTTTCTCTTGCATTCTCATGAAGAGCACAATCACATCTATGTATCCCGTGGCTCTTTAGACAAATTAACCTTTATTAGTGTTTTCCAGTTGAGAAAACAACTTGTGGTGGCACTTCATGAATTAAAATAAGTACATAAAGTAAAAAATGTGAGGACATTCTGAATTTGCAATACAGGAAAATGCTGAATTTTCTGAATGTTACTAAACAAGGAATTGTAATTTGCTTGTGAACAGCAAAGGAAATTCAGATTGTCTTCGAAGGGTATGTATACTGAAGTGTGACAAGTCCAAGGTGCAGACTTCACTAGTAATCTTTGTTCACGCTGAAATATTGTTTGCCTTCGTAATGTAATTTTTTGAATAGTTTAGCATTTCAACAAAGTTGTGAATATGTATAAGCACATAAGGAATTATTTTGCCTCAAGACTTCTCCAAGACCTCTTCCTTCTTGGTATTTGTAGATGCATTATCACACTTTTTGCATTAAACATTATAACAATATGAACAAAAAGTAGTGGTAGCCTAAAGAATGCATGCTGCTGCAATCTGGGCTTTTGTAATTTTATACTTCTTTTAGACCTTAAAAAAAATGGGAGACCTATTTCATTCTTCATCTGTTGTATCTGCAGAAATTTTTCTTCATTTTAGGACTTAGGGAAATAATATTTTTTTGCACAAAACCTGCTATAAGCATCAGTGGCTGTGCAGTGATTGTTATCCTGTGGAGCACTCATTTTGTGGGGCTGAAGGGTGGAGGGATGAATTCTCCCTTCTGTGATAACTTTCATAACATTTATGCAAGAAACTTTCTGCAGGGAGGTTTCAAGTACCACATCTTTTAGATCGTCACTGTTTTGGTTGCATCATAATTGCATACAAATAATATTCCCCTTATTGAATTTACTGATGGTGCTCAATTTCTTGCACTTATTTCTAGGCATAGATAGATACGATTTATTTTATATAAGGATGACAAATGAAATTTTTCACTTAATACCTTGCAAAGTTTTGCAATTAAAATTACAGTGAAAGTGGCCACTTGAAAGCTGTGAACACCAGTGAGTCACCTCATCTGTGAGCTGTTAATTTACAGCCAAAACAACACTAGAATATTCAACATGGTAACATCAATTTCAATAGAACAAGATATAACCAATTAATAAAACAAACTGTAGCATTTCAGATCACATTTACAAATTCTTAGATAGTCCTCATAAGCATGGGACTGCAGAAAACAATACTGTGATTTGAGTATATAGAGAAACAGTTTGTGAACTCGCCTAATACCTTATCTCACTGATTCTTTTGAACATCTGTAGGTATGGCACTATATAACAACTAATTTTTGTGTACTATTACAATTAGGGTCATTGTAAATTGAGCAACTGTATGAATGTTTGTGGGATCAGACCTCTGCAGATTGCTTTTGATTCTGCATAGTAGAGAAGAACCTTGTGATTTCTGTTTGTATTTTTAGATACCTCCATCTTAAAAATCCTTATCAGTTTTAAAAATCCTTCTATATTGTCCCCAGAGGGTTGTATTTAGCATGAGTCTAACGTTATGAATTCTCAGATTTGGGTTTCCTTTAGGTTTCTCACACTTGGATTGTTTGGGTTGTGATGTGATAGATGTGTTCTCTTCCTTGTCAGTCGTCTCCCTTTCAGACTGGCACATTGTAAACATTTAAGAACAAATCTGCAGCACGTTTATCACCAATTGCACAATGCTTCACCATCTGAATATGCTTCATTAGGCTCACCTTCTGCAGTGTAAGTGGATCATTAGATAGCACGTGGAAAGAAATCATTTCAGCAGTAATCTGTCAGGTGTGGAGAGCCCCCATGTGTTTGATGTATAAATGCATTACAGACTAAGCCACATTGCACTGTCCTGTACAACAGCACTTGCAAGCTGTAGAGGTGCAGGGTTACCTCGTTCTTGAGGTGTTAGTTTTGGATTTTACCGATCTTCATTTTTCTTCAAAGCTTACGTCGCTTTGAATAGCTGTTGCATCACAGAAACTTAGCTCAAAATGTAAGGAATAAACAAACTGCACACTGTGAAGCTTTTCACAGGGAATCCTTTTCACAGTGGATCAGTTTTAACGCATTCAAACAAGCCACAACAGTGATCAGGAGACACCTACTTGGCAATTAGTCACTTACATTTATTCCTCTGAATTATTTTTTTCATAAACGAGAAAAGTCAGACTGTGGTCCATTAGGGAGGAGAGGATGTCCAACCTGAGCAATTGTATGATTCTGTGTAAGAGTTTAGAGAGTAAACATGTATTTAAAGCTTTTGATGTGGCATGAGTTATAATGTGGTGACATTTATTTTGTACTACTCAATTGTTCAGACAAGTGTTTGAAAATCTGAAGTGTAGAAGATACACATTTGAGGTTACAGAAATCTCAGTGCTCACCGCCATTCCCACGAGTACCGTGAAGGAGTAAAGATTAAAGAGATGTCGTCTTCATGCTTGTTTGCATGCATGTGAGAAAGTCATGGCAGGGATCTCTAGAGCCCAAACCATAGAGAGAACCTGTTCTTCTTCCCTTGGAAATTTCTGACAGAAATTCTGCTTTCCCCTGAAGCTCATCATGGTCAATTTCTCTTGGTCTTGCTCCATAGATGTGGTTGCTCCAGTTTTGCTCCACACAAAGCTCCGAAGTGCCTGTGCTGTCAGACAACAGGCTGACATCTCAGAAAGGTTTTGCAGAGGAAGTCACAGTAGTAACTGTTTGAGGACGAGTGCAACCATATGACACTTAGAGCATTTAAAGAATTCTATCTCTTGTGCATGCACGAAGGGGGAGAAACTATGACCATAGTCATCCACTATTTAGAAGAAGCAGTAAAAATGAATGTGTATAAACATACACAAATTTTATCGAATTAATTCTATAGATTAAAATGGGAATTTACTTTTTTTTTTTTAAACTTAGATGTAGAAATTTGAAGTATTTGCTTGATCATCTGTTCATCTTCACAACTTTGTGCAAAGATGCAGCTTGCTCTGCAGCAGTATGTTCTCTGCTAGTGCTCCCCCCCAATATTTATTGCTAATGAGATAATTAATTAGCTTAAACTCTTTTTCATTACTTGAATAAAGACTTGCGGTCTCTAAAGAACAGCACTGAGAACGTGTAACATCTGCCAGAAGTGCTGGTCTTCTGATGAACTGACCATATGTGCTGCAAAGGCTGGAACCAAGGGGCCGGAGTTAATGGGGGGTTCCTGTCAGCACTGGCTCTGGGTGACCTTGCCCTGGCAGCAGAAGCAATTGCTCCTGGTGCTGTTTTTAATGCAGTTCTGAGCTTAATGCTGCAAACGGGCAGAGAGAAAAATGAGATGTGTAAATACCACAACTGTAAGACAACCCATCGCATTTGTTGATTGCTAATGCTAGGAAATTGTGTTTTCATAACTCGTGTTTTAAGATGTCCATGTTCAGACACTTAAGGTGGCTTCCATTGGAATTTTCAGTACTTCAGCATTTTAACACTCTGGAATTCTGGCCTACTGTTTGATGTTTGCTCTTCTCAGATGCTGTGGGCTCGTACTCCTCAGAGCCCTCCCGAGCAGTAAGAGAGAGGCACCACAACTATTATAGTTCTAATTGTACTAGTGGGAAAATTGAGGAGATGAATGATGTGGTCAAGGCCACAGTGAGCCAATATGAGCTCTGAGGTTTGTTTTGGCCATTAGCCCAGTGATCTGGCCAGCCCTTGCAGCATTCTGCTTTTTAAATGATGCACAGCTGTACTGTATTTTAAATTAAAGGGATGTCCTGTTTGTCTCATAAACCACCTTGATAGATGGTGCTCTGTTCCCCTAAGGTAGCAAGGTGAGCAGGTCTCCACGAAATATTCAAGAAAACAGGAAAAGCCTTCTGAAATCAGAATCTGAAGTTTTCCCATACTTCCCATTTCCTTCCAATAAAATCCATCTTTGCCTCTCTGTCAAAACTGAGTGCAAATTCTTGGACTTGAAATGCAAAAAGGCCAAGATGAGTTGGAATTGTTGCTGGAGATCACTTTGTTAGTAGTCTTTTACATTGCAAAGCAATGGTAAATATTGGAAGGTATGGAGACCTTTTCTTAGTTTTCAGATATAGTATGCGTGTAATAAACCCATCTTAGAGAATTAGAATTACAGAATGGACAGGGTTGGAAGGGACCTCAAGGATCATGAATCTCCAACCCCCCTGCTGCACGCAGGGCCACCAACCTCCCCATTTCAGACCAGCCCAGCTGCCCAGGACCCCATCCAAGCTGGCCTTGAACACCTTCAGGGATGGACAGGGCATCCACAGCCTCTCTGGGCAGCTGTTCCAGCACCTCACCACTCTCATAGTAAAGAACTCCCCCCTGCTATCCAACCTAAATCTTCCCTCCCTCAACTCAAAACCGTTTTTCTCTGAAGTCCTCTGAGCAGTGCCCCAACAGTTCTTCCCTTTAGTCTGAGTGTCTATGTGCTTTACATGTTACGTGTACATATAGATGTGCCTTGAAATCACAAAGAGGGGCGAGGGTATAATCAAGACTCTGTTTTTTAATGTCTATCTGAGATGAACAGAAGCCCTTCAAACCCGAGCACCGCGTCCAACCTTGGATCGCTTCGTGCCGCTGCCTGCAGGCAATTCCGCCGCCCCGCAGCGGGTTATCCCGCTGACCCCGTGCCCCCCTGCGCTGCCCATGGGCTGTGCTCTGAGCCGAGCGCGTGGCACCGCTCTTCCCGCACGCAGAGCACAATGACTTCACCGGCTGTGGATGCTGCAATCCCCGTCAGGGATACGGCGGGGAAAACAACGTCCAGGGGAGCTTTAAGGGCTGGTGTCGGCGCGTGGAGAGCGGCGTACTGAAAGTCGTGAATACCGTCCCGGAGACGTTGTGAATCATGTAGGCACAGCGTAAGTACGGGGAGCGTTCTTCCCCCCGGCGCTCGCACGCGGAGCCGCTCGGGGCGCGGGGCCGCCTGACCTTGAGCCGCAGCCCCGGCCGTGCCGTGAGTATCGCCGGGCCGGGACGGAGCTCCCAGAGCGGCAGCGGGGGGCACTTCGCAGCTCGGCGCGATGCCCCGGCACCTCGCCGCGGGCGGGGCGGACGCCCTTCAGGTAAAGAGGTGGGAAACGTAGGATGGAGAGGGGAGCGAGGCAGAGCGGACCTCCGCCCCGAAGGGATGGCGGGCGTGGACCGCGCTGCTGCCGAGCGCTTCCTGCCATGGCAGCGGGCGTTGAGCCGGGTCGGGCAGCACGGAGGACGGGCGGTGCCGGTGTTCGGGGCACGGCACGGGGCGGGGCTGCCCGGAGCTCCGCGGGGCTGCTGTGCTGCGGCCGTGCTCTTGTGCGTGTGTGTGTTTGTGTGTGTGTGTGTGTGTGTGTGTGCGCGCACGGAGCGCGCTGCAGTCGCGTAGGGATGCTCGCGGAAAATGAGGCGCGGAGGGGGGGGGGAGCGGGGGTGGTGATCGTCCTTCCTCTGACTGCCTGAAGTTTGTGTGAAGTCGCCTTCAAAGAGCTCTTTAACTTCTTTTGATGGGAGCTCTATTAGCATTTATATGAAGTATGGCAGGAATCTCATTAAGGGCGGTTTTGTGAGCTGAGCTATTGACTTTTAGCAGACAGCTTACAGGATTCCTGACCAACATGGTTGCTCGTTAACTTTAAGGCACGTGTGTATTGTGAGCGTGGCACCGTGGTGCCAGAACGCACATTGATGTGAGGAGCTTCACTGCGTTTATGCCGGCGCTTTACTACTGAACTTGTTAGAGTGTGGCATTAAACGACGGCAGTGTTTTCTTCACAAATGCGATTTCAACAGAGCGATAAAAACGAGCAGCAACACACATCCATCTCCATCCACACGGTTAAAAAAAAAGAAGCAGAAATACATGATAGGGCCGGGATTTCAAAAGGTTGACAGCGAGGTGCGCTTGCTGAATAATTGCGATATCTTGAGCGATAAAAAGAAAAAAAAAAAAAAAAAAAAAGCGTGAATAAGCCTTGAGGGGAGCGGGGCAGGTGGGTCTGGCCTGCCTCTGGGAACAGCGGCTCTCCCCGCAGCGCAGCGCCGTACGGACGGCTCTGCCAGCGGCGCTCAGCAGCAGCAGATCGCGCTGGGGCGGCGCGCTGCGCTGCAGCTCCGTGCCTTTGCCCAGAGGGACGCGCAGGGATGTGGTACGATCCGGGACAGCTGTGCTGGGATGAGGAATTCGGGCGTGATAGATGGATGTGATTAGGATTTGTGTGAGATGTTTTTGCTTAGGGAATGTTAGGAGTCTTGGCTTGCAGACGTTGCGTTGTTTCCGTACGTGTTTCTAAAATGAAGAAAGAGATACGTGTGAAGTTAGAATGCCTTGTTATTCTGTTGCTAAATTGTAGATGTTTGCGTAACTGTTTGATATTCAGGTTGTTTATCAGCGTTATAGAAATTAAGCTGACTTCTGACAAACGAGCAGAATTGTTTGCAAGCTGCATTCCCTCCTCCAGGGAGGAACACGGGGGTAATGTCACAGCTTTCACATCTGAATCATTACAAAGAAGTGAAGCAGACTTTTGGGTGTGCTCCTTTCAAGGTGCTGCTCTGTGAGCGTGTCTGCGGTGCTGAAGTCAATCCCCAGTTCCGCTTCCTCCAAACCTCTGTATCTGTTCGGGGTTTGACTGTTTCAGTTTCTCATCCTAAAGCAGCACCACGTTCCTTGCTACTATAATGTTACAAATGTACAACATCTCACATTCCCTCTACTTTTCCTTCAATATGTGGAAGAGAATTGATACTTGCTTCCTGCCTTCTCAGCGTCCAAGTTGGGATGGTTGAGATCCAAACGATAGCTCAGGAAACGTCAGTAGAAGTAGTGATTCTCCTTCCCATGCACAGCGTTGGAAAGTTTGAGCTGAAAGTTCTTCAACATTATTAAATACCAGCAATCAGAATGATATAATAGTGGGTGGACAAAAGCATTTCATACGACTGTCTAGCAAGGTGCTGAGGTTGGTAACTTTGAACTAACTTCTCTAGTTCTTTTAGCTCAGAATTGTTCAATGTTTTTTGATAACATTTTCACACAAGCCTTTAGTTTTGCTTATAAAACATCAGATTTTACACATTGACATATTGATTTACTCGACGATAAACCTTGTATTATTCAAAATGGTATAAAATGCCTAGGGGAATGGTCTCATGTTATGATATTAGAAGGTTTTTTATTGCCATGGAAAGTATTTCTGTTATGTCTTATTTAATTTTACTAAGATAAACATGCTGCAAATGGCACAGGAAGCATCAAATTGGAATAGGAGAAGAAAGATAAATCTGGTTATTGCTTTCTTTTAAGTTGTTGTGGTAATATTTGTGAAAAAAACAGCCTGGAAAGTAAACCAGGGAAGAAATGTGTTAAGAATTCTTAAGTGCTGGAAATGTATTGCTTGCCTTTTCTTCACAGTTCAGTTTAGTTAAGTAAAATTTTAGAAAGGAGTTATTTTTAAGAGAGCACAAGTCTAGTGGTGTTGAGTTTTTAGTCTGCTGTAGTGATACGGATTTTGGAGCTTTTCTTGGAGCAATTATCTCACACGAGAGTGTATTTCGGGATGATAAATACTACTGTGGGTCTTCGTTATTTTAGGTGATCTTTCAATATGTTATATATTTATTTCAATACTGGAATATAATTTATAGCATCTCCTAGAATCTAAGCATAACTTTTAACATGTATTAAGTTCATTAGAATAAGGTTTGATTTTTCAGAGCTATTTATTGTTCTCATAAGTTGAACTGGCAGAAGCAAAATTCATTGGTGCACACTGATGTGTGGGTGATTTTTACAGGTAAACTATTTTGGACACGAGACACATCATAGCTGCACAGTCACTGAACAGGAGAAAAGTGCAGACTTCTCGTTTAAAAAGGTGCATCATAAACATGTTTTCTCTGAAGTTCAAATGCCCTCGGGTTGGATTTGGATGATGTACCTGATGGTTAGCTTGATGAAAAGAAAATAATTTAAACGACAGCTCTTTTCTGTTAGCATTTTCCTCCGTCTGCGAATACAGTTTAATTTTTTACCCATATACCTTTTGTCAACAGCAGTGTTCTGTATGTGTGAGGACAGGCCTTTCTATCTCTTTTTCTTTTTCTTTTTTTTTGTTTGAATTATCAAGCAGAGATAAGGAGGGCAGCAAAGTTGCTGTCTTCAGTGAGGTGCCTCAATTGCTGCTTTTATTTTACTCGATCTTCACATCGGACAGTGCGAGACTGTGTTTGCTTTGGGGGACTGGAATGTAAGCATTCCTGCTTTATGTTTGTCTTGGTAATGCTTGTTCCTCATTTGATTTCAATTAACAGTGTTAAATTGCATAGGCTGAGATTTCTCTTCATTGTCACTGAAAGTAGAGCCCAGCGTGGCTTCTTCCACCAGGTTGTGATCATTTTTGTACTGCAGTTAATTACAGATTTCATGCACAACAGTGAGGCTTCTGGAGAGTGAATATTTTCTGATGGTCAGGAATATCAAACAAAATATTTGGCATTTTGGAGGCTTATTTGGTGTCTTTCACAAACACATGGACACACACAAACTTTTTTAAAGTACTGAAATGCAGAAACTGCTTGAGTCAGCAGCCGCATCCACATTCTGCAATGCAAGGTTATGAGTTGAAGCAATTAAGCATGACAAAAAGCCAGTTTTACTGCCTTGGTGTAATAGGCTTCCAATATTTTTTTAGATGCATATGGACTTTAAATTGTTTTCCTCTTTTGAGTGTTGACAAAATAGAACACCTCCAAATCTCAAGAGCTCTTGAAACTCTCCTGCTTTGCATTTGCATCTGCGTTTTTTATTTAAATATTATTTTATTCTCAGTCGAAGCAAATACTAACACTTCTTCAGCTTAGTATTCCTTGAGTTCACCATTTACTCGTTTATGTACTTACATTTTAGTAGAGATAATTAAAAACATAACAGCTGAGTATTTTGGAATTAACTCATTTTCAACTATTTTTATAATGGAACATTATGTATGTATGTATATATATATATGTATATATATATATGTATATATATACATTTTATAAAACAACATTTTACTGAAGAAGGTTAGAGATCCAACCAAACATTTCATCATTAAGGCCATGGGGTCCAATTTTTTGTGTTCGATATTACATCATTTTCAACAGCTTTCATATCTAGAAATTACTGTAAATTTCACTGTGCAGTAAAGGGGAGGAAAGGAACAAATCTTGCATCAACAATTAATGAACCAACCTGAACTTGAAGTACGCGGCTTTAGCAAAAGTATGAACTCCACATCTGTATCACAGAGCGTGAGGTGAAGTGTTTAACAGCAACTTCTCAACCTTTGCAAATGGAAGTCATTCTGTTTACTTGTGCTGTGGTACTTTCTGGACCACTGATCATGGTTTTGTAGTTTACGTATTTTTCTTATTAAAGTTGAACTTTCCAATTATATGAATAATAGTAATTCAGGAATGAACTTTGATGATGATGATGATTATTATTATTAATTTTCTTTTCCAGATAAGTAAGCAAATGTGGGTATTTGTTTCTGACTACTAAGTGACCTGAATCTAATGGCTCTGAACTTCCAAAGTTATACATATATATATAATATATGTATAGACTAAGTTAAATGAGAGACATAAGTGGGACATCCTTGCTTGTTTCTTTGGAAAGTTATTTGTCTGCTGCTGAGAAATTGAACATGATGCTAACAAAAATAGCATCACTTTAGTGGATAGTGTTGTTCAGGATGAGACAAAGTACCTTTGTAGAACTACTGCTGCACTGGAGGAGGTCTTTCATGAGTATGACATTTAGATCAAGCCCTAACGGAGTATCGTACCTCTGTCCTTTTACTGTTTCACATTACTTGTATGTAATAACATGAAAAATGTTATTATCAAGTGTTCACTTCTTGAAAATTATTCTAGTCTCCCAGCTGAATGTGTCCTATGATACTGTAGTCTTGTTGACCACAGTTCAGCTGTGGCCTCTGATGTTTCATATGTGACTCAGCCTTTTTATGTATGGCATCAGCAAGTAATGTGTATGAATGGAAGAGATTCACTTTTCAGAACAAAGTATCTGCTGTCAGCTGTGCATGCAAGGTTTGATATTTGTGATATCGAGGAACCTGAAACTATTCATTTGCTGTTAGAATGTTTTGTGAGACTAGATATAAAATAATCTTACATTTTCATTTGAAGACTTCTGAAATGTTTAGAACATGTATTTATTAAAAGACTCTATAGAATTATAGGGGTTGGAAGGGATCTCTGGAGATCATCTAGTCCAACCCTCCACTAAAGCAGGTTCTCTAGAATGGGTTATGCAGGAAAGTGTCCAGGCAGGTTTTGAATATCTCCAGAGAAGGAGACTCCACAGCCTTTCTGGGCAACCTGTTCCACTGCTATGTCACCCTCAATTTTTTTCTCATGTTCATATGGAATTTCCTATCTTTCAGTTTGTGTCTGTTGCTGCTTATTTTGTCTTTGGGCACCTCTGAAAAGTGCCTGGCCTTATCCACTTGGCTCCCACTCTTTTGATATCTGCAAGTCTCCTTCAGGCCGAAGAATTCCAGATCCCTCAGCTTTTCCTCATGCAGGAGATGCTCCAGGCCCCAATCATATTTCTGGACTTCTGCTGTACCCTCTCTTAGAAGTTCTCTATCCTTCTTGATCCAAGGAGCCCAGAACTAGACACAGTGCTCCAGATACGGCCTCACTGGGGTGGAGTAGAGAGGGAGGATCACCTCCCTCGACCTGCTGGCCATAATCTTTTTAATGCAACTCGGGTTATCATTGGCCTTCTTGACCACAAGGGCACACACTGCTCACTCACTGCCAATCTGTTGTCCACCAGGACACCAAGGTTGTTCTCTGCAGAGCTCTGTTCCAGCAGGTCAGCCCCTAACCTGTACTGATGCATGCTGTTATTCTTCCTTAGGTGTAGGACTATATACTAGTCATTGTTCAAGTTCCCAAGTTTTCTTTCTTCCCAATTTTCCAGCCTGTCTGGGTCTTGCCAAGTGGCAGCATGACCTTCTGGTGTGTCATCAGCCAGTTCTCAGTCCACCTCACTGTCCTCTCACTGATCCAACACTCCCTAAGTGTCACCACCTGTGAGGGTGTTATGGGAGACAGTGTCAGAAGCTTTGCTGACATCAAGGTAGGCAACATCCACTGTTCTCTCCTCATGACGTGACATCATAGTAGGCTACCAGATTCATTAAGCATGATTTCCCTTCAGTGAATTCATGTTGACTACTCTATTCCTGAATAGAAACCCTTTTTACTCATCATTTGGTTTGGGAGTTTTTGCTTTTTATCTTAGATCTGCTTTCTGAACATTTTGTGTTTTAATAAAAATAGTGAGTTAAACCAGTATAGTGATTGGGGACCAAAAAGTGGCCATAAGCTATGAATATATTCAGGATTATATAATTATCATTGTACGACATTTTTAGAGATTTGTGGTTCTCATAGCTGACTTGAGATCTCTAATTGACCTACTGAATTTATTTATCAGAAGGAGATTAGGAAATTAATTATTCTCCTAAAGTCTAATAGAAACATAATTCAGAACTTCATACGCTCCTAAATTTGTAGAAGTGTGTATGTGCAAACACATTCATGCGTGTGAGCATTCAAGATGCATTCAAGAGTTGATTAGCTCTTCTTATTCTTATCATAGATCTACTTAACCAGTTTAAAACATCTATGTCTAGAAAAGATCTGAAGGTCTGTTTTTGGATATTCTCCTTCCATCCTGAATTACCTTATGATCCTGTGTTAGCAACTGAGTGGACCTGACAAGCAAAAGGTTATTTCAGTAACAGAACTGAAAGTAAAGCACAATAGCAATGAAATGGAAAATGCTTCTACAGTTTGAGGAGACAGGGGAAAAAAGCTAAGGGAAAATGATCCAAATTTATACCAGAAAGTTCTATTCAATTCTGTTTAGGTAATGAATAATGGTTGTTCTTATTTTCTACAAGTTTATAGCACTACAGAGGAGCCAAGGGCATTGTGTCCATTAAGATAACGGAAGACAAAGATAGATGAGGGATCTGAGATTCTTATGGGGAATTATCTTTAAAAAGGCATGCAGGATATATATGTTTAATTCTCCAAGTATTTCTGTCTGTGAAGCATAAAGACAGAGAAATCTTGGGGAGCTGAGGGTTCTTTTTAATTATTTTAGAAATTTAACAAAAGTTATCAATATTTTAGTAAAGCTGGTAACATGGATGGAAAGAAAGTAATAGCATTACAACTTCGGTATTTCATTTTGGCATTTTAAAAGGAATCATCCTTTTTTTTTTTTTTCCCCACTCAGAAATTTCTCTTTTAGTTTCATGCATGAAGGGGAACTACAAGAATAAATTTGACTTGAGTTAGTATCAAATGTTTCATTTGATCTTTCAACATTACAGACAGTAGACTATTTTTCTTTGAAGGAAGAGATTTAAGTTTTATTTTTTTGGAGGTAACAGCATTGATGTTTTCTTCTCTGTCTCTGCAGTGAGTAAGACATGAATCTATGGGCTTTAATTGCACAGAGAGAAAAATCAGGTATTAGGAAGACTTGCTGTTAGTAAGAGTACTTAATATTTAATTAGTTGGACTAGCAAGATTATGGGATTTCTGTCACTGGAAGCTTTTAGGAAAGTTTCAGAAAGCAAGTGTCAGAAAAATGAAACTATATGCTTTTACATGTAAAGACATGATATAGAATTAATTTATAAACAACAAAAAACAATTCTTATTCATGTATGTTCTTCCTATCGAAGTAGAAAGTCTCAAAAATTGAAGTAACTTCCCACTCAGCAGACCTATTTCTAGTATGTGTTTTTTCATGAAGATAAGCTTACCAAAGCTCTGAATCAGTGGTGTGCTTATTATGCATCAATGAGGGAGGGCAATGATTCAGTATTATAAACATTTCCCCTCCCAGAAAGAGAATTCACAAAATACTGGCCTGCCACAAAGTTCTGGTACAATCCTGGATCTTCTCTCGAGCCTAATTTTTCTCTGAGGCACAGTGCAGTAGGAGGTATGCATATGACAAGGTTTCCTACCTTGTGGACCAAGGGAAGGCAGTGGACATGGGCTTTTGGGAGATTTTAACAAAGCTTTGGGTGCACAGAATGTTCAGCATACAGCTTATACAAGCACGTGAGCAATTGGCTGAACTCAAAGACCCATCATATAAATGGGGTCACACCAGGCTGGTGGCCAGTCACCAGTGCGGTTCCCCATGACTGAATTTTAGGGCATTTCAGTGTTGTTACCAATGGTCTGGACAGAGGAGCTCAGTGGACAGTAAGTCAGCAGGGTGATGCTAGGTGTTAGTAAATTGAGATGAGCTGCTGGTTCCCGTAAGCGTAGATAAACCTGACAGAGAACTGAATAGATTATGTGGGTGTTCAACGTTTTGACTTGCCTGGGCCACCCTGAGCGTGTCTTGGGCCGCATATAAAGATATAATAGAGTGAATGTGTATAAGTAACAAAGCTTTTTCATATGCATATTTTTTAATTGAAGCATAAAAACAGAAAACAAGAAAAACATAAAACATTTAAGCAAAAAATAGCTAAGTGGTACTCAGCGTTAGTGTGGCCTCACCTCGAGCACTGAGTTTTGCGCACCACAAAATTAGAAGGACAGAGAGCTATTGGAGAGTGTCCAAAGGAACAGGAAAGGCTGCAAAGATGATAAAGGGTTTGGAGAGCAAGGTGTGCAAGGAGGAGTTGAGGTCCCTGGGTTTGTTCAGCCCAGAGCAGAGCAGGCTGAGGAGATGCCTCATGGCCGCAGCTCCTCGCAGGGAGCAGAGGGCAGCGCTGAGCTCTGCTCTCCAGTGACAACAACCTGAGGGAGTGGCATGGAGCTGTAGGGGGAGGGTTGGGGGTGGTTAGGGAAAGGCTCTGCACCAGAAGGTGCTCAGGGGAGACCTCCATGCATCTCACTGGTAGTTGAAGAGAGCTTATAAACGGAAGGGAGACCAACTTTTCATACAAGCAGACAGTGACAGGACAAGGAGGAATAAAACCATACTAAAAGAAAGGAAATTTAGGTCAGATATTGGGAGGACATTTTGAACTCTGTTCAGAGCCTCAGGTGTTGAGGCTCTGGCACAGGCTTTGCAGAGATTCCTCCATCCTTGCAGGGACTGAAGATTAGCTGATTGGGAGCCTGGGCAGCCTGACCTGGTGGCTGGCTACCAGCCCGTGGCAGGGGGTTGGAAATAATAATTTTTGAGATCCCTTGCAGCCCAAGCTGTTCTATCATTCTGTGATCTTTGTGAGTCCCTTACAAATCAGGATATGCTATGTTTCTATGATTATTCTGCTGGCCAGCCAACTTGGCTACAGCTGTTCTCTGGTTTGGCACTAAAGACACCATTCCAACACCAGAACTATTGCTTCCTCAGAGGAAGGGCAGAGGGACAGGCACTGATTTCTGCCCTCTGCTGACAGCAGTGGGGCGCGAGGGAACGTCGTCAGGGACCGCTGAGCGGCAGCCCTTGTGCCCCGTGTCCAAGAACGGCACCCGTGAGCTGCGCCCTGAGCTCCGAGTAGGACTGAGACGGTCTGTGGCACAGCCGTTTTGCCACGCCTTGTATTGACAGAGGGATGCAGTCCTGCTGACGGTGCTGCCTCTTGCAGGGCTGCGTAGCGCCCCGTGCGCTGCGGGCCTCCTCTTGCTGGGGCGGCGGGACCCCCATGCTGAGCGGTCCCTTCCCTGCTCGGTGCTCGCAGGGCACCACGCAGGCGTCAGGTCTTGCGTCGCGGCAGATGGCACAGAAGTCCTCCTGCGTGGCCGCGTTCCGGGCTGGGGAGCTGGGGCTGGAAATGCGCTCCCTTGCTGCGCTCCTGCAGTGGTTCCTGAACGCTGCAAGAAGGAGAGGCCGCAGTCAGTGTGCATCCTGGGGCGAGCAGCAGTTGTGCCCCAGTCCCTCAGCATGAAGCCCTCCCTGGCCCGTTCCCCGCTGGCCCCGGGTCGGGCTGCAGATGCAGCCCTTGCAGCTCCCGAGCCCCACAGCCGCCCCAGGGATGCGTCCCCCCACCTCTCTCCTCTGCTGCCTCGAGTGCTTCTCGGGACCCGGCTGCCCGATCCAGGCAGTGCTGTGGGGATGGGTGCTGAGAGCAGCTCCCAGAGCCCCACGGCACAAGGCAGGAAAGCTTCGCTGGGTCTCTAGGCCTCGCCAATGCGCTCGGCCAGACACCGGGAATGAGCTGGACTGGGCCAGGCTCTGCTGCGCCCCAGTGTGAGCAGTGGAGGGCTGTGGGGTCACAGTCCGTTGCCCGGTGATGTCCCGCTCCATGACTTTGTGGCATTGAGACTCTTGGGATGCCTGTTGAACGCAGGATGTCCACAGGGTACTGCAGTGTTGATATCGGTGTTAGCAGTCAGAGTGGCCTGGGCCTGGTCTTCTGGAAGTACTGCCAGGTGCTCTTGTACTTCACTTTTTCCTGATAGCTTCTTCTGAAATAAATAACTTCTTCCAGTTTACTTTTGTCTGTGTGATGTCCTTGTTGATGTTTCTTGGGTGGAACTTTCTGGGTGTTAGGAATAAGTTCTTTTCATTTCAGAAGGTGGTTGGGCATAGAGCAGCCTTCCCAGGGCAGTGGTCACATCCCGGAGCTGCTTGATTTCAAGGAGTAGTTGGACAGTGTGCTCATACATAGGGTTTGGATTTTGGTTGGTCCTCTATGGAAGCAGGAATTGGACTCAATGATCCTTGGGAGTTCCCTTGAACTCATGATGTTCTGTGATCTACTCTTACCTGATCCCAATTCCTATTTCAGGTTTTTTGTTTTAGAAGAATGTGGTTTCTTAGAAAAAAATTTTGTATTTGGGAGGAAAAATTCTTTGTCTACATTTATGGAAATGATCCTCTCATTAAGTGGTAAGACAGGTATATGATACACCTTCAGTTGGATACATATAGGGAATTGGTTTTATATAACTTTATAATGTCTGTATTACACACAAGGTCTTCACTTATTTTCTTAGTGTTGTAATTAGTGAAATACAAGTGTGTAATCTAACAAGATAATGAAATACTAAAAGTATTTTGAATATTTTCTTCTATGATTTTTTTTTTTGTGACAGCTGTACAGACTGTCCCATCTTCTATGAATGACTTAGCATTAAGGTTTATGAATAACAACTAACTTACACAGAACACAGTAGAGCACAAGACTTACTTTTACTATTTAAGAATTATAAGAGCACCATTGGGGCCAGAGAGGCTCTGTTGTACTATTTTGTATGTTGTAGTCTGTACTTTTGTTATAGGAATTGGCAGTCCTTGCCTGAGAGTCTCTGAATGTGGAAGCAATAGATTTGAAAAGAACATGTTCCTTAGCAGTTGGTGTTCGCAGTTGATCCTTGTCTGGGGACTTTCTGTTTGCAAACTGAAAGTGAACTTTTGTGGTTCAGTATAGGTGTTGTGAGAGCGATAAGCATAGTGCATATCCTCTTTGCTTTCTCTTTTTTAAGCTTCTAGAGCTAGTGGCCAGTTTGCCGTAGGATAGGAGATTATGCAAGAGCAATTGGAATCAAATCTGTGAGGACAATATTCTACCAACTGCTGTCAAAAAGAAAATCTTTCTTAAAGTCAGAGAGGAGGCAGAAGCAAACCAAGTCCCATTGTGCTCCACGTTCCTTCATGCTATGACACAAGCACCTGTTATGGCTAAATATAGTTCTTCTAATTCGCTTTTACCACTCACTGGTAATCAGGCAGACAATAAGCAAAATATGCTATTCTGCTTAGCAGTGACATCATTTTGAATCAAGCCTTGCTACTATTAATTAAGCTCAAAGAAAGCTAGTTTTAGAGTGGGCTATGTAAAACCAATCTGGGAACACTGCTTAGTACTCTGTAATGTCTGTATTAAAGAAGTAGTTGCCAAGATACTGATTACTTGCAGACATTTCATACTTCAACAGGTTTATGGAGAATTTAATATTTTCATATGCTTCAGTGTAAAGCCATCTGTCGCGGTGACAGAACAAAGTGTTGAGAACAAGAACAAACGTATGTTTGTGGAAGTGCTCCATGAAATGTTAACAAGAGAGATACGAGATGCACTGCAGTATCTTATAAGAACTGAGTGAGGGAATGGAAAAATGTGGCAATCATATTCAATATTTACAATTATGATTCCTTTTCTAATTTC
This sequence comes from Perdix hodgsoniae, assembly GCA_035772895.1. Classification (NCBI taxonomy): domain Eukaryota; kingdom Metazoa; phylum Chordata; class Aves; order Galliformes; family Phasianidae; genus Perdix; species Perdix hodgsoniae. Next base: position 13,161,634 of record JAPSGF010000014.1, on the reverse strand, counting down.
TCATTGTGTTGAAGTGTTAAAAAATAAGTCTGTCAATACAGATGGTGAGAGAGACAGGAGGACTGAGTAAGACACCTCTACCTATTGTAGTATTTTTCAGTTCTGCTTTCTGTTCTTATTATTTTTAGCTTGAATGTGGCAAAGGAAGTGTATTTGTTATTCCTTATGTGTTTTTTCATAGATCTGCTGGACTGTTCAGAACAAATTAAACCACCTCCAACACTCACAGGAGCTGTACTTTACAAGAACCTACATCCCATCCTCCTGTTTGGGACAACTTTGTATTCATGACTGTACAAAAGAATGAATCGTGTTATAGTGTGTGAAGTTGGAAGGTGATGCGGTGTGACTTTTAACATACCCCAAATATGGGGCACAGTGGGCTAGTAAGGAATACAAAGGGATTATAGAGTAAAAATGGTCCTGATATATCAAAAAGAAGGCAAGCGTTCAAGAAAAGTTACTTTGAATCTTTTGTCAGTGGTATGGCAACAAGCAAAACCCAGTTCTAAAGAATCTATATGGTTGGATTTTTAGTTATAAAGTATAAAGGATATATTTTACAGGGTTTCTGTTATCTCAGGCCTCCGTTTTCTGTACAGCTTGAGTGACTGGGAGAAAACATTGAATGAGGTTGAGCCCTTGCATCAGTCTGAATTTTCTAGGAAGTGCTTTTTATGTTCTAAAATGATAGACGCCAAAAAGACGTGCTCAAAGGTTGTGGAGCACATTATGGCACGATTCCCACCCCCTTTTAGGTATGATCCTCAGCAGCTTCATGGGCCTGTTAGGCAGTTTATTTTTATAAAATTCCACATTGCTCTCAGGGCAGACTTTATATTTTTTAGAAATGCAATGCTGTACTGTAATAACGTGTTGATGTTTTTAATGAGATTTATGAGCTTAGAGGTGAGAATACAAAACTATGCTAGCAATACCTCTTGAGTTAGTAAATAGCAGAAGTATTTTAATATCATCAGTATTATCGTATTTTTGCATTAATTGGTTATGTTCAGATCATTTTGTTTTTAGTCAGACAACCTGAAAGATGTGAATGCAGTGTTGTGGAGTCTTCCAGCCAAGATACGCTCTGCTGTGATGTGGAACAAGCAAAATGTGAAATTAACAGTGCCTCAACGTTTTATTTTTATTGTTCAGATAAATATGCAAGTTTTCAAATTTCAATTTAGCAACAGTGACATCTTGTGGTTAACTACAAAATCCTGTATTATCAAGTGTTTCTTAAAGTTCTGCCATATAAAGAGAAAGAACCCCACTCGGAGAAATACAACACCTAAATCGGATTTGAGCCTATTTCGTACCTCTGTGGGTTTTTACAGGACGGGGCATTTCGTGCCAGGTAATTCAGATGAAAATTGGTGTGACTGTCCCAGAAGCACATCTTGAACACCCCATAAATGTTGTCTTGACTCCTTGCTAGGAAGATGAATTTAATCCCTAAGGGAACAGGGTTTTGATGTCAGAATATCAAGATTTAATTCCATTTTGAGCAGTCTTTGAATGTCTGTGGGTACTCAACTTTGGTAATGCACTCGCAATGGTAGAAGTCATTGTCAACTATACCTGTTGTGTTTAGAAAAATACTAACAGGTTGCAGAGGGAGGGGTGATATCTCTGTGCTTTTCTGTTAATTTTCATTGCACGTTCTTGTCCTCTTTCATGAGAAAGAGAGCTGAACTTTCTGGTTCTCTCGACCATCTGTCGGTTTTTATTTTGACTTGCCTTTTCATTTCCTTTAAAAAATAAGCAGCCTCAGTGTTAGTTCTTTCTCAGTAGACTATCCCATCTACTTATTTCACTTCAGATGTGATGAAAATGGTAAAAGGTGACCTGGTATTTTGATGCAGCCTAGTGTTAAATGATTGTGAAAATTATTAATAAATTCTTCTAGACCGTTAAATAAGATCAACATTAACAAAATATACTTAAGGTGTTGCTGCAATTCTTGACGTTGGTCTCTGTAGGAGTTTAGGAGCTCCAAGAAGGGTGTTGGATACAGTGGTTCATTTAGGGGAACTGGTTCTCGGGATGTAACCAGTCAACATCAGGTGAGAAACATGCACAGGTCTAACAGCATCAATTAGCCCAGTGTGTTTTGCTTCTCATTACTGCACAAGTCCATCATGTCCTTACAGAAAGGGTCGGCCCAAAGCAGATCAGCACCCTGGGTCCTGTAGCTGTCACCCCTAATGTAACGAGCTGTGACCAGTGAGGAAGCTGGATGGGCTTCTCTCATCCACGTGTGTGTGTGTGCTCTTGTCTCAGCATGTGACCAAATGTTTGTTGTTTTCTTTCCTGCTGTTTGTTCTCTTTGTGACACTTTGAGCATCGTCTTTGTTTAATTTTATTTTGATGATATTTCCCAACTGTTACCAACATTGTTAGGGGAGCAAAAGATATTACATTTTGTTCTGGAAAAAGACTGCTTTTATGGTAGTTTGTAACGTACCACAGTTACTGTGTTGTCTGTTGGTAATTACGATTGCCATTAGACCCCCAGTTATTCCACAGGAATTTCTACCATGAAGTGTTTCTCCCCTCATAGTAATGATTACTGTTGCTGTTTTTATGGTGCTCAGTGCAGCTGATGTGTACAATTTGCTATTTGAGAAACAATTTGAGATTTCCACTTCCCTCACTCCCTAAGAAATAAATGCCAGCTACGGAACTGCTGCTTAAAATCGTATCTCCAAGGAATCTAAGAGGAGCAGCTCTTTAGGATATATCTAAGTAACTGCTAATTCTTTTCCCTAGTAAACGCACTGAGAAGTGAAGACTTCTTTTATTTGCCATGGGTTGCTAAGTTCCTTGTGGAGTTATCCTTTCACTTCCTTCATGCTACTACCCCATTCCTACTGTTTTTTACGTTGACAAAAAGGCATGCTTTATTAGGAGCACTGTCATAACGCTTAAAATTATTTGCTAGCAAGAATAAAACAAAGCTTCCAATTTTATTTACTGCAGACATAGTAGTTAAATGTTTTTTCTCTTTACTTGCACTTCTGTCGGGTAGCATAAGGTCGCTTGGATGTTTGTGATAATAAAGGTATTATTTTCTCCCCTTAAGCAAAATGATGTGTTCCTAAAGTAATTCACTACAGTGCAAATTATAACTGCTCCTTTGTGTCATGACAGGACTGTAATTATCTTGTATCACTGGTCACCTCTCTGGCAGCTTACTGGTTCTCAGTGCTGTCAGGTGGAATTAAAAGAAGAAAGGAACATTTTATTATTATTATTATTATTATTATTTTCTTTAACTGATGGGAATGCTTTTGATATTTACATGGAATATTCTAGGTTGGAAATACTTTGGTGATTGTTGGCTTTTTTTTTTTTTTTGTAGAATGATTTGCTACTAAATGAAACACAAAAGCTATTTTGGTATATTAAAAAGCATTTCTTGTGCACAGATTTATCTATTTAACAATTTCTGTGGGGTGTTTTAAAGTGTGGCTTTACATCTACATCTTTTATATACATAATTAATACAGATACGGAAGAAAATAGAAAGGGAAGGATGCTTTAAGTGAGATGGCTAAGCAGTTAAATGCTCATTGAATTGCAAACTGAGACCTTCTGGGGAGAAGGAAGGGTATTCATTTATAATAGGCACAGGTAAAGAACTATTTTGGTGCAATTGTTTGTATTTTTCATCAGCTTCTCCCATGTGGGTCATGATTCCAGTACACAGCCTTGTAATCTCCTGCAGTGGCAATGATTCAACTTAAAAATCAATAGGGCATGAGGTGTTTCAAGTTCTCATTATTGTAATGTGTCAACATCACTTCAGTGACCCCAGAGCCCTATGCTGGCTGATTTGTTCTCTGATTTATTGTGCAATCTTGTAGGGCAGACTATAATTTCACTTGGAAGCAGAAACTCTACATTTATGGTTTGTGTCCCGATCTTCAGTCGTTAGGATGTTCGGAGATAATCAATATCTGTGTTTGCTGCTAAGGGTGAATGAAGTTGTCAAGCAGCTAAATTATGGGGACTACAAACAAAAGAATATTGTTACAGCTTAGCAGACCAGGAAATGTTTTTATTTAAATTTTCATTCCCTATCAACACAACAGATGTTTTTTATAGCTTAGCACTGTCATAACTTACACACCCCTCTGTCTAGAATTTCCATATCTTTAAATGTTCTAAGTAATTACTGTCCCATTTTTTTTTTTTTTCCACTGGTTTTAGATTATCTATGTTCCTTTATGGATCTTTTTATCTTCTGTATACCTACCCAAACCTAATAACATAATCAACAGGAAAACATTTGAATGAAGTGAAACTGAATAAACTTATTGTGGCTTCAACTCATAACACTTAAAGAAATGTTGCCAATTTGCTCGTTGTCTTCTTCCTCCCCTCCATCAAAATTTCAGTATTTTTTTTACAGTGATCGAAGTGTTGCAAGTGATATCAGTGTAGTCTCTATGGATCTGTTCTGGCCACTCTCATACTTACCACTATGTTTAGTACATGTCTCAAAACAGGTAGCTTAGCACAACTGCAAGCTTTTAGGATTTTCAGTTCATTGATTTCTATGCTTCATGTGTTAATCAGAGCATAATGCAATGCTTTTGGAGTGTAATGTATAAAATTTCAAGAAGTGATGACCAATTAACTTCAGTTCTTCGCTTTTGATTACGTGGAGCTTTATCTCCAAAAGTTTCTTGATGTGTTTTGGGGGACTGTTATTGTAGTATTAGTTATGTAATACAAAAAAACTACAAGAAAACCTTCAAACAATACATGTAGTAGAACTAGGAATTATTACAGAACAAGAATGTAGTGCTCTGGAAAATAAGCTTCCTCAATTTTTTTCTTTCAAGCACGTATTAGTGGTCCTTTGACCATTAGTAAGTTGTATGGCAAAGTGCAGTTGGCTACAGCTTCCTGTGTTTAACATAGGGAATGTAAAAAGCCTTCCAGATGCATGGATGCACTTCAGCTCAAGCTGAAGTCCAGCTTTTGTGAGATAAATTCTCATTATTATTTGAAGTGGAGCTTGAGATGATCATTTCCATGACTCCTTCAAGGATGTCCATTCTGTCTTAAATGCCTGAGCTACTCTTTGCTGTGGGAGTCATTCGCTGTATGGTTCTTGTATCCCAGGACAGACGCCTTTGACTCTTGCTGGAGGAAGGAAAAGGAAGACATTTGGTCTACACTAGTGTGTTAATTCTTGTTTTTTTTGGGGGGGAGAGGGTATTATTTCATGAATCTCGCCAACATTTAGTTTCCATAGAACTGTAGTGCATCAAGGCCTGCAGCAGAAACACGTGCGTTCTTCCATCTGGCCATCACTCTTCGGATTCAGTATGAATGCTAAAGCAGGCTAGCAGATTGTCAATTAAGTGAAAAATATCCAGCATCTGGAAATACACAAAGTAGGTAGAAGCACACCATCTGTATATTTTATGCCTCTTGAAAAGATGATGACTGGGAAATATTTTTCCAGTATGCACGTACTCAGATTTAGTATTTTCTTCTTTCTGTAATACTTACTTCAGAACAACTTTCTGCTTAGCAGTTCAGAACTTACAGCTTACCTAATAAGAATCCATCAGGCAGCATATAAATGTATGTGAGTCTTAAATTGAATCAATGTGAAATTAGGCAGTTTCTAAAAGTTACTTGAAACGTTATGAACCATAACTCAAGTCCAAGATCAGCAATTTTCATAGTTTTGTAGCAGCAATTTAGCAGCTTGATAAATAAATGTTCCATATCTTATTGTGTGTGTGTTTGTATTAGAAAGTTGACAATTCTCAGGAGTCTTTAGGTTTTGTCCTCCATTTTCTTACTCAAGCCATCACTTTTAATTGTAGTGTCTGGAATTTGTTTCCTTCTAACTCATGCCATGTAATCTGAGGGCATGCTGCTAAAATCCTACATGCTTAAAAATCTCAATTGCAAAATTATGAATGTGTGGGTATTACTATTACTCAATAGGTTGTTACTCAGTTTCATTAAGGAAAGGCTGACGTATCAGTCAACATCATGTGTGTAAAAATTCAACCTTACCTATTTTTCAGTATTGGAGAAGTATGTTTGATTACTGCAGAAAATTGGGTACAGCAGATGCTTCCTGAAAACAGTGGTCCTAGATTGCTGCAGAAAGTGCTCTTTTTTTTTTTTTAATATCAAAGTGTCTCATGCCATTTACAAAGAGAATCTATTTAAAGTCTTTTCTGTGAAATTAAATTAATTGTCATGGGGTTGGTGAAGCTTTAAAAACTTAACATCTGTGGCCTTACATATCACAGAAAGATATGGGTCTTTTCTGCATGAAAATTTGACCTATATACCAGAATAAACTGGAATAATGCGGGGAAGGGAGATGAGGGAGAAGGTTGGCTGTAGCAAACCTTTCAAGCATTTCACAAGCCATGAAAATCTGTGGAGCTGCTGCAAGGTAGATAACCTGTGCAAATTAATTTGTCTGCTGTGACTCCTATGATGTATAATTTGTTTAACATTGCAAGTGTCCCGCATTCTGGAGGCAAGGACTTCTTTCGGGTGTCTCATCTGAGGGTCTCTTCCATCCCTTGAAATGCTTATTTAAAAATTACATATCATAAGCACATGGAAAAAAGTTATTTTCATTATGATTATGTTTTGAAATACTTCATCCTCAGTATAATTCGTAATGTTTAAAGAAAAAGGCCTCTGTAGTTCGCCGTTTAAAATTCTTTTCCTTCTGCTGGGTATTTGTTCCACCCTCACCCAATGATTTCTAGGGTCAGAGATTTGGTTATTTTTGCTCCTGAATTCTTTTGAAAAGAGAAGACAAATGTTACACTGCTGCAGAGATTCCTGTCTGCTGTTTTTCCACCTGTATGACCCAGAGTGCTCACCTGGTATGGCTCACACTGTGAATTCTGTGTGGGATAACTTCACCGACTGATGCAAGTCATGTGTGGAAAGGGCTTTGGCACTGCTGAGTGCTGACAGCTGTTGCAGGACAGGTTGAGTACTGGTGCTTCTCAACTAATAATGGAACTGGGAGGATGAATAAGCATGCAGCATCCTTGTAATTGTGTGACATAAGGAAACGGTTTTTGCCAGAGAATGAATTAGAAACTTTGTAAGTATGCAATTACTGTGGTATGTATTTTTAGATAAAAGTGAAAAGCCGCTTTATTTCTCCATGCTTCCGTTTTGCTCTGGGAATTGGGGATAATAATTGCTCTTTTTTTATCCTTACTTGTCTCTCTGCCCATTTTACAAAGGCTACTCTCAAAACTTACTGCTTTGTCACATTCTTTTTGTGGGCTTAGTATGAGGTAAAGCTACAGAGAAAATAAAAAAAACACTTAAAATATGCTTTATGGCACACATGTAGCAGAGCAATCCTGTTTCTCTCCAGGTTGCTTGTCCAGTAGTTAAGATGGGTGGCTAAGAGTCTCTCTGTTTCCATGGTAGGCACAGTAGTTCTTTAATGATTTATGTGTGCCTTGTTGTCTTCCCTCTGAGATACCTCTTGCATTGCCTCTGGGAAAAGTATTCTTACTGTGTTGAGCTCAATAACTGATAATTCAGAAGTTAAGCAGGTCTGGTGCCTAATGCTATAGAAGGAACATGGAGATGCTGGGGGAAGGGGGGGGGGGGGGGGGGGGGGGGG
>JAPSGF010000014.1:12929846-13153883 GCA_035772895.1 Perdix hodgsoniae | reverse complement strand
GGGGGGGGGGGGGGGGGGGGGGGGGGGGGGGGGGGGTTGTTTGTTTTTGTTGGTTGGTTGACTTTTTTGCCTTTTTTAAAACTCCTGTTTTGGATTGACATAAGTGAGAAAGATGTCGTTAAAATAAGAGTTAAAAATGCAGTGTTTGAGTACGTGCTTAGCTTCCACCTGCTTACAGCTTGAGTCACTATTGCAACTGACCAATAGCTTGATTACACCCACACAGATCTCTTAGAATAATAATGCACTTTCTTGCATTGCCTTTTCATCTTATGGAGTGCAGTTTGCCAAATAACCTAAGTAGCATTTTGCCCGTATGGAAAGAGGATGGGGAGAAATCACAGACTGAAGGAAAGGTGGCATATGAAACTTCCATTGTGTGAATTTGTTTCCACTCCAGAGCTGAAGGAAGCACCAGTGCTGGGGCAAAGGGACGGGATCCAGTTTGACAGTGACCCGATGCCTTGACATCAACCACTTTGTGCAGAAAGTCTGAAGTGGGAATCGTGTGCACAGTGCTCCCCTTCTTGTGTTCTGCCTTTGTTCCTGGAGAGGCTACCACTCTATTTTTGTATTTTGCTTTCACTCAATGTAAGATACTTTCATGTGCATTGCATATATATATTCTTTGTTCTCTTTACTATGGCTTAAGGTCATTCGGTCAGAAGAATCATTAGAAATTCTACCAGTTAGTTATTATTTGTGGGTTTTATTCATATCCTTGAAGACTCCATTGTAATCCTATAGGTTTGTGCTACTACGGGAAGTACGGAAACTCAGCAGTGAATAAGGTTGAACTTGAAAGATGAATGAGGGGATGCTGGAATGGGGAGAAGAGGAAAAGGGGTAAAACTTATACAGTTCTCATCCAATGAAAAAAATGAAGTTTAAAAAGGCAAGTGCAAGGTCCTGCACCTGGGGTGACATAACCAAAAAGTTCAGTGCTGCTTAGGGCCTGTGTGGCTGGGGAGCAGCATTGCTGAAAGGAACCTTGGAGTCCTGGTGGGTCGCAACTGGAACGTCAGTCAGCAATGCACCATGGTAGCAACAAGGGCAAGTCAATTCCTGGGATGCATCTGTGGGGACATTGCTAGCAGAGATAGAGCTGTCCTACTCTTCTCAGTACTTGTCAGGCTGCAGCTTGACTGGGAAAACAGAAGGTGTGCAAACCCCTAATGCAAGGGGAGTGGGGAGACTGGGAAACACATTTGGGAGAAATAAAAGGTGGACTAAAGGGAAGCTTGCAGAAAGAACCTCTGTCATGGAAGGTACAGGGGAAACAGTGCACAGGAATCCTAACAAAGCCAGGTGCTGGAAAGGAAGGAGAATATATTTTTAGTCACCCAGGTATGAGGAGGAGGTGAGGGCCTCTGTAAGGGAGGGAGAACCAGGAGCTGGAAACCTGGAATTAAAACAGAAACAGCAGTGTGCATGTCCAGCTGTGTGTGTGGGAGGACAAAGGAGCTGTGGTGTCTGCAGTAGTGGAGTATGGCCCTTAGGGTACTGGAGAGTGTACAACAGGTATGGGTTGGCACAAGTGTGAGTGCTGAGTGTTTATAAGCACTTATTATGGCTATAAACAGAATCCGCTTATATCCTGCGTAGATCGTAAAGGTAAACTAATTAGCTTTATTCTTACTAATAACAATCACAGAAAGTGGTTGTTTTTTTCTTTGGTTTTTTTTTTCTTTTTTGGACATAAGCTGCCTGGGTCCAGAAGCAGCTATTACAATTCAAACCATTAGAATAAACAGTATAGTTTATTTGCTGTGAGTTAACATGTTGAGGACAATTATCTATGCCGAAGTTCCTTAATATACCGCATTTTGTTTTCTCTCCGTCAGCATATTTTGCAGGATTATTCCTTTAATTAAGATTAATTGCAAAATCTCAAGATGGAAAAGCTGTTCCTTTTAAACGAGGCTTGTACAATTGCAAACATTTCTTAGTCCTGGTTTCTGAGATGCAAACAGCTCATGAAAAGTCAGGAGGGAACATAGCAGCTGTAGCACGGTCCATCTTCCTCCTCCTCCTCAAGTGTAGGGACCTCGCTGTTTGTAGGCCTGATTGAACTGATTAAGCTTAACCTTTATTCAGATGTTATACTTGCCTGTAAATCTGCTGGATAGAAGGCTGAATCTGCAGATAACTGATGGCAATGGAAACAGGAAACCAATTGTATGATGTAATTGGGTTACTTCTGTTTCTTCTGATGTCTGACACAGAAGAGCAGTTGGCTGACAGATTGCCAAGTGCAGTAGTAATGTAAATATTCTTAGGGCAGCCCTGCTCCAATTTTATTTTGCTTTTTGTCTGGATGATGTACATCTGATTAGAACCACTACACGGCGGAAAGCACAGTAAAAGAAAATGTTTTTTCATTACTACTTATTCAGTCATTTCAGTTACATGCACAGTGCCATATAAATGGCATCGTGTTAATTGTTTTTCCTACCAAAAAAAAAAAAAAAGATTATTTCACACTTGGTTGCAAAGCAGACTTCATCTGAATCTGAGTGTATTTGACTAAAAGGTACAGCACAGTTCTCTAACATTCTGGACGACTTCATTAGTTTAATGTGTGCTTTTTATTTGGAAATTGCACTGAGGTGGGATGAGACTTTGAGTTGAAGGTGTTTCCACTAAATTTATGGAAGGCATCTCAGTGAAACCACATCCTGCTGGGATTTTGTCATCCCTTGCTGTAATTAGGTGGGGAAAATGGAGAGTTGTGTATGGGACCTGTGAGTACCGATGCTGTTGCTTGTGAATTGTCCAAGCTCCATATCTGTTAAGCATCGAATGTTGTGGTACTTTCAGTTGGGTGTGTTGTTTTCCCTGTGCATGTTAAATGCCTGCCGAGTCCAGCCCCCATTGGGAGCTGCAGCAATGCCTGCATCGTCCTTAGGCACCTTTCGGGGGTTGTGAAGTGAAGCTCACTGTCTTCAAAGTCTTTGAAAAGTGTTCTCTTAAAAGGATATTATGCGTGTGTAAAATACTGCTGTTCCTGCTGAAGCTTGGACAAACTATAAACCTCTGTGGTTGCAGAAAATTACTGAGTGCTGCATAAGCTCTTCAAGTGCTGCTTTACCAAATCAAAGGCACTGTGCTCAAGCACTATAAAAAAAAAAAAGAGAGCTCCCACGGTGAGAGGCAGCTTGCTACAATGGCATTCAATTCAAGGTCATACATAAACGTCAGTCACGGGAGGAAAAAAGCCAAATTAAGCATTTTTAGCAGAGAAAATCTATTGAGATAAAACATTAAGGATGTGAAGATACAGGTAAGGGAAACAGTAAAATCCATGTGGCAGAACAGTTGTGTAAGCAGTGTTACAGAAATGGGTATCGATATACTTTCATTTACATTTTGTCTATCGCTAAATGTAAAAACTGCTTCCTCACGTGATCTTGCTTTTGCATGGCTTTCCAGCACTCATCTTTGTTATTACAGATGTTATCTGGGCACTGCCCAGAAAGGAAAAATAAGTATAAATAAGTTCCATGTATTTTGTGTAAATTAGGTATAAATTGTGAAATGAACAGGAAGTCATTGTCAGTCGCAGCAGTGATTTGATGATGGGGAGGTATTTGATTTTTTTTTCTTTCCCGGACAGCCAGTATTCAGAATTAGTGACAAATGTTAGGGTATGGGTTTCTTCAGATTCACCAGCCTTTATACCATAGTACTCTATGTACATACTGATTTGATTTCTCTTGGATTTATTTGATTTTAGGATAATTGATACATTTTGAAATTGTAGATTTCCTTTACCAGAACTGAGGTAATTTTGTCATTTCCCATTGGATACTGAAGCCTGAAGAAAGGCTTTAAAATTTAATATGGCTTTATATGATATTAAATAATAAATATTGTTCTGGGATATTTTCAGCACAGAGTACTGTTGAGCACGGAATATGCATAGCAAAATTGCTTCTTTATTATGTAAGATCTTGGTAAATTAATAAGGCATATGCCAATAAATAAACGCGTGCCATTCTGAGCTCCTGCAGTTAAGCAGGCATTAGAAAGTGGTGTGATCAGGATGTGTCTGTCAGCATAGGGTGGTTTTGTAGTTTCAAGTGTGTTTTCACGTTGATCTTGGCTTTGTGCTGAACAACCACTGCTTGTCACCCCCATAGCCTGGAGTCAGCCAAGTCACCATGCAGCACAGGAAGGTGGGAGCTGCGCTCTCTGAGGAGCTGAGCTCATGATTCAAGACCTTGACATGAGCTGACACTTACGAGAAAATATACTCTGTGACTTCTGTCCAGGTTCATCTCCTTTCCCTATAAATATATGACCTGATACTGTTCTGAGCTGCTGTGCTCTGCTGGTTTGTTTTGAAGAGTATGTAGTTGAACCACGGTCTCTTCTAGAGAGGCAGATGGAGATGCATGGATCCAGTACTATAGACGCACACAGGTGCTGGTACTGGGTATTCAGAAAGACACACTAGAGAGGATTGGTCTCCCAGGTCCTCATGTACTGCATGTTGCTTGGGGATTATTCTTCTGCCCTCCCCTGGGCGCTTAAATCCCTCTGGTTTATAGACATGAAAATAATGAGGCAAAATTTAGGTAGTTCTGGTTATTCTTTTTTGCTGGGGAGTTATTGTATTAAATAATTAAATAATGGTTTGTGAAGATGCTTTCTTTAGTACATGAATCATGTGCTATAAAAGTGGAACCTGGAAGCATTACAAGGCCTAGCAGGGGGACATATGTCTCAGAGTGGGAATAGAAATTTTCCTTTTTGACAGGTTTTCTTGAAAACTAGATTCACACTGGCATACAGATTTTTCCCAGCGAAGGGAATGCCAGAACGCTGCAGTCAGGGCTCCTGCTCATTTTGAGTGCTCCGTAAATTGGCAGAGAAAGAGAGGTGTGTAGCCTGGGGGTGTGCATCTCCTGCCAGGCAAAGTGCTGTGTGGCAGTGCTTCAGGGTCAGGCTCAGGAGCTTCACATCACAGCAATCCCACATACGCGGTGTAAGCACAAATCTAAACTAGAGGTTCACCTTGGTGATATTACTGTGGTTTTGCTGTAATATGCTCTGTTCTGACCTATCTTTCTTGTTGGGCAGGTACTGAAAGCAAATGCAGAGCTGTCCCTGGGATAAGAACAGAGAATTTCATTTCTTGTGTTATCCTAACTCCTGGTTGTATAATGTTAGTCAATTTTAAGCTTTCTAGTTACATTTTATATCTTCCATTGAATGAGCTCATGATGAGCTCCTGCACATCTTAATTCTCACTCATGCACAGAATCACAGAATCACAGAATCATCAAGGTTGGAAAAGACCTAAAAGATCATCCAGTCCAACCATCACCAATACTCCCCAGCTAAATCCTATCCCTCAACACAACATCCAAACGTCTCTTGAACACATCCATGTTCGGTGACTCCAGCACTTAGCACTTAGCATCAGAATACCTCCTTCTTTCTCTTCCATCACCTCCAAAAGATAATGGAATTAAATTTTGATATTAGCATTCAATTTGCAATTGTGGGCCCTTGAAACATCACCTGCTCTGTGTGAAGGAGTTTTTATAGAGAGGTTTGGTGCACGGTCTCACCTCTGTGCTGGGAAACATGATGGAGCAGATCCTTGTGGAAGCTATGCTAAGGCCCGTTGAAGACAGGGAGGTCACACAGGAGAGCCACCATGGCTTCACCAAGAGCAGGTCCTGCTTTATCAACCTAGAGACCTTCTGTGATGGTGTATCTGCATCAATAAACAAAGGAAGAGCCACTGATACCATCTATCTGGACTTCAGTAAGGCTTTTGATACAGTACTTCTCAACATCCTTCTCTCCAAATTGGAAATATATGGATTTGATGGGTTGGCTGTTTAGCAGAAGAAACTTCAGAAACTTCATTTAGCTGTGCTGTCCATGTTCATTGCAGGGGAGTTGGACTAGTTGACATTTAAACGTCCCTTCCAACTTTAAGGATTCTATGATTCTGTGTTTTTCAACAGAATTAGAAATTCAGGATTAGAAATCTCTTGTTCTTAAGAACTGGCTGCAGGATCGAGTCCAGTGAGTGGTGATCAATGGCTCAGTGCCTGGATACTACTCAGTGATGAGTAGTATCCCCTGAGGATCACTGCTGGGGCCAATACTCTTTAATATCTTCATCAGTGACAGTGACACTGGGGTCAGGTGCACCCTCAGCAAGTTTGCTGATGACACCAAGCTGTGGGGTGCGGTCAACACAGCAGAGGGGCAGGGTGCCACCCAGATGGACCTAGACAGGCTTGAGCTATGGGCCCAGGTAAGCATCATGAGGTTCAAGAAATCCAAGTGCAAGGTCTTGCATGTGACACAAAGCAGCATCCACTACCAATCCAAGCTTTGGGATGAAAGGAGTGAGTGCAGCCTTGCTGTAAAAGACCTGGGAGTACTGGTGGATGACAGGCTGGACATGAGTCAGCAGTGTGCCCTTGCAGCCCAGAAAGCCAACTGTATCATGGGCTGCATCAAAAGAAGCGTGGCCAGCAGGGTGAGGGAGATGATCATGCTTTTCTACTCTGTGCTGGTGAGGCTTTACCTGGAATACTGTGTCCAGATGTGAAGTCCTCAGTACAGGAGAGACATGGATCTGTTGGAATGCGTGCAGAGGTGGGCCACAGAAACGATCCAAGGGTTGGAATACCTCTCCTACAAGGACAGGCTGAGAGCTGGGGCAGTTCACCCTGGAGAAGAAAAGACTCCGAGGTGACGTGAGAGCAGCCTTTAAATACCTGAGGAGGAGCTATAGGAAAGAAGGGGTCAGACTCTTTAACAGGATTTCTTATGATGAGCCAATGGGAAATTGATTTAAGCTTAAAGAGGGTAAGTTTATGTTGGATATAAGGAAAAAGTCTTTTACAGTGAGGGTGGTGAGACATGGGCACAGGTTGCCCAGTGATGTGGTTGATGCCCTATCTCTTTAGGCTTTAAAGGTGAGGCTGGATCAGGCCCTGGGCAACTTCATTTATGTGTTCTGTCCTTGTTCACTGCAGGGGAGTTGGACTAGTTGACATTTAAACGTCCCTTCCAACTTTGAGGATTCTATGATTCTATGTTTTTCAACAGAATTAGAAATTCAGGATTAGAAATCTCTTGCTCTTAAGAAAATAAGTATTTAGTATCTCCTGGAGTAAAAGTTTTCACTGTGAGATGCCCATGTCTTCATTTGTCCAGAGTGCTCCCAATGGCAATTCTACATCTCATGATTTAAAAAATAAAAATAAAAAAAAGGCAAAACAACAGGCAGTACTTAATACTTAATACTTAAAAAAAAAAAAAGGCACAAATAAAATGAATTTCATGGTTACAGAAAAAAGGCATTGCTAACAATGGTAAAGAAAGACTTCAGTAGTTTTCTTGAATCTCTTGCAAGAAGTATTATGGTAAAACTGAAGCGTTAGAAATAGTCTGATAAGAGAGGATTCAGGGGTTGCAATTTGTGAAAAACAAGAACCAATATTACTGCAGTGGAACGGCTCTGCACTTTATATCTTTTGCTCTCTAGCAGCAGCTGTATGAGTTGTCTTTTCTCTGGATTTCCAGGAAATTATGTTTCAAAAGAAATCAAATACAATGTGCAGCTGCTTTAATATTTGAAATGGCAGTTACCTTTCTCCCTCAGCAGGTGCATACTGTTCTTTTGGCACAAAGCTGATGAAGATGTGATGTCTTTAATATTCCGTGGTAAGCAGCAATCTTGGATGTAAAATACAAATGTCCTTGAAGTAATTTTTTATGATCCACTTTTCATATATACGGAAACATATAGCTAATTAGAGAAGTGGACTAAACAAATACAAAGAGCTCATATAAGAGAAAAAGACGAAGACAAAAGCTTATCATACAAGCAAATCATATTTGTGCTGATAGGATTCATATTTGTAGATGACTGTTGAAAAAGCACTTTATTTCAGAAGATGCAGAGTTGAAAAGCTGTAAAATACGTGCATGTTGCCCAAGACCTCTTCTTAGAAAACCCCACACTTGTTTTTCTCAGCGTCTAGAAATGGGAAAACATTGCTAATGTGCTCATCTACTGTTCTCCCCTGTTGCTTTTAACTTCCTATTTAATAAGACACAGGTTATCCCTCATAAATTCTGTATCATCAGTGTAATGTTGCTTTGATGATGTATTACACGTTAAGTCAGCATGGGCATGAAAGGACAGTGTGAAGCTCAGGAGAGATTTTCTTTTCCATTTTTACTTCAAGTGTTCTAAGTTTAATTATATTTAGCAACTGAGAAAGGCAGTTGATAATGTACAAACTTGCCATTCATTCTAGATCTCCAGGGTGCTTGAAAAATTCTTTTTATGTTCATAAATTGAAAAGATTATTTGTTAGCTCAGACTGATACTACTCAAAATCATCTGCAAAATCAATAAATTACACTAGAAGTAGGAGTTTATATTGTCTAGTTGTAAACGTTTTTGATGTGGAAGATTAAAGGTATAATTCAAATCATTTAATTGGGTCTTAAAATAATTTAACTCGTTGCCCTGGTTTTCCACTCCTGTCCAGACAGGATCTCACTGCTGCCTTTACATGGTTGTTAAGAGAGGGAAACGATAAGGCTGACTTCCCAGCCAGCCTGTAGCTGCTCTCTGATACCTCCTCCATCTGCTGGAGGCATGGTTTAGCTGGACCAGTGATGCCCCACATCTGCACAGGGAGGTGTTAACAATTCCCTTGGCTGAGATGCTCTGTTTTTTGCCCCATTTCCCTCTCTGCTACTTTTTCAGAGGGCAGAAGCCTCTTCTGTTTGTCATCGTGTCTGCGTAGCTGTGAATCAGACATAACGAGTAACTACTTATGCTTTGTGCTTTGGGTGTCTCATATGCACGCTAGACACAATGTGAATGGGTCTTCTCATGTCAATTTCAACAGAATATTTGATCAGAAGACCAATAGTGACCCAGAGGAGACAAACATTAGTTCTTCTGTTGTAACCCTCCTTGAACCATGGGCCAATGTGGAACAAGAGCTGTGCTGGATGCCGTATGACCCAGCTCTGCACCTCTTGTTAAAATCTATACAGGGGTCCTCATCTGATAGCCTGAAACTGATGACCATGAAATGCGCTGCCCTTTGGCCATGGGGATCCTGCAGCTGGTGATTTCTCCTGCTCCTGAAGGATAAGCTCTCGGTGCCCTCCTTGCAGTTAAGAGCCAGTTACTTTGGCAGCAACTCTCCTCTATCCTCAGATTTTCTTATCTGGGAAAAGCCAGTAGTGAATCTCTGAGGGAAACAGAAGATTCACTTATGTGAGACTGTGTGTAGTCATCAGGAGTTGTAATGCTGTTGTTCTGGTGTTGAAACACTAACACTTTGTCTATATAGACTTGCAAATACTAGTAGGTATAATGACTTTGAAGTTCATTTCAAACCTGTGAAAATATTTTAAGTAAATTTCATTTTCCCGAATGTTTTTCTGTATATGCTATCACTCTGGTGGCTGTCTACCTGCAGAGCAATCTAAATTTATGCTGTTATTGCTTTCCCTTACATGAAATGATGAGGATTTCAATAACAATAATACCAATAACAATAACAATAATGGGAGCAAAATGCTATGCAGCCACCTCTAGCCTCCTGTTTGACAAGACCAAATTCCATAGATTTATATATAACATAGAATCAGAGAATGGCTTGGGATGAGAGGGACCCTAAAGCCTGTCCAGTTCCACCCCCCTGCCATGGGCAGGGTCACCTGCCAGCAGACCAGGCTGCCTGGTGCCCCATCCAGCGTGGCTTTGGGCAGCACCAGGGATGAGGCACCTACAGCTAGAGAGCAGCCCGTGTCTCAACACTCGTAGTGTAGAATTTCTTTCCTGTATCTAATCTAAATTTCCCCTCTTCTAGTTTAAAGCCTTTGTAAGAAGTCCCTCTCCATCTTATTGTTATTATATATAACCTATTATCCTTTCTAAACATTCATCTATTATCTTCTGTTTTATATATACTTAAATATATATATTTATATACATATCTTCCTAAAGCTTTCTCACATTTCTATTGTTCATTTCTATAGTAACTCTTGTAGTCTCTTCCCTATCTTGATATTTCTACACTTTTTATCTCTTTTCTTGGTAGTCCGTATTTATTTCCATACCTCTTCCACACAAGCGAATTCCATCTCTCTTTCTCTCTTTCTTGTATTTTAGTTCTTTCTTCAGGTTGCTGTCTTTTTGCAGTGTAGTACAGAAGAATCAAACCACCAGACTTTGTACTTTTTGAAGCAGGGGAGTTTGAACATGTAAAAAAAAAACTCACAAAAGAAAGGCAGATCAGTAGTTCTGGTATTCTTCAAAATTGCTCTTTCATTTGAAAGGAATAGAGAAACTCTGGGTGGGCAAATGGAACGCTGTAGTGTCTATGTAAGAATAATGAGGCTGTGAATGGAGGCAAGAAGTGTATCCCTAATGAATAGATGTGGCTAAGGCAGAGATGTCCACTTAAAGGAATAAATGTGCTGTAAGTGAAGTCTGATGTCTGATCGTCATGCTGAAATTCACGTGCATCCAAAGGATCCTCAAAAGCTTGAGATCTGGGCATCCGCTTTCTAAATGTGAAGTTCCAGTAGGAACTGGATGAGCTGTGCTGAACCTGAATGTGCCGGCTGAAGTTTGGAATGTAGGCTTTTGTCTTAGAACCCATTTACTGCTTCTACTCAGTTCTCCTCACCAGGTTTTTAAATGCTCCTATTGTTTTCCCACTAGAGGTGAGTGATGCTAATAGAGTGGCAGTATCCTGGTGGCATCCCTGTAAGAGTTGTCAGGGTGTGGTAAACTAGGTGCATGCATGGAGTGCTGGCTCTACACGGCAGTAAAATGAATGGCCTTTCCTGTAAGCTCAGAAAAGATGTATGTGGCTAATATTAATCAGTTATGTATTGCAAATTTTGCTGAAATCTTGTTTTTCCTGCAGGCACTACACTGTGTGTGTATTTCAGACTCTTAAGAAAACTGCCATATAACTAATAGTATAAACGTAGTGGGTTGCATATTCACACTAATTAATGAATTAAAGGCAGATAATTGTTTCTAACACAATGCCTTACTAAGGCATCAGGTCAGGTGTGCCTGGCCGTGGTGCCCTTCAGGAACCTTGGTGGTACTCTGGGGGATCTCTAACAGCAATAGCACTACCCAGACCAAACCTTCTGGCTCTTAATAGCGATGACTTTTCCTATCAAAATGTTCATCCCTGCACTCACCCTTTTGCCCCGGGGCTATTAGCTAACAAAGTAGATGTTTACAACTAATAATGATCAGTTTGTCAGGGATAATTGTGCTGTGATGCCAGATTCTCTCTAGTAATTAGATAAACCCACGCTAATTGTGATAGTGACCAAAAAGGCCCTTTTTGGAGGGGCCAAGCAGGCTCCCCTTAAGCCAAACTGAGCAACAACTTTGCAAAAAGAGGAGTGAATGGTGGAGGGAGATAAGAAATACTTATAGTGTTATTTTCAAAAACATTCAAGATTTGAGAGGCTAATAAATTAGAGCTGCCCACAAGGAATTGATCCTGCCACAGTTTTCAGGAGAATGAGGATCCTTGCTTGGCCTTTGTGATGTCCTTTCCAAGAATTATGTGTCTTATGCATGGAAAAACACAATTCTGTTTCATTAAACTATTTGTTTTTATGGAATTTGATGTCTGTTTCCTAGAAAGTGAGTTCTAACTATGGAAGTAGAATTTGTAGTTGGGACCAAACAGTGTTTTAAAAAGAAACAGTATACAGAATATAAGCTGTGATTGTGAAGACATGAAATTGTGTTCACTACAATGCAAAAAAAAAAACCCAAAAAGCAGGCAGAAACAAAAATCTGTATGACAGGAAGTGCAAACTGAAGACCCATTTCTGTATTTTAAAGTGAAAGATAAATCAGGGGACACAAGGAAGTGGGAAAGTTGTATATAGCTGTGGCACTGCATAAGCAAGGCAGTGATATTTCAGTCAAGTTTTTTGGCTGTTTTGAGACATCTGTGGTGTTTTTTTAGTTTTCAGGCAGCATCTCTGTTTTTCCTCACTCATTATAATAAATCATGGCTCATGCAAGCAGAAAAAATGAGTAAGAATGGCATAGATTGGCCCAGTGCTCTGCATTCAGTCCACCAACCCAGTGTTGTAAATACTGAAGTATTTAATTAGCAGTAATGTAAGCTTCTGGGTTTTCTATTTTGTAAGAAATGCTGAACTATTTGTGATTGTTATTTAAATGGAATGTCTGGAATTAATTTATTTAAACAGCTGAGCTACACACATTAAAAAAATAACAATGGATGCAAAACAAATGTGTTTATTACAAAATCTCCTTGTTCATAATGAGATGACATATTGGTCGGAATTGAAACGTCTTGTAAAGGAAACGATCTCCCAGATCTCTTGATTACACTGAGTCCAGAGCACTTACATTACTATATATAACTCAGGGCTACCAATATGTGGTACCTTCCTTGAATCAATTAGGGCAATTGCTTGCTTTATCTGTAGCACTGCACTATTTTGTACCACCATTTCTTCAGATAGTATCACAATTCCTGCATGCATGTACACAAAAAGATCTTTCTAATTCCAAGCACAAATTGTTAAATAAGGACTTTTTGTTGTTAAAGTGTGCCTTTTCAGAGCAAGCAGATGTTGTTTGAACTACCTGGTCTGCCTGGGTCTGTGCTGATGATTGTGAAGAGGTGAAAAGTGCTGAATGGAAATTACATAGTTCTCAATTAATGTAAGTGGATGTGTGAAAATGAAAGCATGTTGTACCAGAGCTGTGATTTGTTAATAAAAAGTCAAAAAAATGTTGAAAGAACTTGTGCTGTAAGAGGGAAAAATACCGTCCTTCACTGCAGGTTGTTTTCAGAATGAATCATTAACAGATCCTCTTAGATGTTAATAGACAGAGTGCATTTAAATGCTTCTATTATGTTGTAGAAATTATTATATGAATACTACAATTCTCTGTTTCGGTGAGAAAAGAAAAACAGGAGAGGATTCTTTACAAATGACAGAATTATAAATGTAATTTCTGATTCTCATATTGCTTTGTTGTTAATGTGCTGTGCAACTTTCAGTCCTCTAAAGAAGTGACTTTTGCAGTGACTCTGCATATGGTACTCTCATCATTTGACATGTTGCCTTTCTTATTCTTTCTTTTCTTATCTTTCCCTTCTTTTCTAAGCTGATGTTAAGTTTTAAATTGGTGATTTTAGGGGAAAAAATACGTAAACACACATAGAGCATGTTGAATAGAAGAGCATTTTGAAAGGTGGCTTTCCTCTGTTGCTTGGTTCAGTGCACACGTGCTTATTTGAAGGCATATGTATGCAAAGGAAATTCACTGTTGACTGCTGCGAAACTGGAAGTAATTTCCCTGTATGCTTCACCTGTACCAATTTAGGTATGAATAAAGTGATCAAGAAAAAAAACAAAGTCGTATTGCATTTGCTTGATTAGTTTTTATTTTTATTTCTCTCTCTATATATTTTTTATTTAACAGCTTTTAAATAATAATAATAATAATAAAGAGTAAAATGCAAAATACTTAGCTTGTTCTCCCTCATTTGACTTTTGAACTACCTGTCATATTGGAGGATGTGTTTAAGCAGAACTTTACTCTTGTTAAATGGTGGTGGGGATGTGGTGGTGTGTGCAGATCATTATCAGTCAGTGCTGGAGATGGCACCCTGGCAGTCGTTATGGCCGTGCATTACCAGCTCTGACAGCTCTGACATGTGTCTCTATGGAAATTTTTTTTATTATTATGTCTGACCATAATTTCCAGCCTATGTTCAGTTCTGGTCATTGATAAGGCATTGATTCGTCATCACTTAATTCTCTGCTTCTGTAAAGGCAGCAGGCATTCATAACAGTCCTTTAGTCTTTTGCTGTGTTGCAACCCATGATGTGGACTCAACATAGTTACGTGTGCCCTGCAGTTTGGTCCCAGAACCCCATGGCTGGTGCAAGACATGACCATATCCAGCCGAGCTCTTATTCCATAGAAACCTCCCTGTCCCTTTTAGCACAGCTCATGGTGACCACTATGAGTGCTAATTGTGAACTGGCAAGGGCATAATCTAAAAAGAGATGATCAGAACAGTGACCCATCATCAGTTGCTTTCTTTCTTTCTTTTTTTTTTTTTTTAAACCAACCAACAAAAGTCTACCTTTAATTCCTGGGAAATATAATAGATTGCAGAGTTGATGGTTCTGTTATATTCTGAACACGCTGTGTTAAATATGATAGCTGGAAGATAGGGGGGTGAAAATTTTCTGTGATGGTGATGAGATAAACAGAAGTCTGCACTTGAATTAATGTTTCAATAAGATGCCTAAGCAACATATGTCTCAACCTGGCTGGAGTCCTAAAGTGAGAGTAAAAGACTTTAATTAGATGATTGATGGGTACTTCAGGAGAGAGCTGGAATCCACAACGACTGCAAGGTCGTGAGAGCTGCCTGGCAGAGGGGGGGGGAAGCAGGGTAGCAGAGAAATAAAATGGAGAGCAGGTGACAGTGAAGGCCATCTATCTGCAGCAGGGAAGCAGCTTGCAGCACACAGAAGCCCTGCTTCAGCTGGTGTTATTTTCCTGTAAGAAAATGTAAAGTTCTGTGCTTGGATGGCTCACCTAAAGAAAACTATCAAGTTGCTGCATGCTGTGCTCAGGGACTGCAAACATTTCTTTGGGGAAACCACAGAATGGGACTTGTTCTAAAAAAAGGTCTTACACGTACAGAACTATTAGTCTGCCTTTTGCTGACATCAAACTTTCACAATAATTCAAAATATATAAAGGTTTGGGATCATTCTTGCCAAAATAGCTGCCAGATTTTATGTGAGGATGGTAACATATATTCTTATTTAATTGTTCCTTTCCATTTAGGCACCCCTATCCCAAGGTTCTGATCCCATACATGAAACTATGATAAATGTTATGGCCAAATCTTGGCCATGTTCTCTTAAACGTCGGGTGGATTAGAATTCTGCCTGTGTGAGGATTTTCACCTCTATGGGAACTGTATTTGATTCTGATGCTGACTGTTATCTTTTTTGGCTGCACTGCTGTCAACTGTGCCCTCACATAGGCAAAGGCTTTTTATTTTTTTACTGTAAACTCTTCAGCTGATCGCATATTTCTTTTAAATATTGGCTTCCTTTTCCAGTAAGATATCAATAGCAAAGCTCTAATCACTGCGCTTCTTAGTTTTTAGTATGTCAGTCTTTTTGTGGCTGTCGCTATAGAAGCACAGTCATACACTCCTGAGAGCCCTGTCTTGGTATTGCTCTCCCGTTCAGTTCTTTTCCTGTGATAGTCTTAACAGAGCTATGCAAAGAAGAAGATACAGTACTTTCCAAAATATTTTTCATTTGCATCTTGTGGCAGGTCATCAAATATTTGCTGTTAGGAAAAGAATTACACGTCTGAGGTGAATTTACAGAAACTGGGTTAACTAATGACTACTTGTCCCAGTTCAAATTGTGTCCCAGATTTGAACACTGTGTTATGTATTCAAACCAGATAAATTAATGAGCGGACTGTTTTATAGCTGGCTTTTAGTCTCCCACGAGATGATACCTTATTAAATGAATTTGATCTTCTACAGTTCCATATATTTCTTAGCTCTTAGAATTATTTTTTGTTTGCATTGGCTAAGGGCAGAGCAGGTAGAACTGTTGTTTTCCTTAGGGAGCATATCGTTTTTCCAAATAAATTTGAGCAATTCTAAATATTTTAATGTTCATTGCAATGTAATTTAGCTTAGTAAGTAGGACTGGAACTGTTGCTTTCTGGGTCACCGTTTCAAAAATCCCTACTCGCAAAAGTAACTCGTATTTTCTGCACAGCATCATTGCTGTTATTCTCAAATAAAGGCCAGGATAAAAAATGGGCCAAGGAGCCAAGCTGCCCTCTCCCCCTTAAGCATAATTTACCAAACTCAGGTGTGGGAGGCAATGTCAGTGTAGTGTTTATCTATTCCACAGTATCGGTCTCCATGGCACTCTTAACTTTACTTAAATAATGTATTGCTCATCTTGGGTAACAGTTGCATAGCCCTCTGTCTGCAGAAGAGGTGCAGAAATGAGTACCATGTTTTGGAGCAAACTAATATACTTGGGACGCTGTAAATGGAATAGAAAAGTAGAATTTGAGTGCGGTGAACAGAAAGATGGCTTTTTCAACAGCTTTATGCTGTTCTTTATTTTTGCTGTGATAAAGAAAAAGCTACGGTGCTGTAGGAAATCGTAACAGTAGTTTTGGGGAAAATGCTTCCTTTGAAGATTAAATTTTATGCCAGGTATAACTGACATACAAATCTGATATCAAGATGACTCACAAAAAAAACCTCACTATGTTTGCTGAGGTTCACTACTTGTAAAACGTGGCTTTCTGTTATCTCATTTACCACTGAAGGAGCTGTTTCAGGTTCATTTTACTGCTAACAGTCTAGTATGAGTTAATCTGCACTGCGAGCAGTGAGAATCATTCCACCATGTAGTAATTAAATAAAAGACAAGATGGTAGAATCAAAGGAAGGCACTGAGGCGACAGTGACCTACTTTACTGAATCAGAGGAACAGACACAGAAAAACTGCTCTAAGATCCTGGAACTAACCTTTTAAGTGCTGAAAATAGCAGATCTTGTGTAGGACCCTGAATCTCAAGCTTGTGACATTACTACAGTTGACATGAAAAAGCCACGGGTCACTATTAAAATGAGCTTACAAATGATTTAATTTTGATATATATCTAAAAATGAGATGTCTTCAGAAATTTGCATCTGAAAAGCAATGATGCTGGGTGTTGTATTGGGGAATTTTTATTGTACAACTTGAGGCAAATTTGTGCTTAAATATAGAAAGATTTATTGAACAATGCATTGGACAGAATGCTACTGCCAGAAGAAGTTGTACCAGATGCCCACAGAGGTGGGCACACGTTCCTTTCACCCACTGGCTCCAGCACCCATCCGGGAGCATCACTATCCAAGGGAAAATTACAATATCAGAGCTGTTGCTTGGAGTTATTTCCCTTTTCACTGATTAAGTCTCATTACAGTCTTCTAGTGATGCTGAACTTGAAATTTCTGTAGTAGGTTGTTTTCACTAATTAACAAACTTTGTTGCTGGTGTTCACCTTATGCTGTTCCAGAAGAGCAGCTCTGCATGCTGCTAGAGCGGTCTCATTGGCTCTTGTTATCCGCAGCATTGGGCATCTGGCATACCTCACTTGTCAGTATAAGAGCAGTTGTTGTCCCTCTCTGTTTTCTTGTGCTCTCGTGTTTCATCCGTGAGCTCCTTTTTATTATGCATTTGAAAGTGAAATTCTTTACAGCGCCATTATCGTTTGTATCAGCTAGCTGTACAGTGCAGTTTGCAGCATGCTCCATGGAGATATTCTTTAGAATTGCAATACCACATGCCCAATTCTGGAGGCTGTGCTTCTCAGAAACAAAATCTGACACAGTTTCTTTTGAAATACTCTTCCAGAGATGCTTCCAGGGTGAGGGAAGATCCAGCAGTAACTGAGATGTTCTCAGGCCATGGGTGCTAGCTGATGTGCAAGGGGCTTTATTGGGTCTGTAAAGGAGGCTGTTACAGTTGTTCCAGCATGGCACACTGCAGTCCAAACGTGTTCACCATTTTGATTTTCTCTTCATGAATGAGAGCTGATAAAGAGAACTGTTTTTCTTAAGAGAAAAGTAGATATAATCTAAATTGAGCTGGAGAGAAGTCAGTATTTCGAAGAGGTTTTCAGTACTTCTGGTCTTCTGGTATTTGAAAATTGCACCCAGAGCACAGGACTAGGAAATGAATGGTGCTGTGAAATTCAAGAAGAAATGAAGTTTAGATACTGGGTTGAAATGTTAATTTTCCTCATTGCATTATCTACATTTGGTGGATTAATTTGAGGCAGTGTGATCTCCCATAATTTTAGACCAATAGGTGTCCCAATCAGCAAAAGGTGTTTTGTTGCTGATTTACTTCTGCCCACGTAGATGTTTACCTTGCTTTGAGCAGAAGGGTGGACCAGGGACCTCAGTTGGTCTCTTCCCATTTCTATTAGTCTATGGTTCGAGCATTTCTTTCCTGGGGCAGTTGCACAGCTGGAGGAGTTGCAGCATCCAGTATATCCAGCTGTACAGACTGTAACGCACCTTGCAGCAAATGCTGTCCTTCCTGTTAATTCAATCCAAGAGGAGTCTTTTTTTAGAGAAACTTGCTTACCACATTTTCTTCACCCTCTCAGCTGCTCCAATGTATTTAAAGAAAATTAAATCTCTTCAATCAATTTTAATTCCATAATGTATGTAGAATAAGTACTAGAAAATCCAATTGTCTTCAATAACAATATTTATTTTGTTAGCTCTTCAAGTAATTTGGCTTTTTTTCTTTTTCTTTTTTTTTTTTTTAAGGCAGCTTTAGGAAACATTTTTTTTCACGTTATTTAGAGAATGACCTTCAGTACCAATAGCATTTTGTTCTAGCACACTTCTCTTTTTTTGTGTCCTGATTAAATAATGAGTTGTAAATCAAAATAGTTAAATGGGATATGACTGCAAAAATTTCTGTTTAAATTGGAAATCTTTGCCATGTGTTCTACAAGGACAACCTTTACTGATTGTGAATGTTTTCCTGTTCCAAAAAGCCTTTTCAAAGATATTCCAAATATCTTTCTTGCCAGAGCAATAAGCTATGCAAACAAATAATCCTTGTGCAAACAAAACCAAGAGTGCATTTTATGATTTAACTGCTAAAGTATTTTTTTTAAAAGACTTTGGGGAGGAAAAAAAAAAAGATTCTGGGGAGCACAACGTACGTTTTTGCCTTATTGTGTTTGTAGCACGATAGGTCTTATAAAATTTAGAATTAATACTAAATAGCACTTTGGATATTGGGTAGGACTGGAAATACTTATTTTCTTTAGATGTATTGGAACATGCTTTTTTTTTAGATTCGGCTAAAATTATCTGTCATGTGCAGATGATTATGCAATATCTGCCAACATCCTACCCTGAGACAGTCATAGCAGATGGTCAAATGTGGCATTTGTGTAAATGCAACTATATCTGACTTTTTCTGTAATTATTAACACTATTTTATGTCTAAAGACTCGATTTGCATTGAATTAACTACTTGTAGACTATTTCTGCAGATTTTGTATTGAAGAGACACTATTTCAACCTTTTATTTTATTTTCAAGACAAATACATTGCTGGAGCAGTCTGAGTTACATGTCAGCACATTGCAAATTTACTGTAAAATGACAAATAAGTTACCCAGTGCTGAATACACTGCTGTGTGAAGAAAACAAAAAAAGTTCCTATTGCTTAATTGTGTGACTCTCCAGGTGTTACTTTAGAAGCAAAAGGATCTGATGTTTTGTGTATTGAATCGGCAATGTGAGATGTGTATGAAAAATACAAAGAAAGTCAATTTGTTCATTAAATACTTGGATACATACAAGGAGAGATGGGTGCAGCTAGACTGAAATACAATTGAATTTAGTCTTTGGAGTAGTTTTGGAAGTTTTAGTAATTATTTTGCTGGATATATAAGTCCTCTTGATTCCAGTTCATGTTCTTTCCATCTCTTCTGTAGCCAGCGATCCGCCTTCTTGGCCATCCCAGCTGGCTTGTACTTTTGCCCAACTGCCTTATGCAAAACCAGTCCGACTTTTTTGTATGTTTTAGCAAAGGAATTCCACATGTACAATGGAGGATTATATTATGCTCCCTCATCCTTTGCTCTTTAAATTCTTGTTCTATGTTGTTTCAGTGGCACGCTTCATTTAGAACATTCTTGGGTTCAAGCTGTTTTTTCTTCTGCTGCTCTTCCATAGATATACTGGTAAATAAGTAGGTGATATATACTGTATTCAAACCAATTTGTAGCATTAGCAAACTTGACACAGAGATAAAATTCAGTGTCATAGATAGTAAAGTCAGCAGTAGGGTGTCCTTAGTGTATACAGCATTTCTGCCTTTTTAGGTTTATTGCTGAGAACTGTACTGCAGTTTTGTCTTGCTATTATAGTTGGTGATTTCTTATATTTTATTGGGCATAAAAATAATGGTATGGCAGTGTTATTAGCTACAGAACAAAGCACCATTATCACTCACTTTTTATTTTAAATTCAAGTACTGTATTGATTTTGCAGTGGGAAGGCATGAAGGTCCAAAACAGAGGGCACAATGAGCAATCAACAGCAAAGCATTCGCTCAAGATTCTGTAGCTACAGAGTTCCAGTAAGAAATAATAAAAAGAAGAAAATCAGAGAAGATGGGTAAAACCAGAAAGCAAGAATAAATTTAAATAAAATAATATTGAGAAGATATTTAATTAGTGCACTCACCATTTGCTATGGGGCATTGTCCTATTCATCTCACTATTTGTTTTTTGAGAGTATTTGGAATACTCTGGAACATTTGCCTTGTGCTTTATCTTGCTTTGAACAAAAGTAATGTGTCACTATTGGAGGGCTTTGCAGAGGGATCTGTTGAGGCTGGACCAATAGGCTGAGTCCAGTTGCATGGCATTAAATGAGTAATGCTGCATCCTCCAATTCTGGGCAGGAAAAAAAACAATGCTGGTGGTCATGGCTGATTATAATCAGGGTTTGCAAGTCCTCCTGATTATGTTACGCTTTGGACAGGGATGTTTTAGCACTGCTAAAACTGTAGGGGTGAATAGAGAGGGTCCCCCCTGCACTTTCAAACCATTAAATTCCTGACCTATTGTAAGGACTTGAATTCTCAAGGGGGCTATCCTGAAGCTAAGAGAATCGAAAGGTCAAAAATGGTGAAGGTGCTAGAAGAGTTTGAAGAAAAGGGTGGCTATAATGCCTGAGCAAATTGCCAGACCTCTCTTTCTGTGCATATTAGAGCCCTTCATTAATCTCCAGCAACCTCTAAAATGATCATATATTCATTTCTAACCATTTCTTTTCCTCTTTCTTTTCTGTACACACTTTTTTCCCCCCTTCCGTAGCCCATCTGAGCTTGCTTTTTGTAAGAATGTACTAAGTGTAGGCATTGCCCCTTTCTGCTACCAGATAATCACACATCAGATCTACCTCTGGGTACTTCTCTGTTGCTTTGTTAACTATTTTGGTTTTTTTTTTTTTGTAGTAAGTTGATGACTTTTTATAAATTTAAGCCCGAAGCTTCCACAGTAACACTGTAGTCTGTGACTCTTTAGCTGCCCTGAGCTCTAATTAAATTTATTCAGAAACTCACACAAGTTTCATACTGATGTAGATTTTTATAATTCCATGTGTTTGCAGCATCTACTATCTGTACATCCAGAAACACCAAGGGAGCTCTGCTCACAGTAAATACCTAGTAGGAACCGGCAGTTCTCTGATGAATCTGCATGGTACTATTCTTCTGTCCTTCCAGATGAGAGAGAAAACGTGGCACTGCATTCTGCTTCCCCACCTTGTTCTTCTGTGTGTGTAAGGGTAAGGCTCAACTCAGAGTCAGGCTTGGCTGATAGACTGTTGTCCACGAAGATGCTGTTACTTGTAATGCTGCTCATTTGACTTCTTGTCCTTCTGGGTGCTCTAACTGCTTCAGGGCTTATTACTGATTGAAGTTCATTCCTCGCAGTTTTGTTTTTTTCCTCCTTTTTTCTACTTAAGTTCCATTACATTAGCATGGTGTTGCAGATGCCTTTTATCCTCACTTCAGAGTGTTTCAACCAGCAACAAAGATCTTGTGCATCGAAATGATTTGGTATACAAAAACTCTCAACCAAAATCTCTGAAGTTCTTATGAAGGGCTCAGACATGTATTCCTTCAGGGAGGAGAGAAGTGGGAAAGCAATGGGAGGTGGAGCAAGAGTCTCCATTTATTTTCATCCATCTTAAAACTGTTCTTTTTCATAGAACCATAGAATGGCTTGGGTTGGAAGGGGATGCCAATGATCTTCAAGTTCCAACCCCCCTGCTGCAGGCAAGGCCACCAACCTCCAAATCTGGTACTAGATCAGGCTGCCCAGGGCCCCATCCTACCTGGCCTTGAACACCTCCAGGGATGCTGGGCCCTTTTGCAATAGCTACTCTGATTTTCTCTCAGCCCTTTCCTGTCAGGAAAGTCTTCCAGGAAATGGAGTTATATGGTTTACTTCTTGAGGAAACATGGGCTGCACTTAAATTCTTATTCTTCCCATTGCATTTTGTTTCCATTACAGCTTTCACACTATTGCTTTATCCTCTAGTGCTGTTTTATGTCAGGTGACAGTTCTTTTTCCTTAAAAAAAAAAAAAGAAAAGAAAGAAATGTCTCCCTTAGTCATCAAGAAGTCCTAGTTTCATTACTCTGTGGAAGGAAGGGCTAACCAAAGCTTGGATGAGAAAGAACTGTCCGAAGACAGAGGCAAAACTTAACTTCCAGTGGATTTGTTTGAAGTACAAGTAATGTTTGCCCTCTATTGAACAAGTAACCTATTGATTAGTGTAACTGCTGTACTCTCACGTGTCTACCGTGGCATTTTCATTTAACGGATAAAAATGTCTACAGTTTCTTCTCATGTTGGTTTTGAGAAATAGTACGGATTGCAGCCAGCGTTAGAAAGTACTTAATGGTTGTGACATCTTTTGACTTCTGAGAGATACTTTGTCAGCTTTACAGTTTTCTAAGGGCGTTGATTAATTTGCATTTATGTTTATACAATTGCAAGATAAAATGGTTCATTTTTTATCTGTTTCAAAAACCATCTTTGTTGGCTTTCTTCTACCCATCTGAAGATAGATTACAGAAAGAAATGTACTACTGAATCCAGTACTGACTAGAAATTCTTCCCTTTCCTCTGGCTAGAATTTTAAAGTATTTATTTTTCCTTCGGCCATTTGTTTCATATAAATTCATGAACATAAGGATTATCAATTCTGACATATTACTGGAGAGAGCTTTAGAGATATTAACACTGTTACCCTTGCACATTACTGAAAGCACCAGAGATGCTGATTCTAAAACAGAAGAGCTGTTCTGAAAATGTTTTTCAGTATCTCTTATATATTAAGCTGGCAAAAGTGTTTGAAATGGTCGGGGCAGGTATCTCATCTCCATATTGCTCAGTTTTTTCTCATATAATAACTTTTTTCTTAGTTCTTTAGTAATCACATAATCTTACCTATTGTTCAACATATATTTCCCATACTTATATATACATATAAATATATATAAAACATACACAGTAAAATTTGTAAATATTATTCATATATAATATATAATTTGTATCTATACATAATGATGAATATCTGTCTATCCTTAAATTACTCTTGTAGGTGATCAGCTGTTGTTGAAATTAGAAGAATTTAGTTACTATGAGACATTTATATTCAAGTTGAATGGACAGTGTTTCATTTAAAATCCTGATTTTACACTCAGAACGGAACGGCATCACATTTTGCATTGTCTCTACTGGTGGATTGAGTTGATTAAGACTCATCTACCTCTTGAATTTTATTCCCTAATAGTGCTTTACTCTGGTTTGGTTTTACATTTTGCACAGAAGCTTTTTTCTCCTCAGCAATTTTGGCAGTGTCTCTTTGTCCCCTCTTATACCTACTCAATACTACCTGTGTTCCTCAATAAGACTTGCTTCAAAGGTTTTAGCTTACTTGTGTACCTGCTTCTCTCTTTATTACAGTGATGTTTTTGGTTGCCCAAAGAGTTCTGTTTCCATTTTTGACATCCTTGAAGCTGATTGCTAGTCAATGAATTCATCCACTCTTTCAGTTATTGCCTCTCTGTAACCACAGAATAAGGGTGTTCAAGTTCAGTCTTTCTGTTTCCTCATTATCTCTGCCTAGCTTGTTAAAATCTCCCTTTTAATATTGTTTAGCTATCTGAGTACTTTAAAATCAGTTCAATGTTGTTCTCACCAAAATACGTTTAATTTAGATATAGGTCAGTTAGGTTATTTTTGGCTGCATTCTGAACTCTGATGAAATGGTTGTTTAATAAGAGTTGAGAATTAGCACTCTCTCTGCAACTTGTTTTATTTACAAAGAAGTCAGAGTGTCAAGTAATCTGATTTTATAATTCTGAAAGTTATTCAGTTCAGATGTGTGCTTGTGTGTATTTGGGGAAAATTGCATTATTAGATGTTTTGTCCACAACTGTAAAGCTAGAAGCCAAATATTCAGGAGAAAAGCTTTAGCAAAACAGGACGCTTTCCTAACTTATAACTTGAGCACAGGGATTTCAGATGGGTTAAATAAATTGAGAATGCTGGTTTAGTGAGCTATATGGTAAAGATGTATGTATATACATGAGACATCATGGACGACAGGAAAAGAAAACTGGGGCTTGATATGTAAAAAAGCACAAGGCATGTTGTCGGCCATGAGGCTTTGATTTCAGATGAATAAATCCTATATTCAATTGCATGCTATATTCTTGAGATATCTATGAAAAATCATGTACTGTTCACTTTAATGGCATCGTCACTACAGGGGGCATAGTACTGTCTCAGATAATACATTTGGACTTTGGTGACTGACACTGCTTTGTCTCAGTGTATTTCTTCAGTCCTATTCCTCACTCAATGAAAACCAGAAGACTGAGCTGTCAAGATGGCAAAGAAACATACCTGAGCAATAAAATTTGTCTCCTTGATGTTAAAAAAAAAGCCAGACCAAAACCAGGCAGTTATGCTAGTGTCTCTAGGTTCACTTCTCACTTCTGTCCTGTACTTAAGCTTCTGATTAAGGTCATGCAGGGCACCTTGCCATCACCGCACTCTACTCAGCGTGACCTCTATCCGATGCTGAAGAATTTGCTAAGTTGTCTTTAAGAATAACATTCTGAGCAAAAAAGATCTAAATAGATATATTGGGTAAAATAACTTCACCTGTGAAAAAGAAATCTTGTCATGACCCTGTTCACTAAGGGGATTTTGTTTATAGCGTTATATTTAAACAGGATCAGCAGAAAAACCTATATAGGTATTCAATAGTAATTGAAGAAGGAGAATTGCATGGCTTGTGGGACTACAGACTGTGGAATTTTGTACTTCCTCATCATTCCTTTGAATTCAAATGCACTCATGGTGGTAATAAGAATTTGTTACCAGATGACAGCTCTTCAGTTGCAGGTATGAAATGAGTTGAGGTTTTCTCTCCAGCTGGTAATAGGCAGATGGTTACTACTAGGGGGAAAAAAAAAACCCAAAAGAACAAAACCCAGTATCACAGCTGACACAATTATCTACTTTTATTGACATTATTAATGGAGTGGTCAGCAGTTAAATAGGTAATTGCAGTCACCTTCTTGACCTTAGTTCGTATTCCTCTAACGTATTCGAACGTATGCTTTGTGCAGATAAAAATAAAAAATAGGAGCTAGTATATTTTTCTCCCTTATTTAGTGTTACTGAACATTACTTCAATGAGTGTAAAAATCAGTTTTTTTTTTTTTTTAATAATTGCTAAGTAGCAGAAATACCTTATTAGAGATTATATCTTGCACCTTATTTTGTATGGCACCAAACAGCCTATCAGCAAGGGAAGAATTGGTAAGAAAGTGTATTTAATAAGTATTTTGGCAGAGACTAACATTAATTTTTCTCAGTTTTTCTCCTGGGCTTTTTCTTGTTGACACTATTGAATAAAAAAGCTAATTTATTCTGGATGTGTAGGTGTTACTGAATGTAACTACTTTTGAAGGGAATATGCAGTGCATTTAAGATGTCTTATTTTAAAGACTGTTGTTCTTTGCTGTTTGTAGAAGTAAAAATGCTATGGCAAGTCTCTGTGAATGGTGCATGACTCATTAAGTGGGAAGTTCTTCACTCGTGAAACTAAATCATCTCTCTCGTGCTTTTTCAGAGGTTTGTTTTGCTCATGTTCTGAGGGAAATTTATGGGGAGCTCCTGCTATCACATAATAAATGCAAAGAGAAGAACAAAATGCATGATGATTCCTGAGACAGGGAGGCTGCCATTAAAATCTGAATAAATCTGTCTCCAGGTAGCTAGTGTTACTGAAGTAACACAGCTATCATGAAATAGAAAGAGATTTTACAGTAGAATATCTATATAAATAAATACGCACACACCCGTATACATTTGCACACCTAATTCCCAAAGTAAAGGATGTAGAAGAGAAGTGGTTCAGAATGATGACAGGAGAGCTCTGCATCGTTGTGGGTTCAATGCTGATCTGCAAAACAGCGTTATGTCCTGGAACTGTCAAGTTTACTCTTGACCTTCTTGAAGGTGGGCACCAATCATTTTCGTGTAGCTCACCATCAGGCAAGGAAAGGGCAGATATGAATTTTGAGCCAACTGGTTTGGCTATTGGAAAGGATTCAGATTACTGTTTATAAAATACTGTGACTAACTATTGGAAATAGCGGTTGCCTTTGGCTGGAGGCATTATCAGCGTAGTTATATGGATATTGGATGATGTGGAGAGGGGAAAAAACAAAACTGATGTTGAAATACCTGCAATTATTTAAAGATTAAAAAGAGAAACAATATTTCTTTTTTACTATTGTGATCTTGATCTTAAATTAAAATTCATTACACTTTTTTCTCTCTCTGACCTTAAATACCCTTCAGAGAAACCGTGCTGTATATCTGTCACTCATCGTATAACCTCTAACAGTATTTCTTCATTATAGACAGCATTGGTAACAAATGTATTCATTTGTACATAATTATGAAAATCAATTTATAAACTCAACACAGAATGTTAATTACCCTGAAGGTTAGCTACAAATTTCAGTACTAGGTGTTTTTATTGTTTTTATTTGGATTTATTTAATGAGAAAATTTAAATTAAAATACTGATAGATTTCTATTTTTTTTTCTTATTCCATCATAGTAACTAATGGAACCTAATAAAATAAAAGTTGGCATGAAATAGCAATCTTAATGCTGATGAACATGGCAACCATGCCCTCTCTCCACCTGGGCATGGTTAACACATGGCAGAACTGATTCTACCATGTGCTATATGTCTTATTAATTGCCATGCCAATTAATAAATAAACTCCAAAGTGTGCTCCTTTGTTCTATTATTCTGGACAGTAGTTGGTCTCGTTTATGTAATGTGTCAGGATTCTATATTTATTTCATTTATTTCTCTCCCCTTTCTTCTCCCCACATCTTCCACCCAGCTCCATTCTCTCTGCCAACCCATGTTCATATTGATAGTCATACACGTTTTTTAACTCCATTCAAGATCAAGTGCATGTAAACAAAAAAAGCTATCTAACCTTTCTAGAAATAAATCTCCTCTATTTGTGGAGTAGTGTTTCTCCCTTACTAAACTAAAATTTTAAATCAAATCCTGTGTGTAGGCCTCACTCTTCTGGGAAAAATATCATATCCATTTCAGAGGGTGATCTAGAATCTGAGCAGACAGTAATTGAAATGATGAAATTGAAACAAGTACACTGCTGTAGCAGAAATGCTAAGTCACAGCCTGAAGCAGTGATGGAGCACCTGGTGGGAAGGCAAAGCCAACTCAGGGGACCTCAGGTGCAAGTAATGCATCTGATTGACCAGAAGGGCTGGAGCCAGGATCCTCCCCTTCCCAGACCTCTTTTAAGTGTTGGCAGTGGAGGTGGGGGTATTCTGATGGAAATCTCTGCATACCTGGGGTTTTCTGAAGGTAAGCAGCTTCTTTCCTTTTATTTCTGTGCTCACGGCTGTTGTGTTTGTGTAAATCCTTACTTGTTGGAGCCTTAGGACCTTGCTGCTTGGCTGCTATTGTTGTGCTTTCCATCAGATTACAAATGCACATTCCATGTCAATGTTTGTGTTAATGCACTGGGCATAATTATATCTTTGTGTCTGCTATCTAGTGTTCGTAAAGATTGGGCTGGAGGTTGTACTCCAGTTCCTCTGAGTCATCTCCTGTAAAATAAGTTAAATTATTGTGTGAGGAAAGGGCATAACTGATTGAAACCCTGATCTGATAAACTCAAGACTTCAGTACGTATCAGATTAAAACAAAAGCCTTGGAATTAAGAACAAAGTATTGTAAAAAAATTAGTCTGATGAAAGTGAGGTCATCAAACCAAGTGTGAAATTAGGTCAATACACATCACAGCCATGTATGTGCTATTTCATGTTTCTTCTGGGCCTGCCACATTTATAAGCAGACAAAGGTATTCAGTAAACTTTGGTGAAGATGCAGATGGACTTGTTTTCTCTTCTTTGACTTTTCCCGAGTAACTGGAAATTCTGTTCAGTTACTATTTCTGGTCTACTGTGTTGTCTCCAACACAGTCTAGAATTGCAAATGCTGAGCCAGCGTCAGATTTGCCACAGCAGTAAAAATGAATTGCAGGCCACATCTTCAGTTTTATGGGGTAGAACATAACTTTTCTTATGTCTGGAAGCTTGGTATTTGAGTGAGATACTTGTTAGGAGCACTAAGGAATTGGAGCAGCTCTGGATCTGTGACAATTAAATAGATTTTATTTTTTTTTATTAGAAGGCCTAACACCCAAAACCTTTGACAGTCACATATAAAGGAAAAAAACAAAGCAATAGAGCTACCCAGGTATAGAGGGAGGCTGTTACCCTCATCAGTTTAGAGGATGGAGTATCTCAGATTTTATATTCTAATTTACATGTTTTATCTGTGTAAATGCCTGTTTTATCACCAATTTTTCTTCATTTGATATCGTGATACCAGTTCTCTCCATTTCTAAATGGGCATACATGCTCCTATGTGTCCGTACCAGTTCTAAAACAATGTACTGGGGATCTAGAACAGTTGCTAACCATTGCTAGTTGATGAGTGTCTGTTCCTTCTGAGAGTTGGCTTCATTGAAATTCTGTCACCCCGTTCTCATTTTTACGTCAAGACTAATCAACACAAATAAAGTCATGTCTTCACAATAGGTAAAGTTATTTATAGTAGGTATAGGAGAATCATTCCTACTTTGCTCATTCTGAGGCTGGAATTTATGAAATTGCAGTTGGTGCAATGTCATAGGGCACCCTCAGCATGAAAGATTCTGTCCCTGAACTTTCCATCAGTTCTTGGAAGAAATAGGCTTGAAATTCATGGCCCCAAATCATTCTAATTTGAAATGACATGTTCTGTCTCACTTCTGTTTGAATAAAATTAAAAAAAGAACACGCAAACCCATACTCTTTAAGCAGTGCAGCATGGCTTGTTGCATCCAGTGGCTTAAAGTTGTATTTTGTATCTCCAACAAAAAGTAATCTGATCTAAAAAATAATTCGAGAATTATTATAGTTCTACATTGATATTTTCCTTGTTTTAATTCTGAACTTAGAAATTCATGTTTAATAGCAGAAGAATGTATTTGCATGCATGCCTTTGTACACCATGAGTTAAAGCACCTCCGTAAATTGGAGTGCCTGTATATTCCATGTTAACCTGATGGAACAGAGTGAAAGAGATGTTTAAAAACACATTCTCTTGAAGAGAGATCTTTCTGTACCAGTACTTCATTTAAAATAGACCTTGATATTTCTATGGTAACACATTTTTGTCACCTTTTGTTGAAGAAATGATGTTGAAGAAAGTTTCCCAGAGTGTTGCTCTAGTAAGCCTATTCTTTTATGAGCACACTGTGATAAATAGCGAACCCAGTCATAGCCCATAGCTACAGTTAATTATTGAAACTTCTTAATGGTACATTAATTAGATGTGTAAGCATCGCATTTATTGATATACCCACAAGTTCACCAGTCCTGCTTCTTTACATCTCTGCTGAGGTGTCTTTTTCTATGTAGTGTGTGCTCGGCTGTGAGCTTTGTTACAAGATCGGTAGTACTGAAAACACTGTAGTAAGGATGTGTACTGTGGAAGTTGAGAATGAACTCCGCTTCTGCAGCCTGGCTGAGATTTCGATGGACAAACTGTACTGGACAATGCATGCAACAAAACAACTCCAACCCCTTAGGTGTTTCTCTTAGCAGGGGATGCCCCATGTTGGGCACAGCTGGCTCCAGGCTGTAGAGAGAGCTGTGCTGGAGCATGTTGTGGCCGTGTTCTGCCCATTGCAGACCCTGTGCTGGAGCAGTTCCTGAAGAGCTGCTGCTGGTGGGAAGGACCCAAGCTGGAGCAGGTAGCTCTGCTGTCAGCACGTAACTGCGTCCTTGCTGTAATCCGCATTGATTTTTGAGATGTTCTTTTCCACGGTTTAGACGTTATTCACGCCAGCGGGTTTGCATGGTTTCAAGATGCAGACAAAGAAAGTCTATCAGTAATTCATGAGGTGTAAGTCTTAATTACTGCAGTGAGCACTTAACTGACCTTTTCAGCTGTCCTTGTCTTTCTGCTTATCCATTGAGCTGTGCGTTAGACTCCCTGACTTGAAAGTAAAGCAGTTCTGTGACTTTTAAAGAGCAGTGATCCCAAAGCAGGTCGTGGCAGTGGCTGTTCTGGCACATTCCTGAAAGTGATACTGAGGATGTGTTCTCAGTGTGTGAAAAACCCAAACGTGAAGAAAACTACCTCACGAGACAGCATCAGACTTACGATTTCCTGCAAAGGTTTTTTGAGTCTATCCTTCCAATTCCCAAATAGTTCTTCATGTTGTTTCAAATGACTGTAGGATCTCAGCTTTAGATTATTATTATTATTTTTTATTTTTTTATTTTTTTATTTTTTTTTCAATTAAAACTTGTTTTCCCTTTTTGCCTATACAGACAGGTAGAACAAGCCATGCATGCAGTGCAGTTACCCCACAGTTCTCGCCCAGGTGCCAGAGATCTGTGGATCTAGGATCCTGTTTGTATTTGAAGGCTGATTATGGATTGCTTTTTCAGCAATTCTTTAGATTTGAAAGTGATAAAAAGTTGTGATTAATTGTTCCAGAATTTTTCAAGGGGAGAACTCAAGCCGATGGGCATGTTATGCTTTGGTAACATGCCTCTTATGTTCTCTTTCCTACTTTGAAATAAAAAAACTTCTTCCCCTTGCAGTCTTCCCAGACATTTCAAGAACCTTGCTTCAGATGTCCTGAAGAGAAACTAAATATCTAAATTAAAATTATTTTCTTCAAGTAGTCAGGAATTTGTTTCTTTTCTAATCTCATTCCTTTGTTAGTGATATTATTGGGTTAACATCCGGACTAGCTGCATTCTTTTAATGAAAATTCAGTTTCAAAGGAAGTCAACAAATGAATTCCAGTATCAGACCCAGTGCCTGTCCAAGATGAAAGAGGGGTATCACCTAGTTCTGTTCTCCTTTTTTGATGCTTGAACTTGCAAAAAACTTAACTGGGGTTTGACGCTGTCTTTCTGTGTGCGTTTGCTGTGTCTCCAGACAAACATCCCATTAATTTTTTTTTTTAATCCTTTTTCCTTTTCCCACAAACCCCACTCCAGCTCCTATTTTTGTGTGCGTGCTTATCTGTACATTTCTGCAGTAGCTCTGCCTCCTTAAATCACTCGATTTTGTTGGGGAAGAAGACTGGCAAAATGCAACAGTTGCAGCTGCTCTTGGTATATAGGAAGGTGGTACTTCTTGGATGTACCCCCAGCTGAGGGGATAACCCTTTCATAATAACTGAACCTTAAGCAACCTAATTCCTGGCCAGTGCAGAACTGTTTCCTTTCTTAGCATTCTTTAAAGTAAAAAAGTATTTTTAACTGCTTGGGAGAAAAACAATCACTGTGTAACACAGCACAGAATTGCTAAATAGGAAATAAATATGAATATAGGTCATGATGGTCTGGTTAGAACTAAACAGAGCTACAGCATCACAGCATTTGTTCATATTTTTTTCTGTGGAGTAAGAATGGTCAGCATGAAAATATTGGCATTTTTCAAAGGAATTTTCGTAAGAGTGCAATCACTGCTTTAGTCACCACTGATTTTCCCCTTTCTTTTTGGAAGAATTTCCAAATAAGAACATATGGGAGGACATATGTTTATTATACAAAATATCAGATGCTATTTAAATTAAATTTGGTTCAAGAGAGATTGATGTACTAAAAGAATGTGAGCAGAGGACCAACAAGATGATTTGAAGCTTGAAGCACGGCATGAATGGGGAGAGGCAGAGCTGAGCTGGCTTAGTTGGGAGACTAAGAGGGTATTTTACTACATTCCTCAAGCTAGCTAACAGTAAAGGCTGGAGCTCTATTCCTTGTGGAAGCACACAGGGAAAGGATGAGAGGCAGTGGATGCAAGCTGCAACACAGGACATTCTTCTTCAGTATTAGAAAAATGTGCTCATGAAGAGGACTTGCATTGTTTTAAAAGATGAATAAATAGGTGATTGTCTCAGTGGTAGATTACTTGTAACTTATTTGGAGAGAGAACACATTTATGGGAAACAGGCCATTTATTTCCATCTTTTTTTGGAATATCTGGTATGACTACAGAGAGATGCAAGGTGCTGAGCTGAGTGGCTCAGTATTTTGAGGAAAACATTTTGTTCAGATAGCTAATGAGCTGAATGCAAGTCTGTATTTTGTTGAGTATTTTGTTGTAGCGCTGCATACAGGCCTTCCTATTAGTCATATGATTTTCCAAATTTTATTTTAATGTTGAGTAACATTAGAAATCCTTATCTTTTTTTAATGGATTCACTATCTAATGCTATAAATTGTGCAAGTAGTATGTGTGAGTGTGTCAAGAAATCATCACCTTATGAGATTTAAATTTTGCCTCCCTGTTATGTGGTATTTAAGATCTATTTTGATAATGACAGTGATACTCATCTCACACAGCGATGAGTTTTGAAATGCCTCCTTCTACTGATAAGCTTAAAGGGGAGAAAAAGGAAGCAAATGGTTTTTCTTCATTTATTAGATTAGTATATAATTGTTTTGTTCGTTTTTGCTTTTTCCCCACCCCGCTCCTTCTCTCCTCTTCCTTTTTTTTCTGATACTGTTATGTAAATAAAGATTTATAAAGTGTAAGCTTAATAGCACTAAACACTTGTTATTTAATTGGTAGAGATTTGGGAAAAAGCCCAGACTAATTAACACCAATTCCTACTCTGCTGCCAGTTTTTAATGGATCTTAGGACCGGATCTTTTGGAACTGAAGTTATATCGAAGGCATGTTGAAAATAGAAAATAAAGTTGGATGCGACCACCTTGAGAAACCATCTGTTCCCAGTATAATGACTTTTTTTTGTAAGTAACAAGAGATACATGCAATATAAACAGTTAATTTCCCTTCTGAAGCATTATTAATAACTATAGACACTCTTCCAGAACTCTTTCCACTCATATTGATACACCTTTCATTTCCTTCCCTTTGTTTAAGTGTGGAATATTAAATGAATAATGACTAAATTTACTTTGCAAGTCCATTTAACAGTATTTGTTAAAGCTGATAACAAATTCAACACTTGCAAAATATAAACTAGAAAAATGTGATGCACCAATACATATCGGTGAGAAAACTACTGAAAGACACACAAAGGAAGGGATGTTGATAGTATGGATGGGATGGGACTTACCAAAGTTCAAACACATTGAGCATGTTTTAACTAGCTGTCCAAGCTCAGTTCTTCATAGGCAATATCAGAAGGGAGGGACGATTAACTGAGCAATGCCTGACTAGCCTGCATGGCATTGTCCTCTTCTTCAAAGAATACCCTGAATGCTGTCATTCCCTGTGACTTAACACCCCATTTCTCTACCTTCTCTTTTCTTCTTTGTTCTTTAGGGCAGCAATTTGCCTAGCAGTGATTTACATTACTCTTGCTGTTGCAGCATACTGCTGGTCAGAAATAAAAAATTAAAATAAGCACTGCCAACTTTTGAGTGTTAGCTCTTCTTGAACTCTTAATGAACCTCCCTGTTTGTTGGAATGAAGTGCTCACAGAAGTGTCTGGGGAATGCAAGGTTAAGCAGCCTGTCACTTCACACTGATGGAAATCCTCTGTTGTTAAGCTTGGCAAAATAAGGAAATATAAATGTAGAATGAGTTGATAAGATTTTTTTCATACGTACTACCATTCAACTGCAATTCTGAACTTTGGATGTCTTCTATTATTTGAAACTTTACTGTAAACAGATTTCTAGTTTGCCATACTAGACACAATTTTTTTTCAAATTTCAATTTTATTTTTCTATAAAGGTATCCTTGTTTCTGAAATAAAAACATTGAGTTTGTTAAGTATTTGGATAGGATGCCCAGGGAATTCCGACCATTTTGGTATTATTAGGACAGATTCTGTAAAACCCTTTTGGAATAGCTGTTGTATATTTGATCTTGGTCTAGAGAATTTGCATAATCTAGAAGACCCAATGGAGAGTTGGTTATTTTTATACAAAATGATTTATCTAATACGTGAAGTCTGGCGTGGCTGCAAGGTAAAAATGCACTTAATATGTCTTAATCTTAACAATCATTTCTATGTTATAAAATTTATAAAAGACATTTTGATAGGTAGACAGATGTTAATTTTTTACCGCACTTTTCATGTTTTTATTTACCTGAGGACTTGAAAAGGAGGGAAGAGCAACCAATTAGCGTATGAAACACAGTGGGCTATCCAGCTGGTAGGAAAAAAAAAAAAAGAAGAGAAAATGTAAAATGTATTGTTTGTCATCAAGGTGCACGATGTGTGACTGGCCTTCTAATGGCTTTCATGGATGTGCTTCACATAATTTGTAGCAAGCTTTCTTATCAGTATGTGTTGCAATTAATTTAATCTTGTTTCTGTTATTTCCACAGTATTTTTCAATTCAGTGAACCTCATTACATTTGCAAGTGCATTAAATTAGAGTCCGGATAGAAGAAGAGAGATGATTATCAGTTAATTTAATTATGTTTCTACACTTGCCTATTTAATGATATGTCTGCCATTGTTGTTGCAAGCCCTTACTGCAGTAGCACTATGCAGAACTTCCAATTCCACGTCGAGTTTGTTAGCTGATAACTCCTGACAACTCGTGGAGGCAATGT
Source organism: Perdix hodgsoniae (assembly GCA_035772895.1). Classification (NCBI taxonomy): domain Eukaryota; kingdom Metazoa; phylum Chordata; class Aves; order Galliformes; family Phasianidae; genus Perdix; species Perdix hodgsoniae. Next base: position 13,118,987 of record JAPSGF010000014.1, on the reverse strand, counting down.
TCAATAGTTTGTCTCTCATCAGAAAGCATTTTAAGTTGATCAACTACAGCATGGAATAGCTTTACTATATTTGCTACAGCATTACAGTGTTTTCTGACCTTGCGTATGTGGTAACGTTGTTCCAGTTTTACATCATTAATTTAATTAAGAAATAGAACTTTGCATTCTTATTTTGATTGAAGAAACAAGCATGCCTTTCTGTGTTTGTTCTGAACAAAAACAGTTTAGCCAAGGAATGGTCTGTCAAAGGAAGAAGGAGGAAAAGAGAGAAGCACAGCCTTGCTGCTACTCCTTCCTTTGTGTAAACTGTTCTCTTACGAATAAAATTATGAAGTCATTTAGGAAGGCAAAATACTGAATTCTAATACTTTGCTTATGCTTGTCACTGCTATTGCTTTAGGCTGTAACAATGTTTTCTTTAGATATCTTGTGAGTCTGCGCTTTTTTCCTTAAGTTTTTGTTCTTCTGTTCAGTGTTCCCAGATGTATGGAATCTGCTTTGGGATTTTGTCTGGCATCTGGGAATCCTAAGGTCAGCTACTAAGAGTCTCCAGGCAATTCTGTGTACAGATATGTACCAAACTTGCATCGCAAGTGTGCATCAGCTCGTTATAGGCAGGTCTGTAATTGAGAATGCAGCATAAAAATCCAAATTTTACTAAATTTTGAGAACTGCTGCTCTCATTATATTTTGGAAGTTAAAAATTACATTTGCATTGGCTTTTTATATGTGACAAATAATTCTGTGAATGGGTACTAAATGAATACTTTGTGAGGGTGCCTTATGGTACAGAGGGGTGATGACATATTGTTAGAATGTTGATGGAATATATTGTTAAAATACATAACAGAACATGAGAGGTTTTCCAAGATAAACACCAGGCTAATCCCAAGTTTTGGTAATCAAAACAAAATAACAATGGGGGAAAAAAAAAGAACATGAAAATAGAATATTGGTGCATTATGAAGAAGATTTCAGGTTTTTGTTCTTTTTTTTTTTCCACTCAGTCGTGAATATAATGGTTACTTAATTTTTTGTCTGTGCACATTTATGTTTCAGTTCTTCAACATCAACTATATGTTATTCATTGAGGTAAGGGCCAAAACATGATGAAGCGCTTAATTAGAGGCTAAGGGCCAGGACAAATGCTGTGGTGCCAAGAGTTCTTTCAGGATGCAAAGCCATTGCATGCTGTGGTTGTTGTGCCTGGACTGTCCAGTCCATGTAACAGTACAACCAGATTTTCTCCAAGATTAACTGTTGCTGTAGGTAAGATAAAAAACAAACAAACAACTACTGTAGTATGGGACTCCCAAGTATTGGTATTTTATGAATAAATGATGTGGCTGGAAAAGAGTCTAACCTCTACCTGCATACACGTGCAGATTGATGATAGACCTGCAAATAATTGTTGATTTCTGATGCGATAAGAATTAGCTATGTTGTTTGTAAGTTGTTATTGCACTACTTCTCATACACTTAAAATTACACTGCCATTAAAATAAAAAAAAAGTATGGCACATTTAGTGTATATTTGAAACTGACAGCTGTGTGTGTGTGCTTGGAGTGGAGGAATCAAACTGAGTAAACTCAAGGAAAGCAATTTACTTAATAAACCCAGCCTTACGTTTCTAAAAATGTGAATTTAAGTGATTGTTATGTTGGGTGCCCCAGGGCATTACTGCCATTACTTACTGTTGTTGTAGAACTTGCCATCCAAATATTAGTTGGAATATTGCTCAAACGAGGAAGAGTTGAACGTTATTCACTTGGTTTTGGTAACTTTTTAATGGCCCCTAACTGGCATGAGTTTCACAAATTCCAGTCCATATGACACACAGTCACTTCTGTTTACACTTATTGTACCATTATTTTTCTATTTTATTTACTTCTACTGGGAAGTGATTTTGAGGCAAGAATAACCGATGCAGGCAGTGCTACTTATCCTGCTGAGTGGTGGGATGTGCCAATCACTTGGATCCACTGTAGTTCTTGAGAATTAAGAATATTACTTTTTTTTTCCTTGCTCGATGTGTTGTGAGGAAGAGCATGTTCTTTGCTGTTCTCAGAGCCATGCATATGGGGTTTGAGAACTAACCTTGTTTTGAGTTGCGACTCATGGTTTTTTTTTTAACATTTGACACTTTTTATTCAGTATTATTTTTCGGAATAAGAACTTGACTGTCCAGCTCCATTTGCAAGGAAATGTTTTGAGTATCTGCCATTGCCCAGGGTCTCTGAGAGAGCCCCCTGAGCGGAGTCACTGGAACGATTCCCCTAGGCTAAACCATAATGGTAGGCACCCTTATAATGGCAAAATCATCACTTAGAGAAGGCAGGGATAAATCAAGCCTTTTGTCCAAACACAGGCGTAAAGCAGTTGATTAAATATTTCAGTCTGTAATGAATAGCATCAGTTGCAGAGTCTTGTAATCAGGTGCTAAGAAAGAACAGATTCTCTGTTACTACGAACAGCAACTTGGAGAACTAAATGGATTTAATAGATGAGTGATACTTTTGCTTCTCTATTTGATGTATCAGAAAATAAAATCTTCTGTTAAATGAGGATAGACCTATGTGGTTTATCAGCATACTACATTAGAGAATCACAGAAGGCCAGGGTTGGAAGGGACCTCAAGGATCATGAATCTCCAACCCCCCTGCCACATGCAGGGCCACCAACCTCCCCATTTAATTCCAGCCCAGGCTGCCCAGGGCCCCATCTGAGCTGCCCTTGAACACCTCCAGGGATGGACGGGGCTTCCACATCCTTTCTGGGCAGCTGTTCCAGCACCTCACCACTCTCTCTGTAAATAATTTCCCCCTGACATCCAACCTAAATCTTCCCTCCCTCAACTTCAAACCATTTCCCCTCGTCCTACGGTTATTTTTCGTTTTCTACTTTTCTGTAATTTTTTTTCACTTTATTTTTCTTTATGTTGTTTTGAACTAATCAAGACTTAATAATTGACTATTACTTACTTAGTATGGTTTATGTACAGTGAGTGATTTCTACTCTCCTACTTCTTTTCAACTGATTTCTCTAATTGTTTCACCAAAACGATATTTTTGTAGGGACTGAAATTGAAAGATGAAATCCCTTAATATTCTGTGCTTGAAAAACACTGTTTATCTTTTTGTCAGGTAGAACGCTTTCAAATCCCTCCTTGGTCCAAGCTGCTGTGCTTGACATCTCATTATTTGACTCAGCTGTTTCAGTTTCACCTTCACCCAGCTAATTAAGTAACTCATTGAATGTATTATTCAGTATTTGATTCCCCTATCTGAGTCAGTGAGAGATGGAACCTAAAAAAAAAAATAAAAAATCCCCTTGATGGGATTAGAGGATTGTTGCTCTGACATGGAGGACTAAAATGAGAATGAGCTAATGAAGTTGGCAATATATGAATCGCGTTCTGTCAGTTTAGCAAGTATTTGGCTGCTGGTGTAAGTATGGGGATTAGAGTTTCTTTAAACCGATCATTCCATAACTAACCAAGTAGTGACTTGTTAATTATTTCAGGACATCTGCAGCGTGAAAGAGGTTCTTTAGCTTTATTTACAATTTCGTTTCCCTCTTCAGCTGTTGTCCTGTAGGGTATTATGTCTTCATGTGTCACGTCTAGATATGGGCTTTAGCTATTTAGGGAAATTGGCTTTGTTCATCATTTTGGCTCCATTAGCAACGTGTATTACTTTTCAGTGCTTTTGGCAAATTGTGAATAATTTATTTCTTTTTTTTTCTTGGGTTCTAAACACGAGCAGAAGTGATTTGCAAATGAGCAAAAGCCAGAGTTGAGCTATAGGTTGTCTAATTGCATTCCTATTTGCTTACTTTGCGCTTATAACTATTCTTTAAGATTAAAAGAGGAACATTATTGCAATTAAATTCATTTACATTACAGTTGAAAATTTCTTTTTTACTATTAATATTTTAGTATTTACATTAAACTTGAATTAAATGGAGCATTAAAGTCCTATCCGCTTAATCTACATATTTTTTATCACTCTGATTAAGGGAAATATTTATAATGCAAATGTACGTTTGTTGTGTCACCAGAGAAATCTAAACTAAGAACATGATACTTTCTTTTGCTATTGAAGAGTATCATTCTCCAGTGTATGGGTTGAGAAGGGTAAGGATCTGAGTCGTTGTGGAACTTTCCATGGATGTTTTATAGTGAATTTGCTGCCAATCTTTCTCATTCAGGTGTCTCACTCGTCTCCTCCCAGCATTGGGTTATCTTTTCAGCTTTGGTCAGAAACTGCTTTATGTCTCTGAGAAGCCACTCCCAGCAATAATTCACTCTCAAATAATTCATTTCCAGACTGGTGTTTTGACTGAAAACTGTTATCTGGAAGAGTCTGGTTCAATTCATATATGTAACATCTGATACTTTGTCTCTGGAAGAGTTCTTACAATATATGTATTCAAATTCAGTGCTTCAGAAAACATTTAAAAAACAATCAGTTAAAAAAACAATCACTAGAAAATTGTTCTTTGAATGAAGAATATTCCTTCTGCAGAAAAAGTGATGTAATTTTGTTATGAGTAAGTGTGGAGATCTAAAAAATGGAGTAAGCAGTTCCATTGCTAAAGAAAAAGCAAACTCTAATGAGTGTTGCTTGTGTATTTCATTTTAAGTAATGTGATAAGTCCTAAAGCTAAATTCTGAAGCTTATAAAATGTACCCTAGTTTATAAAGCACGTGCTTTAAACCTAGGGTAAAAAATGGTGAAGCTCAATGTCTTCGTTAAATACATATTTGATTATTTTTTTTTTTAAATTTAAAATTCTGAAGCAAGTGTACCTTTTATCTGTTTAACTTCATCTGTTTTCTCTTGTAAGAGATACGCTCTCCTGGATCTTGGTACGCCAAAGGAAAATATTTGACCTTTAGTAACAAGTGATAGCCTTGGAACAGATTTGACCTCTTTGCCTTGCTTTTGCAGATAGAGTTTTGTTTGTCTTGAAGGTTATAGTTATCTGCAAAGAGAAATAATTGGAATGGGACATCTTTAGATTGGAGTTCTGACAGGGTCCTTCTTTTAATACTCATCTTCTCGCTAATGAGAAGATGTGTAAATATTTTATTAAGCGACTAAAAGATAGGGAACGTTGTCCTTAATAAGATATGAAATAGAAAAAATTAGACTGTCAGTTTTTCAGTTACTTGAAACAGTTGAAACATTTAACTGTCTTACAATGCTGATAATATTTCATAATATTTATGATAGTATCAGCAAACTGAGCTTTTGTTCAGCTATTTACTTGTTTAAGAAGTCTTTTAAAGTTACGCTTTTTACTTGCTTTCCTGGAAATATACTCAATCTTAATGGTAGCAAAGCGTTTTTTTTCTATTTTATTTGAATGAGAAAAATAGCTTATAAACTTACCCAAGTGTTGGTTAATTACATGCAAAAAGCTTAGCTAAGCTTCTGGATGTTTAACGTAGAATTGGATTTAATCGGGTTGATTTTTTTTAAATATATTGTCTTTGTGCTAATGATGTTTTATATTTCCACATTATGTAATGAATTGTTGAACTGCTCTCTATTTGTATGCAAAAATAATGTTGCTTTTAATTTGGATCAAGTTAAATTAAGGAAATCATACTTTTATTTTACTTTGTCACAATTTAAATAAGATAAAGATTTAAAGCATAGACAATAATAATAGTGTAATCTAACCATATAATAAGACAGAAGGTACTAATTGCACTATGTAGGGTGATGAAAGATCTTAAACTTATCAATCTGTCTATGGCTTTCTTCTGAGCTGTGACCATTGACCCGAATATTCTGCCCGAACTGTGCTTTGTGAAAATGCTTGTTTTAAACTTATTTTCAGTAATATAACAGCTCATTTTAGAACTTCAATGTATTTTTATATGAAGTAATGATTTGTATTCAAGACTCCTGAATTTCTGAGTTATATTTTGAAAGCTTTGTGTCTACCAGATGGTAAAAGCAGTGCTGGTCACACCAGGTGCTCTCCCCAGTCTTTTTCCTAAGATATATTTCTTTTTCTGACTTCTGTGATGCTTTTTATATCCAAGTAACTTCCAAGAGTTGTTTGTTTTGATTTTGTTCCTCACAACTGCGTCGATAGCTGGAAATTATGCCCAAGGTGAATCTACTAATCTAAGTCTTCAAGGCCTTGTCTACAAGGTTGGAGAAGAGGACACGTAGCAGGACGCACTCATGCCAGTACCACATCATGTTGTTAGCAGCTCTGAATGTACAGAAACCCCTTTGTATGCAGCCTTGATGTGCTGATTGCCTCAGCTACTGAGTTTCCCATCAACAAATCACTTCTCTGCAAGGAGCAGTTATAAAAGTATCACAGCACTTAGCCAAGGCCTCACTGCAGTCTCCTGATTGCTGACGTTTCCGTGGAGAACATGAAGGTGGCATATTCTGAAGTAGATACAAAAAATGCACCTTGAAACGCTGAAATGGAAGTCAGTGTCTCGACTTAATGTTCCAAATATATGTGTACATTTCCAAATATATGTCAGCAGTTAGTCTACAACTTGTAAATTGTGTGATGGCTATAAGAAATAAACATGGTTTAAGACTTCTGGTTATTGGAATTTATTATTATTATTTTTTTTTAATTTGGGAATGAGGACTTGAGTCCTCATAATAATCTTACTTGAGTAAGATTATAATTGAAATATTGGTTTTAGATATTACGTATGTTAGGGTAACTTTGACATAGTTACTGAATTGCGCTTAAGAGACTTGGGATACTTTTCTCATCAGATTTAGATTGAAAAAGATTTTTGGACTTTTCTGTTCATGTGGCTTCCAATATGAAACTAAGCTGCTGATCGGGAGCTTTCTGGACTGTTCTAGTGGAGTTCCCTTGGCATTCCAGATTGTTTTAAAAGCAGCAGTCATTTGCTGATAATGTAGTAGCTGTGAGTGACACTGAGAATAGCTGTTTTTGTGTTTGAGGATGCCAGATGGGAGTTACGTGGAGTGTGGTTAGCTGAAGCCTTCAAAGGACAGGCACATCTGGGAAGCTGTGCTTTTTGTTTGGTTTGTTGCTGTTTGGTTTTACTTTTATTTTTTCCAGAACTGCAGGTGTGAGGGCAGGACAAGATGATGTGTGCTTTGCCTGTTTGCTTGTGGTCTTCTGGAGTCTTTGATAATTTTGACACAGGCTAAATTGCTCTTTTGAAGCTTAGTTAATAAATGACATTTTAAACATTAGCGTTCTGAAGTGACCGGTACAGAGAGTATTTAGTTGAGTAGCTGTGATACTGAATCTCAGTGTTCCTACTGTGTGCTGGATCTGCTTTTTAGAAGGTTATTTCAAGCTCTTAAATATCAACCAGATGTTGGCTTTGCTCTGTATCATCACACCATGTCAAGAAATGGATTTTTCCTGTCTGGTGTAGTGAACTAACTGTTAAAAATCATAAACTATATCTGGTATAATTTGTTAATTATACCATATAATTTAGTAACTTCATTTGACAATCATTGTGTAGTTTTGGAGATTGTATCTTTTTGCCTGGATCATTAATAATCCTTAGGGGTCAGTAAGAGCAGTGTAAATGGTGATCATTATCTGCAGTATTTTATTGTAAAATTGGCTGCTGTTTTAGATTTGTTGTTTGATTATATTAAAAACAATGCTGAAATCACACATTTAATTAGCTTCAGCAGTCAAAAATTCACACAAGGTGAAAAAGTAGTTCGTAGTTAGTGGGAATTGAAAGCTACAGAAGCCACAGGAGAAAGCTGATAGCAAAGCTTAGATTATTTCACTTTGAAGTTCTTTATTATCAATTCCTTTAATTAAACGTCCTTTAAAATGTGTACCACAGATGACAGTAAAGCACTGTGAGAATTAGAAGGGGAAACAGCAGTATTTATTTTTTCTGTTAACAGTGGTCATCCTGACAACTTTCTGTTCAGTTGTATTAGAAACATTATTTTTACTGGGGGGTTTATTACACTACTTTAATGAGTCAGTAGGTTGTGCAAGAGATTTTTAAAGTGAATCAGTGTTTTGAAAGGTAACCTTTGTATCTATGAACTGTCACTCATTTAATGAGAAAAGGCTATATAAAGCCAACCAAAAAACATCTCCCACGTCTTTCTAATGTTATAGTAGTGCACTAGAGTTATAAAGACTATCATCTACATTTCAGTAGAAGATACTCCCATACTTTTGTTATGTTCAGCGGCGACAAAAAATAGCAGTATTTTTCCTTCTGTTTCAGAAGAGTTTATATAAGCATTTTAATTAGAAGGATGTGTACATGTTCTAATGGTCTTCCTGTTTAAAATCAAACAAACATACACCAAAAGAAACCTTGGGAGCTTCCTGCTGATTTTACTTTAAAAAAAAAAATATATATATATAATATAAATATATTACATGTATTAATATATATATAATATATATATAAATATAAAATCAGAAAATGCTGCCCTTTATATCTGATAAAGGAATTTAAGCATTTGATTTTGATTCAGGCAAAGAATCTGGTATGTTTTCTGTGCACGTTAGTGCCTTATTTGTATTGTCATAGTTTGCACTGATCACTCGAACAAAGTTAAAACTGCTCAGCAATATCATAGGATCTGTCCTTTCTCGCTTGACTGGTGGTGATACAATTTGATTTGGAACTATTATTAAAATTACAATTAATGTTGCAGAACAGAAATTTTCTAATAGCTTTGGAAGCAAAGAGAAACACAAGCCTAATGAGTGTGCAGCTGTGATGAGAGATTGTTTGGAATTGATATCTTTGTATAAATAAAAGCAGAAGCTGGTAAATTGGCCGGGAACCAACTAAAGAAACATTTGTCTCATTCAGACTGTAAATCTGTTTTTGTTCATTTATTTAGGCAGTGTGATCGGTTGAGAAGTTTTTGCCTATTTACCTTAGAACTGTGATTTTTTTTTTCAACTATTTTGTAATTAGCTGCAAAATAAAACGGCCATTAACGACAGCTACCCCCAGTAAGATTCTTGTTTTGATAAAGAAAACAATAAATGGCTCATGGACACTTAAATTGCCAATTTGACATACTATATAAAGTACTGTTAGTTTAGGCAAGATTTTTTTAATTGATTTTTTTCCTTCCCCTTTGTAAAGAGTATTGGATTTTACAATTCAATGAATACCTGATCTCTATTTGTGTGCTTTATTGTAGTTATTGCCAATGGTTATCTGAACAGCAAAATCGGAAGTATGTATCACTTCTCCGCCTGTTTTATGCTCCCATCTTGGTTTAAATGACAGTCGGACAGATAGCAGTAGTTGCTAAAGCTCTGTAGGGAGGCTGCAGATTTATTTTCCCTCTGTGCTTCAGAATTCACCTCCGGTTTTTAAAGGAAAAAAAAAAAAAAAAGAACCTCTCAGAATATTAGGGTCATAAATTTTAAGTAGATTTTGCGAAAAAGTAATTCAAAAATTTTACCAGATCGAGTAAAACTGTATTAAGCTAGTTTGTAAAGGGAAAGGGAGAAATACATTTTTCTGCTGTCATATGATTTTCCCTGCTTTTTAATTTAAGGGAAACGCCTGCAGTTACGTTGTGTTGAAAGTAATTCATCAAGGAAGCGTTCTGTATTCAGGAACGGTGCCATTTGTGCTCCATCAAAATTGGTTTTGATGCAAACAATTTGTTAGCACTTGAAGCTGCTCTACCGGCTCTGTTTTACTTCGTTTTACATTGTGCAGCTTGGATACTATTCCATATTTGTGCTTGGGAATCCAGTGATTAAACTGGAAAAAGAAATTCATAAAAAGCTTTTAATATTAAAAAATATATATTTTAGAAAATAGGTTTTTAACTTGAAGTTCACTTGTGGGTGATCCAAGTACTGCTGTTCTTCTTGTTTCTCCTTCTTTTGGCCAGACTGAGCTGGCATATCAGAATCTGCAGAATTCTTTGTAAATAACAATGCTTCTAGATTTAGTAAGAAAATATTTTAAAAGAAAATTGGAACTAAGTGTTGCACTTGTCTCCTTTTGTAATTGAAGCAGGGCATTGAAATGTGACCAGCTATCAATTAGCTGGAGGCTACCACTGGGAAGATGGAGGGCGTTCCTTATCACCGAGAGCTTTGTGTTGGTAATCTAACATTTAGGAGAGACATCTGAAATCATTTGAAATGCTGGCGTAAATTGTCACTTCTGGTGGAAAAGAGGATTTGGTGATATCTGATGAGGTCTGGATTAGCAAATGGAAAATAATTAAAAAGGTGTATTTTTTCATGTGATTTGCATAGAATGATTAAATGGTGAAATTGCAGTGGGATATTTTGGAGGCCAGAAATACAAGGAGTTTCAAAAACAGAACGGATGAGTTCACAGGATAAAATCCTTTTTCTGTGTGTGTGTGTCCTGAAAGGAGTTCCCAGCTCCAAGTGTACCTCACCTACCTGTTTTTTAGTCTGATTACCACACTTCATGCTTGATAGGCAGGGTTCTGAGGTACCTGTTGTGATGCGTATGCGTGTGTTGTGTGCACGTGGCATAGGTTGTGTGGAAGACATTTTACTCTTTTCCTAAACTCTTCCTCTGAACTGCCTTCTGGTTGCCACGCTTTATTTCTACAGTCCATCAAATCTGGCTTAATCTAATAATCATTTTCTAAAGCTGTTTAGATACTTGGTCTGTCAACTAATTTAATATGTTGATTCCTTTAGGAAACCAGATAAAGGTACACAAATTTCTCTAGGCATACAGCGCACATACGTTGTTCATTCAGTTGCATTCTATGGAAGTTGCATCAGCACTTCAGGTTTATGTGGCCAGTTGCCATCTGACCCCATGTGCACTGTGTGCCCACAACACCCTGGCACCTTTACTGACAGCCCTGCTTTTGGACGTTTCAGGAATATATATTCAGTCCAGTGACTTGGAATGCACTGATATTTATTAGTACAAGCAGGCAACAAGTAGATCAGCAGAGCTGTTGGGGATATTACTAGTTTAATGAAGGTTAAATTTGCAAATTTGAAAATTGTATTGATGGTTAATCTAACTTTGCTTCTGAAATGGCACCTTTTTCCTATTGGAAAATCTAATCTAATCCTATTTTAAAATCTAATATATTTTAAAAAGATTTTTTTTTGAGAGTTACATATGAACTAGAAAATACATGTTTTCCATTTGTAATTGCAACTGAAAACTCTGCGTCTGAAATCAGAGATGGACCCTGCTCTGATACAACTGTTTTGCTCTTTGAATTAAACATAACTATTCTGAGACTTGGAAACACTTAGATTTGACTACCTGTCAAAATGATGTTGTACATTGGATGTGCATATTTTTTTTTTTGGTGCTGTTTGAGCTGGTAACTTCATCTAATGGAAATTTGCATTGCCACCCTTGGAGATTAGATTTGCTAACCCTCAAATTTCAGTCCTAACCTGATGGCTTTTTATTTTTTTTTAGGTTTGAAGAGCATAGATTTATGCTCAGGTAACTTTTTTCCCACTGGACTAATGGGTTGAGACACACAAATATTTCCTTTCTCTGCTCTGAAAGGCCTGATGCGTCTTTGCATCTCTTAGTATTTGGTGTATTAAAGAAAAGGGCAAGTAAGTCATAAAGGTGAGAGAATGAAGAGGAAAGGAGTGGGAAAGTCTCATACGCTTCAGTCCATAGTGCCTTATCAGCAAGCAAATATTTACCTGCTCCCTCAAACAAATGTATATTAATGATAAAAAAAATTCAAGCTTTATTTGTTTTAAATAAATAATAATAAAAAAGGACCCAGGTTTGATAGCTTTGAAAATTGTGGATCAACGTAAGCAGAACTCTGGAATCAGAAAAAAGGAGGTTATCCACCTTCACGGCTGCCTGGTGGGTGATGTGTGGCAGGGATACATACAGGAGTCAATTAAAGCATATATGAAATATACAGCAGCATTTTTACAACCAGTGATTTTGTAGTATAAAACTTCTCAGTTCAATGTACCAAGAATCCTGAAAGCCGCCGCCTTAAACTCTCTACTCTTAATGAGAAACAAAAAGAATGAGCTCCTCAAAGACATGAGAAACTTTAATTTAAATCTCACGTGAGATGGATTTCTTTTTGGACTCCAAACTGAATCTGAGAAAGACATCAGGGAAGGATGAAGATGACCCAGTCTTCTCCTGATTTCTGCTTGTAGCTTGTTAGAGGCCTCTGCTCCAGAAATGACAGTGACTAGAGATTAAGCCATTGCTTTCATTCTTGGAGCTCCTTTCTTACGCTTTTGGCACTGCAGCATTTGAAACTGTAAAAATCCTGGAAGTTTATTTGCTGAGAGTCATGCATGGGTCATTCAGTTGCTGGGCGCAGACTTAGTGAAGGCCTGAATGTCATTCTACTGTTTCATTTTCCATCTTTTCTCCTCTAGTAACTAGTCGCGTGCAGTTAATTCTCTGGGATGGATAACATAGAACTAATGTGAACTTCTAATGAATTATTCTGCTGGTAGGCTTTTAGCAGCAATGAAGATATATGATGGGGAGTGAAAAAGGTGAAGTGTTTTCCACAATTATGCGGGGCTTTGATGTATTTGAGCACTTAATAAAAATACCCAGGAAAATAAATAACACAGAATTTTAATGTGTACTTGTTTGATTAAAGTATTTCTATTCTTTTAACATTTGGGTTACCTTTATATATGCTTCTGTCATTCAAAGGAACTGCTCCTGCTTTGTAAAACTTAAATCTGTTATACCTATTTAATTTCCATCTCTGCAGCATTTCAGTGAATTGGAAAAGCCGTGTTAGGAAACAAAGGCTTAATTTGTTTTAGCACTTGTTGGAATAGCAAGGGTGCACGTGAAATAGTTGACCAAAGTGTCAGTGCTATAGATTTGTTTCTCATGGAGTAGAGCACCGTTTTAAGAGGTTATTTGCTTCCACCTACTGACCGTTCGTGATATTACAGACAAAAACAACGCGGCACTTGAAACTCCTCCAATTTCTCATCTTTCGTTCTGATACAGGCCAGTGGAGTAGTGTGTGGATACAGGAATTGTTTGCTGTCTGCCTTTCATTCCTTTCAAATGGGGGAAAGAAAAAATACATTAGCAATTGAAGTGACTTTTAAGGTTTCTTAGCTTGTGTAATTTATTTGTCTTTTGTGTTTTGTTTTGGATATTGTGTATTATTCTGGTAAGGTGTAGTGGGAGGATCTGGATAGCACGGAGACACCAAGTAAAGGGAAAAAACAAAAGATAATCGCAAATATTCACAACTATTATTTGTGTTTGCATGACTGGTGGTTACTTGAGGGCGTTCAGCTTTTTGCTATTCAAGTAGTAAAATTATACATTTTATACATGTAAAATAATTGTGATTGCCAAACAGTCATGCCATCAACAATAATCATTTGTACTGTCTAGAACCTTCCTTTTACTTCTCATCAGTAACACTGGTATTATGCTAACACAAGTTGAATGTGCTGGATGTGATTCCCGAGGGCCTAGCAAAATAAATTTCGTTTCTGTGGAACAACATGAAAAAAGTAAAATGGGGGTGAAGGAAGGGAGCCTTCTCAGGAATGAAATAGATGTCACATCTGGTGTATTCTGTACTACGGCTTTCCAGTAGATCTTGCTGTCAACTTACACAAATGATTAGTTACCTGCAAAGTAGCACTGAAAGAGAAAACGCTTTATCTGGCAAGCTGTGGTACTCAGTACAAGCATACATTTCATGTGTGTTGGTCACTAAGTATTCTCAAACTGATAAATGTTGCTGGGATCATGTTAAGATTACCTTTCAGAGCTCCATACCAACAAACACAAGGCTGAGCATAACTGCAATTCTACTGTAAAGCATATGTGGCCCTTACAGCTCTTTGTTTGACTCTTACAGGTTGCATTTATCCTATATTGCTCCTGAAATGCTGCATAAAACCTTGGGTTGTTTCCTTGCTGCTACTCAAAGTAACTTAAAAGATAAGCCATTTTCTTTTGTTGTGCCAAATCAGTGCTCAATAACAGAGCTCTTAAAGTGTTTGTAATATTATAATTTAACTGGCAGTTATGCAAGTGACACCAAGTAAAATGAGAAGAATTTTGAGTATTAATTTCTCCAAATGCTACCTGAATCCTGACTTTTATTTTGAATATAAAGAGCATTTGAAATAGTGATTTGTAAGTGATATATGTAAAACTAACTAGAATAAGAGAGATTGTTTTTCTGGAAATATTCTGCTTGAGAAGTGGCCGAAAATTAGACATGTCTTTAATATATCTTGCTGAGTATGAAAATAATTTTTCAAGAAACCTTGATTCAATTTATTTCATTGAATGATTTTCTTTTTTAATCTTTTATGAGTATATGGCTTAGGTAGGAAGTCTTTGATATTGAAATAGCGTCAGTATATGTAAGATGAATAGACATGGTGCTGAAGAAACACAGCTTCTTTATTTAATTTGTTTCCATTTTTAATGGGAGCTGCTATTAGCTGTCAGCCTTAAATCTGTAGCTTTAGATTTATGTAACAAGTAACTAGGCAATAATTCAAAGTTTGAGAGTAGTTCTAGCTTCAGTAAGAGCCTAGGGAAGGGCTCTTAACAAAAGCAACAAAAAGGGCCTCATCAACAGAAGTCTCTAAATTTGCAGTGTGTAAGAAAAATTAACTTCAAGGTGCAGCCATCATGGAAATACTGAAGTTGAAAATACTGAAAAAAACACAATATGTCACTCACTTTGTCTACAGTCTAATGACGTGGTATATATTAAGTGTATTCCATTCTCAGGAGTTACTTGAAGATGACAGAAGTGCCTTTCAGGCAATCATTTGTGGTAACAATTTGCTGTGTATATTTCCATAGATAAGGACATATTCTCTAACAGGTTATATGTTTTCTACTGTTCAAAGCCCTGGCAGTTCAGTGAGAGTCCAAATGCCTAAGGACTAACAGGAACATGTTTTGGGTGTTGTTAGATTTAAGACTGTTTGATTCCCGAAGTAAGCGTAGTACAAAACGTGTGCATATACACAAATATATATTTATTTATATACAATATACAAAAATATATACGTACATCTATATGTTTCTGTAAAGTAGATGCTTGAGTATTCTTGCGTATTGCCCTGAGATTCAGACACAAACGTCTTCAACACATCCAGTAGTCCATGATTATAAATATGGACCCATAACACATTGTGGACTTCAGAGTCCTGGTCAGCACTTCTGTCAACAGGTGGAAGATAAAGCATTTCCTCTTGAGCTGATAGTTATCTTACCTGTTGTTATTATTATTATTATTTTTAATACTAATGGTAAAGGAAAGAGTAAATGACTGTATTTTATCAAGACACATGTTGAAAAAGCAAGCTTATACTATAAAGAAGATACTTGAATTTGGTCTTCTGTGCTGGCTATGGTATATAGAAATCGGTCTGTTTTTTAGAATGTATCAGTCCTATCTTTACCTTTACAACACATATGCTTTTAATAAAGTTTAATAAACTTTCTAAATGCTACAGTACTGAATATCGTATCTTTAAAGGTACTGTTTATTAATATACAGAAAAATATAATAGGTTGAGAAACTTGCTTATCAAACTTAGATGGCTTTTCTTGAATCCTGAGTTCTTTCCACCACTGTGAATGTGCTTTGTGACATTGTCTTCTCTGTTTGTCTTTTCAGGATACTAAAACAGAGTGCAATTCCTCTGTAGAAACTGAGGACAGAAAAGTAAGTGGCTTGTTTTAATGTCATTTATGTCAGGCAGCTCTAGTAAGTTACTCTTTCATTGTATTTTTCTTCTTAATTTAACCACATTAAATTATTTTATGGTGTTTTATGTGTATGTGTTAAAGTTTCCCGATAGCATTGCTAATGCAGTTGTATTGTTGCTTCAGTGGGCACAGAACTACCTTACTAGACTGAATAGATTTCTCTTCCTTGTTGAGAAGAGAGTTAGAAACACTCCAAAACAAGAGAAGCAGGAAGCTGCCTTCTAGCTCTCAAGTTGCGTTTTGAAACAGTGGATTTTTATGGTTAATTTAGCATTAGTTTAGCTGTGCCATAATGTGTGATACTGAAATTCTGTGGTTCATCTTTCTGAAGTTATATATATATTTTTTTCTTTTACGGACTTCTTTTGGCTACTGCATCCTTGTATTTATATTCAGCAGCTGTTCTTTTTCTTAATAACAGTTGAGTTATTTTGGAAATGGAAAGCAAACTTTATAAACCAACTTAATCCCACACACTTGAGTTATCTGTGAAAGTTCAGATTGTATTAAATACTGTTATTCAAGTCTAGTATAATATGCTGTTGAAGTTACTGCAGGTGAGCACAACTCATTTTTGGTGAGCACAACTCATTTTTGTTATGATGAAGGTTCTGCAGAATTCCAATGATTTGCAATGTTTTCAGTAACAAAGAGGAAATTATTTTTAGTTAGACAAAAACATACTAAGAGTTCAATTAAGATACTGAAATGTGAGTGTAATTAGCTTGCAAACGCAAGAACTTGCATAAAGGGTTGTCTGGTTGTCCTCATTTCCTTAATTTGTTGGAGCATTTTGAAAGAATTTAAATGTTATAATTAGCTATTGTTGTGTGGTGTGTTTCGTGTTCGGTCTCAAAACTGAAGTTTCTGCTGAGCTGAAATGGCAGCTTTACTTTTCAGTCCAGGGGTATGGATTACTAATGACCTTTTCTGAGATAATCAAATAAAAACATATAGATATTATTAAATAATAATGTGTTCTTTACTGCCTGTTGCATTGCGTGTGTTTATTGGTAGTGTAAATTAGGGGCTTAGTGTAATTTGTAGAACCTGGAACATTGTAAATAAATATTTTTATCTGTGTTGAAATCAAGACAAACTACTGCAATTAAGACATGCATAATTAGCATTTCATAATTTGCACTTCCATAATGAAATATATTACTAATGAACTATATCATTAGTAATTAATGAAAAATTTTCCAAGCTAACAACAAAATGTCTTCAAGGTGCCTTCCTTTTCTTCTAAATTTTCTTTCTGATGGATGCTTAATCTCTACTTTCTGAAGTACTTTGTTTAGCTTTGCAATTGTTGCCTTGTCATTGAAGAAATTCATGCCAATGCTGTGGAACCAACATTCTGGTATGGGGTTATCTTCCTTGTGCTGCCCCACCCTCCCTTTCTCTTTGTTCGGAGATGGATGGAGAACTGTTTGAGCCATTGAAATATGACTGGAAAGTTAACTTAAAATGGCTGTTCTATGCTGGGTCATTTTGCTGCATCTGGATTTGTGCTTGGGATGTTTTGTTCTTCATATTTGGTTTTTTCATTTTTGTTTGATATCAGCGTACTCTTTTTAGTAATAGACTTACATTTGCTGTAATGTGCAATGACATTCTCTTCAGTATACCTTGCAGGAAAGTAAATGCTGACCATTAACTAGCAGCTATGTTATTAGCTTGGTAACTGAAGGTCACTCAGGATATCATGCTTCATTTTCTGTTCTTGAAGTAGCTCATGGAGAGAACATTTTTGAGATGCATCTTGACTTAAAAATTTACCACATTTGAGCTCAGAGTGCAGAGGCTTTATGAGAGCAATAGACTTAATGGGTGTGCATTAGGTCAATAACATGATAGGTCAGTAAGTTAGGAAATTTCCCTGTAGCGACATAATGTTTCATCATTCTCTATTACCTTCTGTGGGATATTGTATAGACAGCAATGCCTTTCCTTATGTCTTCTGAAGAAAAAATAATTACATTTTTTTTTTTTAGTACCATCTGTCAGAGGATTTTCAGGCACTTCGCAAACAAATTAAAAACACTTTTAAGGGAAGTACTTACGTTTATATTTCTCAGTTTACTTATGCGGAAATACAGTTGTGAAGGAAAGTCAGAGGGAGGGCTGCAAAGTTAGTCCCAGGCAAAACAAGAAGAAAAAGAAACTTAGTTTACAAATATACTGGACTCAGCTCACCTATCGCTTTTTGACATCTTTTATTTATTTAAGTTAATGACAATTTCAAAAAATTTTCATGAAAGTTTAAGGGAAACTTTGTCTTACTAGTAGGAAAAGAATTATTTTAACATTGTACTTTAAGTTACAGTGAGTGGAAATTAATAAGGGTATCAAATAAGAGCTTATGAGTCAGACTGTCCATGATGCTTCTTAACAGCATCTAAGATATTCTTAAGACATCTAAGATATCACTATAATTGTATGCTGTATCCTTTTATTGTGAACCCTTCTTCTGCTGTTTAGGACCTTCATATCAGTGAATATGAAGTATCTTTTTTTTTTTTTTAACCTTTTGAGGTCAGTATGCAATCTATATCATTTTGGAATGTTTAGGGTGCACTTTTTTTTCTCACAGTAAAAGGAATTTTTTGTTGAGTAAAGATAGCAGACTCCAGTGTATTGTATCAAGGTGTTCTATATAAGTATCTTTCCTCTGTTAGGTGATTGTGTTCTGTAAGTTGTGTTTTGGATATAGAATCAGTGGAATCTTACAGAAAATTCGTAGGCCTCCTGGTGTCTGCTTGAGTGAACAAATAATTCCTATTTCTTCTGCCTCTTTAGCTGTGCGACAAATAAGAGTATTATTGAAGCATCCTATGACAGGATAGAATGTAGAAGAAACAAGTGGGAATAATGCACGAGTTAGAATAATGAGCTGTTCAGGTAATATGTACCTGTCACCGTATGCCAAAAGTTCCCACTGAGATCTCAGCTCTTAAATTGAATTTGAATGACATTTCTGGAGTTGTTTTCATCACAGAGGTGAAATTTTTCAGAAGGGTAAAATAATTTCAGGTTTATTTTCTTTTGCAGAAAAGTTATTTGGAATCTGTGTCTGCCTACTCAGTGATACTTTTAGTTAGAGATTTTGTGCACTCCAGATAACCACAAACTCAGACAGTGGGTTGAATCAGACCTACATTCTAAGTTCAATAGGTATAATTTTATATATTCTTACATAAAAATAACATAATTCTTTATGTAACTCTTCTCGTATTTTTAGTGATAGCTTTAAAATCAAAGGATCCTCCATTTCCTTGTCTTAGTTTATGTTCTTTGCAAATAGAAGCATCAGTTATGGAAATATGGACAGCCAAAGCTTGCCTTAGAACCTAATGTGCAGTGCTGGTTGACCTAATAAATATTGGAAATACTGAATGATGAAATAAAAAGCCAGTCAATTTCCTGGCATGTAGATTTTGACAGTGCAAAGCCTTGTTGGAAGGTTCCATAGTATTTGAATGATCATAATGGCAGTCCTATTACTGCTCTCTTGTTCCTTCTGTCACTGACATGCAATTATGGAATTTCACAACTGAAGTGATGACAATTGCTTGTGTGTGTCTGTCTTTTCTTTTCATCCAACTGTATCGAGCAATCCGTAATTTGATAAAGTGGAATTGAAATGACAGACTTGATACAAGTGCCAAAACAATAATTTGACCTCCCACTGAAGTGTTAATGTGTTCAGCTGTATGACTTTTATTCACGCTGAACACACATAAGGAATGTGTATGGTATATTTATTATATTAGCATACCAGCTAAGGCAGATTGCTACTCAGCTGGCCAAAGCCGAGCCAATGAATGATGCTGGTTGAGAGGATGTCTAAGAAAGGGTTGTACAGCAGCTGAGAGAGAGAGGAGTGAGAGAATGCAAGAGAAGCAGCCATACAGGCACAGAGGTCAGTGAAAGAGGGTAGGAAGAAGTGCTTTGGGAGCTGGAGCAGTGATTTTTTTGTAGCTGTGGTGAAGCAGGCTGTGCTGCTGCAGCACACAGGGCAGTATTAGTGCAGGTATCTCTGCTGTAGCCTATAGAGAGCCGATGCAGTTCTGGACAGGAGTTCTGGCCCATGCTGGAACTGATTTTTTTTTTGGTGGGAATCGCATCCTGCATAGTAGCAGTCCCTTCCTGAAGGGCTGCTTTTTGTAGGAAGGCCCCGTTTCGTAGCTCTTTGTGAAGGACTGTACCCTACAGGAGAGCCCCGTGTTGGGGCAGGGGAGAGCCTCAGGTCTGGCTCCCCTCCAGGCACTTCATCTGTGGCACGCTGTGTAGTCCTGAGAGGCGTGGTCCTCCAGCCATGGTATCAGGACCCGTGCTCACTTCAGTAGCTGGCACCACAGGACAGGATGCCCACACTCAGACTTCTCATCTCTGTGCTATGAGTGCCTGGAAGTTAGTGCAGTTGCAGAGTCTGCCAGAGCTGTTCCATAGCAGCTGGTCACACCTCATAGGGTGCCCTGCACCCCTAGCAAACCTGCTGTGTGCCCCCCACAATGGAGGGGTGTGCTGGCAGGGGAGCTGGCAGATGACCTTTGATAAACAGCACTTCTGATTGTACAGGACAGGCGGTGAGACCATCCCCAGTTTGCAGGTGGGACATGAATTTTCAGCAAGCCTGTGTATTGTAGTCTGGAGACTGCAGGTGGGTCATTTGTTTTTATACGAGGATGAATTACATGTGCATTATAGTAACTACGGAAGAAGCTGGGGTATTGAGTTCAGGTCCAGAGTGATTGCGTCCTTGCAGGATCTGACAAAGGGTGTCATAGCCAATATACTTTTACTGGAAGCCCTGAACGAGTTGATCTCATCTGTTGGATAGGCAATAGGACACAATAATTGTAGAGGCTGTTCAAAACACAGGCTATCTTATAAGTTTGCATTTGTAGCATTTGCATTTGTATGCAAATAATACTGAATAAGAATCCAGAAAGATAAAATATCTTTGCTACTTAGGCCCCTTTTGGGATGCTTGTTGCACCTCAGAAATCCTGTTGCAGGAGTGTACTGTAAGTCGAGCACATCCTTAACCACCTTTCTGCACAAAGGTATGTGGTAAGTTTTAATCATGTCTTTCTAAGCAATGTGCTTAGGGAGGTGAGGTACGGCTCTGAGAACCATAACGAAATGGAAGTACTTCAGAATTGAAAATGAGATGATAATGGAATCCATTTCCAATAAATATCATGTGGATAGAGGTTATCTTCCCTAGTGCCTTTCATTTACTTGTTAAGAACTCAAAGGCACATTAACAGGAAACATGGACTTTAGAGAGACCTGTATTAACAAAAAGAAATGTGTGTGTGTGTATGTATGTATGTGTATATATATATATATATGTATATATCATCCAAAGTAACTAGAATTGTGTGATGAACAACTTTTTAAGAAGTCTGTATTTCAGTGGCTAGCAGAAACTGAGGACAACTTAAACTATTTCCTCAGTGTTTTTCTTCCCAGGCTGTAAGTGTCCTTGTAAGACTGCTCATCTGTAGATTTACATCATCTCATGCTATCGTCTTATCATGGAGCAGGGAGAGGTTTGATCATGCAAGGTGGTCAAGCAACCTAAATGGATACTCAGCTTCTTGTTATTTTGTAGGCAGATGCTTCCCAGCACAGAATCTGAGCACAGCTTCACCTGTGGCCTTTTGACTTTTTAACTCACAATTAGACTTTTTCTTGTGTTAAAAAGATTGTAATTTGAAGAATGGGGAAATGAAAATTATACCTAACTGTACCTATGAACTGTGGACTTTTATTAATTATTCTTTTGGAGCTGTACCAAGGATGTATGAACTTCACATTTTTGTTAAATATCTTAAAGGATGTCAGTAGTCTTTCATGTCATTGTTTAATATTTAAACTGGATAAACTTGAAAAAAAAAAACCTCAAAAAACTAAGACCAGTTATGGAAGAGAGCAGAGAGCAAAGAGTGGGGTAAAAGGCATGCAGGGTACCTCTTACCTGTGTTGTTTTTTTTTTTTTCCCCTCATATATTTAATTAGTTGCAGCGTTAAGATACTGGGCATTCATCTAAAGCCTTTGTTTCAAGCTGTCATTAGCTTCACTTATCTTGCTTAAAACATGCTGTTTTTGAAACAAGTGTGACTAGTTCATTAAGCTAGGTGGAATCTAGTCATGGTGGCAGTAGTGGAATAGGTCAGTGTTTGATGGGATACGGAGCAAAAATAGGTTGCAGAGTAACTCCTAGGAGGATGTTAGATAACGAGGCCGCTGTGGGAAGCCACTTAGAGTGTTTGTGTTCACAGAGAATCAGTGAATCGCTCCGATAGAGTATTTATTCTTGCATAACACCCCCAGATGGTAACATTTTGAAAATATAGATAATACTTTCCTTCTGTTACGCATCAGGCTTGTTGATGTGCTTTTTTTATTAGACAACTAATCTTGCAGATGCTGTTTCATTAAACTGAGGTACAGAGATACATTCCATTAATTTTCTATTCCCAAGTTCTTGGCAGTGCATTTTTTTTTTTTTTTAAATTGCAGGGCAGCATTTCATGTATTAAGTGATACACAGATTGCGCATTAACTGATTAAACTTACCACAACACCGCTAATTGAACACTTGCTAACTTGTCTTTTCAAGTACTTTAAAAGGTAAAATTAATACACAGCTTTTGTTGTTACTTGAAAATATTAGGAAATGCTGCTCCTAAGAGAGAGAACAGGAGCCATATTATAGTTGTTTTTTTTTTTCTTTTTTTTTTTCCCCCTTATCTCTCTATGCCTAGATAGTCAGACTGGGCTTTGTTGTCTGAACTACACGGGACTCAGAAATGTTAGTTTTCCATATTCAAACCTCAGTTTTTGGACATAAACGCACATTAAAAGAAAGTATATTTCTAGAAGTATTAACAACTTTATTTTTTTTTCTGGCTGAAAACATATGGCTGGCCATCTGTGCTTAGCCATGGAAATGGTTCTACACACTGCACTTTAATTTTCCTTGCATTGAGAAGTAAGCCTCTGTTGACTACAGAAGTGTTAGAGACGTTACAGTTCCATGAAGTTTCCTCAGAGAGGCTTACTGATGAGGTGGGAGTCTGGAGGGTAGATTTTTCTGTGAGTAAAATTTGGGGAACAGAATTCTTCTGTAATTTAAGTCCTTGTGATGGAGCTCATGTTAAAATAAGCACACAAACATTGCTATTCAGATTACAGTTGCTTTCTAATTATTTAATGGTATAGATGATAGTGTGTCAAACTGCTCCTCTGTGGTGGTAAGGTAGACTTCAGTGAAACTAATCTGTATGAAACTTGAAAATGGTATTTGAAATTGTGTGTGAAATACTTGATGCAGGCAAGTGTTCTAAGTCATAAAATTGAGATATAAAAATAAAATTTTCTCTATCAACAACTGTACCTCTATCAAAAGTTTTATCTTGAAAATGAGTCCTTTTAGGAAGTGAACTGCTTATTATATTTTTGGTTCTGTTTTACATATAGCTGGTTGCGAAAACATTCTTACAGAAATATTCTTGAAAAGTAGGTATAAAGCATTAACTGTGTATGTACTTTTTTTTGTGCTTATCAATGTCATCAACATGATTATGGGAGAGAAAATGTGAGATGTACTGATTGTACACATGTTAGCTAATGGGTTGTGTGCTTACCAGAGTATCTGAATCTGTCTGATAATCATTTCTTGAATCTTTTACCTCTGAAAAATGGAGCTCTGTGATTTTTCAGCTCTGTTAAATTCTACTGTTGGTACCATGACTAATTTTCCAGGTTTCATACAGAATTTGGCTTGCTGTGGTGTTTCTTTTCAGGAATTGGGAGTCACTGAAAACAGTGATCAAAGCCGAACTTGCTTATGTTTAGCAGCAAGAGCACAGCAGCGAAAGATTGTAAAACCACAGGGCTTAATACATTTGGGTGAGTTGACTCAGACCAGCAGCTAAATTACAAGCTGCACAGTTTCTTGCTTTCTCCCACCTGTCCAGTCTGATGGGGAAGAGAGTAGGAAGAACAAAAGTGACAGACTCATGGGTCAAGATCAAGGCAGTTTAATAAGTGAAGAAAAGGGGAAAATCCAAGTTCACTTACATTTACCACTCCCATGAGCACGTGCCTAGACAGTCTCAGAACAACAGCTGCCAGTAGATGAAAATCCCACCCCTTGTTCTGCGCTGTTTCATTGCTTCACTTGTACTTACAGGCTTTGGAACATCCTTTTGGCCAATTCATGTCAGCTGTTCCAGCTGTGTCTCCTTACCATCTCTTGTCCGCCATTAGCCTACTCACTGAGAGCTGTGGGGGGTTGTCAGCATGAAAAAGAGAGAGCAGATCTTGATGCTGTGCAAGTGCCATTTAGCACAACCAAAGCAATGGGTGTTATCAACAGTATTTTATATTTTTTAGGTTGCTGAAACTGTTTACAAATGTAGTAGAAATAGTCTGAAAAATAGACTGAAATTTCTAGTGGAAAACAAGAGATGTAGGAGAACTGGAATGGGTGAGACTGCTGAGAAAGCTATGCTTCAAACTGTACAACCACTAATTTTTACTTCATGCATACAGCATTTCTTTCAGTCTGTCTGTCTTGTGGAAAAGAGTCCATGACACTTTTAACTGCTAATGTTTCAGCAATTCTGTGGGAAGCAGAGGGTGAGTTTACAGACTATTAATGAATTGGGAAAGCTCTATTTCATTTTTTGAGTTTAGTGTTTTCCCGCTGTTTAAGCATAAATTGTTTAGATGGCTTTACAGGTGTACGTGTGTGGCTAGATTATCAGTGGCAGATAGCTTTCATCATATTTGAAGAGGACAGAATGGATCAGGCTATTGTTTGCCAAATTAATATCTGGGAAGTAATCCAACCTGATTAATGGGATTGCTATGATTGAATCATAAAAGGGGAAACGGACATGGAAGTCTTTTTTTATACCTGCTGGCTCTATTACCTTCCCGGTACTTTGAACATATGCAATAATATACTTCTATTCAGTAATCCAATTCATTTCTCACTGATTCTAATTAGTCATGGTTTTCTTTATATTGAATCTCTTCCCAGGTAAATCTTTTCGCTGTGGCAGTGCATTGCTTTCTACAGCTGCCTAGACTTCTGGTATTCGATGGTTTGCTCAAAGCTTTCTAATTCAGTTAGCTTAGAACTTCAGTAGTGATGCACTTTCTCAGCATGATGTACTTTCCTCTGATGAACTATGTTATTAAAAGACCACTTAGATTTGAATATGTCTATATTTGGAAATTTGGATCTGTGCACTTTTGTCTCTAAAATGCTTATGACTTTCATTTAAGGGGTAAAATTAAATCATTTTTCTCTTTTTTTCTTATACAAGTATGTTTTAGTGTCTTAGTGTGATATGTGATACAGATACTCGATGGTTTATATCTAAACCATACCCTGTCCAGAAATGACTTATCTAATCACAGCAGTTTTGCACAGTTCAGCTGAAATATTTTTGCTGTTGATTGAGGTCACAAAAATCCCGGGGTTCGGCAATTTATCTGAGGTGTTTGAATACTGAAATAGGACACCCAAGGCAGTGCGAAAATAGCTACTGTGGGAGAGGTGGTGATGGAATACATGCCATATAACAGCTTCTAAAAGCATTCAGGAGTCATGTCCTAAAGTACAGTGTAAGTATTGAAAGAAGAATTCTGATTTCAAAATACAAAAGCTGTGTTTTCTCCTAGCAGATTAATACACAAAAGTGTTTCTTTATATTTCTCTGGATAATGGCATGAATGAATCCTATTCAAGCTGTGACTCTTGAGTTTAAATAAATGAAACAGGGAAAAAAATCTGACCTCTGTTACTTACAAGTATTGAGGACTAATAGAACAATTTGTTCTTCATTTTTTAATATATACTTTGGATTGCCTGAAAACCAGTAGAGAACATTCGAATTTTCAGGAAAATCTATTTCATCGAAGATGACTTCATTCTGGTCTTCCCTGAGCAGATAATGGATTGGCTAATGATGTAAGACTTACAGGAGGAGATACTCATAGAATCTTACAGCATCAAAACTGTGTTACACCAACTCATCAATTAATTTTCCTAGAAAACTTTGTGTCTTAGTCGTCACAATTATGACACTATTATTGCTATGTCCCTAGAATATTTGTCTTCAAAACCAATGTTGTGTATTATTTCACTGTATTACCAAATTATGTTTTCTTTGTGTTTTTTTTTTTTCCTCATATGAATGTATGATCTTAGTTCTGTTAAATGGATTCCAGCATTTCTGTTGTTCACAATACCCTGGGTTAAAGCGTGCTTTTCACTTCTAGTTGACGGGGGGTAAGTAAAGACTAGTTAAGACTGTGTTTCTTGGCTCTTTCACTGGTTCTCTTGATGTTGTCAGGTTTTTCTTCTGAAGAAAAAAGGCTTTTCTTCTTTTTTGCATAAATGTAGAGTAGTAGAGCACGTTCCTGATTTGATTTAGAGGATTGGTTTTGTTTTCTGGTTTGATATTTTTGTTGCCTTACAAAATGCAGAATACTTAGGCAGTTGATTACTAACCAACATTATGAGGAATTTTCTCGTAACAGTATTTGAGATGTTTAGAAAAGCAGTCAAATAGAAGAATGTTACCTTCTGATGCCTAATCTAATCACAGAATTGTAGGGGTTGGAAGAGACCTCTAGAGATCATCGAGTCCAACCCCCTGCCAAAGCAGGTTCCCTACACCAGGTTGCACGTGTAGGTGTCCAATCAGGTCTTGAATATCTCCAGAGAACGAGACCCCACAACCTCCCTGGGCAGCCTGTTCCAGTGCTCCGTCACCCTCACCTAAAGAAGTTTGTGCACACATTTTTGCAGAACTTCATATGCTGCAGTTTCTGTCCGTTTCCCCTTGTCCTGTCTCCACACACTGCTGAAAAGAGTCCGGCTTTGCCACTCTGCCCCCCACACCCTAGATATTTATAGACCTGGATCAGGTTCCCTCTGTTGTCTTTTCTCAAGGCTAAACAGACCCAGTTCACTCAGCCTTTCTTCATAGGGGAGATGCTCCAGGCCCTTCCCCATCTTTGTGTCCCTCTGCTGGACTCTTTCCAACAGCCCCCTGTCTTTTTTGTACTGGGGAGCCCAGAACTGGACACAGTACTCCAGATGAGGCCTTACCAGGACAGAGTAGAGGGGGAGGATCACCTCTCTCGACCTGCTGGCCACGCTCTTTTTAATGCACCCCAGAATGCCATTGGCCCTCTTGGCCACAAGGGCACACTCATGGCCAACCTGTCGTCCACCAGGACACCCAGGTCCCTCTCCGCAGAGCTCTTCTCCAGCAGCTCATCCCCCAGCCTGTACTGGTACATGCAATTATTCCTCCCCAGATGCAGGACTGTACACTTGCTTTTGTTAAACCTCATCCGGTTTCTTACTGCCCAGCTCCCTAGCCTGTCCAGGTTTCGCTGAATGGCAGCATGGCCTTCAGGCGTGTCAGCCAATCCTCCCAACGTCGTATCATCAGAAAACTTGCTGAGGGTGGCCACTATCCCCTCATCAAGATCATTGATGAAGATGTTGAACAAGACCGGACCCAGAACCAACCCCTGAGGAACACCGCTAGTTACAGGCCTCCAACCAGACTCTGCACCGCCAATGACGACCCTCTGTGCTCTGCCAGTCAGCCAGTTCTCAACCCACCTCACTGTCCATTCATCAATCCCACACTTCCTCATCTTTGTTATAAGGATGTCATGGGAGACAGTATCAAAAAATCAAGAAATCAAGGTAGACTACATCCACTGCTCTCCCCCCATTCACCCAGCCAGTGACAACATCGTAGAAGGCCACCAGGTTGGTCAAGCACAACCTCCCCCTGGTGAACCCATGCTGACTACTCCTGATAACCTCATTTTATTCCAGTTGCTGGAAGACGGCATCCAGCACGAGCTGTTCCATCACCTTTCCAGGGACAGAGGTGAGGCTGACTGGCCTGTAATTACCTGGATCTTCCTTCTTGCCCTTTTTAAAGACTGGAGTGACACTGGTTAACCTCCAGTCTTTAGGCACCTTCCTCATTCTCCAAGACCTCTAAAGATGACAGAGCAGTTCAGCAATCACCTCTGCTGGCTCCCTTAGCACCTGTGGATGCATCCCATCAGGTCCCATGGATTTATGAACACCGGTGTTGCCTAGGTGCTCTTGGATCACCTCTTCCCTGACTAAAGGGAAGTCTTCCATTCCCCAGATCCTTTCACTAATCTCCAGGGTCTGGGATTCCCGAGGGAGACCTTTTTCCCTGAAGACGGAAGCAAAGAAGGCATTCAGTATCTCCGCCTTCTCAGCATCCCCCATTACTGGAACACCCCCATCACTTAGCAGGGGAACTACATTCTCCCTAGTCTTCCTTTTACTTTTAATCTTCCTGTTTATACTGCGCGCATTATTGTACAGACACTTCAGGGAAGCAGCATCCCCCTGCCACTCTCCATCCCTTTGAACCCCACCCTCCTCACCCATCAAACTTTTGATCCTCAAACTACCCACTCAATCCCAGCGGCCCTCATTTTGTTCCCTTCCCCCTTTCTTACCTAGTTTAAAGTCCTTTCAATGAGGTCTGCCAGTTCCTGGGCTAGGATCCTTTTACCCCTTGCAGACAGGTGAGTTCCGTCTGCAGCCGTTGTGCTGGGAGCCGAGTAAGTTGTCAAGAAAAAAACAAAATTCTTGCCCTACACCAACCTCAAAGCCATTTATTTATGAGGAGTGTTTTTTAGATCCTCTCAGTGTCCTTCCACACCCCTGAAGGGTTAGAAGAGAAAACCACCTGCCCACCTGCTCCATCAAGTACCCTCTCCAGTTCCTTGAAGTCATTTTTGATAGCCTTCTGGCTTCTCTCAGCAGCATCATCACTGCCGACCTGAACTACCAATAAGGGGTAGTAGTCAGATGGGCAAATAAGCCCAGGAAGCTTTCTAGAGATATCCCTGACCCATGCCCTAGGGAGGCAGCACACTTCCCTCTGGGTGGGATCAGGATGACATATCGGGGCTCAGTTCCTTTTAGAAGGCAATCACCTGCAACTATCAACCTCCTTTCTTTACTGGAGGAGGCAGTCTTGAAGCGTGGAGCTGACCGCCTCTCCTTAGAAAAGCTTGGAGTCTGTCCCTCCACCTCATCCTCCAGTTTCAGGGCATCAAACCTATTACTTAGAAGCACCTGAGGAACTGAGGTAGGTCGGGATGGGTGCTGCCTGTATCGCTGAATTGGGACTTGCTGCCATTCCTCCTCTCTTTTCAAGTCGGCTCTCTTGGATTGACCACAGCAAGGGAGAGGGTCCATTACAGTTTGGGAGTTGCAATCTCTGCTCCTTTCTTGCAGAGAGTCACACCACCAGTCTTATCTCCCTCTCACGCTCTCTAATGGCTGTAATAATTATAAATATCATTATATTTGCTAATGATAGCAAAGAGATTTAAAATCAGGACTGTTAAATTTTAATATAAACAAATCCCAGAATTGTAGTACTATAGAATCATTTGAGTTGGAAGGGCCCTTTAAATGCCTTATAGTCCAACTCACCTGCAATAAATGGGGACACCATGGCTCCATCAGTGCTCAGCATCCACCCAGCCTGACCTTTGGGTGTCTGCAGGGATGGGACACCATTGCCTCTCTGGGCAGCCTGTGCCACTGCTTCCTTGCCCTTGTCATAAAGAATAAATAAAAGTGTGATTTGAAATCAGCCTTGCACTGAATCTGAGGATTTATTTCTGATACTCTACACAATTTATCATAAATAAATAAAATCATGACCTTAAGTCAGTTTTCAGGCTGATTCCTGATTACATGTATAGTCTAGGGAATTAATTCATTGTAAGATAGAAGTACCAGTCTGGGAAAGACTGGATTGCTTTACTCTGTATAACTCATGAGGATATCAGAAATAGTAGGGGTTTTTCATGTGTCTTCAAATTGGTGCAGTCCTTGTTATGCCCATTGAGATAATTAAGACCAATTGAGTAAAACTTCTCTATTTAAATGACTACCTTGGGAATAGCTATGAGTCCTGTGAAACTTCATCTTATAGCATGGAGTGAAAAACATTCAATATCATCTTAGGTAAGCAAGGTTTACGGAGGCTTGGGTTGATTTACGGTCTCAGCTGAACTCGATGCAAATATTGGTTGTTGCTATAATGTCTGAAGGTTATTGGTCCAAAACTTTTAATATAGCTAATTAAGTAAAAGTCATCTTGGAAGTAAAGTGTCCTTTTGAAAGACCTGCTTCTTAATAAGAATGTAAATACAAAGGCTCTCAAAGCATGTCAGTTGTTATTTCAGTGCTCTCTCTCTCTCTCTAGAAATGTGGCTTGTTTACTTTCGTCATTCAAAACAAAAAGCAGCCTATGTAGTGTGTTACAGTCTAGCACAGGAGATTATAAGAATGCAGTCATGTCAGAACTGGGACCAAGTTATTCTGTGTACTAATAGATTTAGTAATATCTATCAAAATATCTCCTACAGTTGCTCTTTCACATCCAACCTTGCCTTTTCAAAACTAGTTTTAAAAGCCCCAAAGTTTGATGCTCACTTTAGAAGGAGGTGCTTTTGTAGACATTACAGTGTTCTTAACCTGCCTTTTATTTTCCTCTGTATTTAAAACCTCCACAAATTTGATGTTGTTTCAGAAGTTCTCTCTCATTATGCTTCACTTGTCCTTTAAGGTAATAGTTTATGTGTAAGTACTACAAATTTCTTCATATCTTCTTTTAATACAGCTGTGCATACTACTAAGTCTTGGTCAGTTTTCACTTTAAATGTTAAGTTGACCAGTAGTTTTGGCACATTGTGGATGAAATAGTTTTCATAACCAGAAGGTGGCAGTGTAAGCTTAAAAAAATAAAAAAGAATTATAAAAAGCATTCGATTAATAAATCAGTTCTTAAAGGAGGATTTTATTTTGGTTTCTTTTTCCCCCACAACAACCCAATTTTATAATAACTTCTAAATTATTATAAGGCTTGCTCATCCTCTACATAAGCCATGGTTAAGGTTCTGTATTACTCTACAGCCTGTATGTTTATTTTGTCCTCTTTTAGATCTGATAAAACTTCCCAATAATTTTTGCTACTGATTCTTTGTATCATATCCTAATTTGGTGCAATCACTTCACTAAGTTTTTTGTTAACATTCTGCATAACAAAAGTATTAGTATTTTTCAAATGGCTTATCTCAAGCCAGTCCTTTACTTCCTACGCAATGCTACTGTTGTTGGTTGGCTATAGTAATACTTAAAACATTCAGTTTGATTTAAAATATTTAGAACTGTAGTTTCATCTTTAAGGGTTACCTCAAATCCATGTATGTCATAGTGACTGCTTTTTCACACGGGAATGAAGAAGTGGTATTAATTTAAGGCATCAGAAGTGAGGTTTGCTTTCTGGGCTGACACTCAGATATTTTAAAAGCCCTATTTTTGTACACTTCAGCCTAAAATGAGAGCTGCCGATAGGATCGAATGCAACAGAAAAATCAGGGTGTCCTTGTCACACTTTCAATCCCTCTTTACCTCCCCATGCTCTTGCTGTCATTTAGGTATTATTTGTATTAGATAATATTGTTGGAGGGAGAGGAGTAGGGATTGTGCATCTTGTTGAAGGCTTTCTTTTTACGTATTGATTTCTGTTCAGAATGAGCTAAGAGAAGATGTGGTAGCCAACTTACAGCATGACCATGGGAATGATATGATACAAAACCGAGCTGAAGGATTTGGTGATTAGTAGGTAATTTTTTGTAGGCTGATGTTTTTATTTTTGTAACAGTCATGACTGAATGTCCAAATAGCAATTCTATTAATTCTTTTCAAAGCACACAAATTCATTACTGATCTAAGAAGTACACTGCAAACTCCACCATTTTAAAAGCAAATTATTTTACTGAGGTTTGTTTTCCTCTGTAATGTGATTGCTGTGTTTAAACATACTTATCTGAGCAGTTTATTACCCATAATTCTATTGGGAGGTTCTTTTTTTTTGGGGGGGGGGGGTTTCAGGTTCCCTCCCCATAGTGTCTGGCGTGTTTGTATGATTACCAAGTAATCAGGCTTTCATAACATCATTGCTATTACAGTATTCGTGACAAAAACCATTAGCAAATTTGTCCATAAGGGATAGACTAATACAGTGGTTGACACTGAGATAACAGAGAGTGAAATTAGCAGTGGATTCTTTTGCTATAAAACTCCAACTTAATGCTCCTGGGGATAAACCAGAGACCCACTGCTGTTAGCTTGCCTTTTCTATCCAGTCAATTAAAACCCGACTCCTGTGGCACGTAGGGTGCATGGCAGGACCTGCCTGTTTGGTCAGGCATATATTCACAGTCGTATTGTGTAACTGAATGGGATTACTTTGAATGGCAAACTGAGTGGCAATTCAGTTTCTTTTTTTTGCAAGTACTTTAAGAAAGAATTTTTGCCATTCAATGTAATTCTTTGTCATTGGTGAACTGGTGATATTACGTCTATCGTCCCACCATCTGTTGGATCTCCTACATTAATTGCACAGAATGTTTAAAACAGAGCATGAGAAATAGCTCTAAATTTAAATTCAGTTACTTTTCAGCTGTTTATCAGAATTTCCGATATTTAGGTTATATACATACAGCAGTTCTTAACCTATGAAAAGGGAAATTCTAATTGATGACACATTCTAGTAGATGGACCATCCTTGACTTGCTGACAAAACAAGTGAAAAATGACTTCTTACATAAATTGAAGTTGTGCATTTACTTGATGTGACTAATTCCATGTTGATAGTACTCTATGTATACTTAAGGCTAGCTAGATGAGCTGTAATGATTGCCTGTCTAGGTATCTGATTAACACAAATGGATCTGTGGCTCTATCCTATGAAGCTTGTGCAACAAAGCATGGAATTTTCAACTTGCGTAACAAAATTAACTGTGGTTGAAGATGTCTTTTTTTTTCCTTTTAATTTTTATTTTTAGTGACTCCAGTAGATAATGTAACGTATTTGGAAACTGTCCTATTTGTTCAACTGCTACCTGTTGCCACATCTCACCTGACTATTTCTCTTTGTGCTTAATGACATTCTGCTCAAGTGTTGAGAAAATTTGGCATGTGCCATTCCTTTTGTAGCAGTACTCTTTGAAACATCAAATGTCTGCTTTGTTTTTTTCAATGAATTGTTTAAGTTTTAATGTAAATTGGTCTCAATGGCCGATATCATTTTAATATGGTCTTTAGTGCTTAAGAAATTTTCCAATCTGGATGTAGTAGCTTGTCTCAGTGGGATAATCTGTACAGCTAGGAGTGGAGGTGAACACTGTGTGGATATGTCATGATTTATAGTTTTTAACAAAAATATTCTTAATTGCCTTTCCATTAATATAGCAAGTACTTGGGAATCCTGAATGATCTTTCACATTGAATAAAAGTCATCCAAGGTATTAAATATCTAGCTGTCATGAACAGGGGAAATTAAAAAAGAAAAAAACAAACAAGCTGACAGAGATTCGCTTTTCAATCGGGAACTTTATCTTGTAGGAAAAAAAACGGAAAACGAATGGTATCTTTCTATCTTTTAAATTAATATTTCAAGTAAAACAATAATCTTTGAGGAGAGATTCCTGTACTGTCTACCCTCTCTCTTTTTATGTTTAAATGCGTAATACACTTTTCTTTTGAAAATTCTGGAATTGTTGTACAAGACAAAGAGCAAAGTTACCTGATGTTGACTTGGATGGAGAATTCTGCGTTTTAAGGCTTCTGAAATTTGATTCCATAGAGAAATCTTCCCGCTGTTCTCCATTAAGTCTCTGATTCTGATTGCCTGTATGCTGGCTAAAATGATCAATTTCAGACTGATTCAGAAGATGCTCTTCCCAGTATATTACTTTATATTTTAATTTTGTTTGAAATGATCATTAAGCTAATTGTCTGTTTTTGTTGTGAGCTGCTGGTGGCTCTTGCTCTTTGGAGATGTTGAGTATCACTAACAGAGCATTCATTAAACTTATCCAAGATGTGTGTCTGGTTTCCAAAGCTGCATGTCAACGCACCATACATTCCTTTTGCTGTGTTACTGAATGAATTAATTTTAATCACAACTTTCTCTACAGAATTCATGAGCATAACCCTGGCTGAATTACAGACTCTTGAAGTCTGTTAAACACCAGAAACAGTTGCTTGAAACCAGGTTTCTGTTGATGACTAATTGCATTTCAAAGAACACTGTATTTGGCAGAAAATGTGATCTGAGCAAAGGGTTTGAAGGATGCAGCTCTATAGAGGCATTTCACTGCAATACTAAATGTGGACAACTGCCTTAAAAATAGTTTTTTGTTATTCTGATTTCCATCATGTAGATCTGTACAAAACAGTAACTTCCATGACAGCATCATTTGGTTAACAGACATAAGCAACAGTTTATAAATGTGATAAACGGACCTTCGTTTGAAAGTCCCTCAGATCCTTTAATATATGAAATGGTCTTGGCCTTTTCAAAGAGAAGATTATGAAGGAAAGAAACCCAACCCATCAGTGGTTATGCTGATTTTGTATGATTAAGGCATACAGATACTATATACAAAGTAAAGTAAAGCATTTGCACAAAGATCTTGAGGAATTTTTCTTGTCAGTAAAGTCTGTAAAGCTGAAATTTCAGCCTAATGTTTTCTGGTTCTTTGAGTGCGTTTTATTTCTGTATGGCTTCTCTTTCTTTATACAGCTCAAAAATGAAGTCTAGAGTAGTAAAGCCTTAGTTCAGGTGGAACTCTTTGTTAGTTGACAGATGTTTAATTATTCTAGAGCCAGCAAATGAGACTTTGTAAGTTATTTTGATGCATACAGGTGTGTGAGAGAAAAATCTATGATTGTGGCCGTTGTTTTTGGTGGTGTTTTTTTCCCCACCCTGCATTTGCAGAAGACAATACTATCATAATTGTGATAGGAGATGTGTCAAATCCTCAGAGTTGGTGGCTCCTCTGTACACAAAAGGTTTGGTAATTGCTCCGTACATGTAGAAGTGTGTGGTTTCCTGTGTGTGTTGATCGTGTGAGGTTAGCCATTCATTCATGCCTATAAGTTTGCTGGGTACATTAGCGAGATTTTGGTTTACAGTAAATAAAGCAGTAATACTGTTCTTCAAATGTGGGCTCATCATCTGAGAAATGGGAGGGGCAGGAAATCAATGCTTCTTATCATGACCCATTTCCTTTAGAAGATAAGAATGCCTTAGAATTGACACAGATTAATTACACAGGTTATATCAGTTGTCTTCATCAAAATCCCATATACTAAATCAGCCTTACTAAAATGGTTAATTCAGTAGCTGCTGAAGTCATACATGACTTCTATTACCATATTTACTTTATCCCTCTCTTTTTATTTATTTATTTATTTATTTATTTGGTTTTGTAAGTTTTTGGAAAACAAAACTACTAAATTCAAACTTAAAAATGTGGGAAAAAAAATAATCAAGGATGATATTTAATTAGATAAGATTTTCCAGATAAAAACAACTGCTGATGTTCTATGGCTCTGTGGTTTCAGGAATCATTATAGCTGTTCCTTAAAGATTCTCTTATATCTACATGTGCATTCATAGAATGTGCTGCTCTCTTAAAAACCTCTCCTTAGTTCTGAATTTTGTTGTTTTCTCAGTTACTTCTTTAAATGTCTACTTCTTGAGGTTTTCTTATTGTCCTGTTCTTAATTTTAGCCTAACATAATTTAGGGTTAATAAATGATAACACCAATTTCAGTTCTTATGGTGATGAAAAGCTTGAAAATGCATTAATTTATAAATAGGTAACATCGCTTCAGTTTATATAATTGGAAGGTTACTTTTAGAATTCAGTGTGGATATTGATTTCCCAAATCATCATACAGCGAAAAAAGGACCTTTTAGACACTGACTTGATGATTTATACTGGCATCCAGCTCCCTGTAATGCCCCTTCTGCTAACACACGTTTTGGAGCAGAGAGCTGTATGGGCCTCCCTATAGGGCAGTCATCCTTGCTTTCACAGGTAGTCCAACTGATTAGAAAATTAAATGTCCATTACAATAGGAATCTTGTACTGCTAATCACTAGCAGTTCTGAAAATTAATCTCTCTCTTATTTTCTTAGGTATAGTCTTGTTTTGTCATCTCTGTAACTGTTCTAATCCCTGGCAATGATTTCAGGTTAGAATTTCTCTGTTCCCTTCTATTGAACAACGTCTCTGTTTGTATATTTAATTGCATCCTATTCGCATTGTTGTTAGATGTTAAGTGTTACTTAGATGTGGAACAAATGCTTTTGCTGCATGGATAAGTGTAAAGGGCTTCAGATATAGCTGAAGGCATTATTGAGGTAGGCTGGTAGTTTGTCTAAATGCTCAAAGTTTTTTCTGTGAAAGTAACACTGCAGCATTTTATTTTATATGTTAAATAAACCACTCATTAAGAAAACACTTTTTTTCATTTTAAGATGCTGTAAAATTGGATTTACTTTTTAGTATAAACAGCATTTTTTATGAGGAAAAGGTCAAAAACCTTCAGCATTTTGTATAATGGACTTTTTAATGAAGAATGCAAATTTTTAATGCTTTCTTAAGAATGTTATTCTTCACCTATAATACTGATGTAGCTTCAAATAGAAAGAGGATAACAAATGAAGGCTGTACCCTGAGGTTTATTCCAAGTGCAAAACGACTGTTTTAGGGTTCTGATCTTTGAATTTCCTTTGCCTATAACATTCAGTAGAAAGCTGTCTGGTCCACTTAATGCTTTTTTTGGTGATATCTTTAATCCCAACTACGCCAGCCCCATTGCAATTCTGTGCAATAGAAAACCTGATGAACCAAAGATAATCAAAGACAGTTGAAACTTCACACTAATACCAGAATCTTTGGGGAATATTAGGAAAAAGCTTACTTCTCAATTTGTATTAATAGAACATATAGTCTAACAATATTTCTTTGGCACAGGCAATTGGACAGCCGTATTTAGACTTCAAGATGGTGCTCATGCACTTGTGTAGAACCACACTTCTCTTAAATCAGGAAGGCATTATGAAATGTTTCATTTGTGTAGATTTTATATGCCAAACCTGAAGATCACCGGGTGCTATTCACCTGTCGAAACACGGGGAAAGAAATTTGAGGGATGTTTCCCAAGGAGCTTTGAACTCTTAAGACTGTACTTAGTTTTCATATGAAACATTCTTATGACTGGCTTTCAATTTTTGTATGGCTACGTGATAGACAGATGGGGTTCTGCTTCTGTCATGCTATTAGCGCTCCGATGATAGGTAGGAAGGGATTGGATATCACTCAATAAATGATTCTCAGTTCTGCAATACTTTTACATCATAAAAAAGAAAACGGAAGCTTAGAGTTGCTGAACATCAGTATTCTCAGCAAAAATACCTATTTTGACTTTTTTTTTCTTCCAGACAGAATGGGATGATTGTAGGAGCTGCTGAGGAAAAGAAATGTAGTAGTGAACAGTATGCAGATTTCTTTTTAATGGTATATTTCATTCCTGTGCATTGTAATGGTATATTTCATTCCTGTGCATATCAAAGATAGACTGATTGATTGCTTTGGAAAAAAAAAATATCTAAAAACAGATATTAATTAACATTTTGCTCTAATAAAGCTTTTCTCTTTTTTTCTCTCCTGTGCAAAATTGATGAGACATGCATAGTTCAAGATATAAAAATGCTTAAAAGGAAGAAAGAAAACAGTATTTCCATCCTTGTTTTCCTCTTACAAATCACCAAGTTGATTTGGTATATCTAATTTTACCGGCTAATTCAATTTAGCCAACATGGGGCTGAAAAAGTAGCTTCATAGGTTTTAAAAAAAATAAATGCTTAACAGGAAAGTAGTAATTCATTTTTGGAAGCATGAAAAATATTTACACCAGTTTATTTTGATATGTGATATGTATTGTAGCCTTATCACACTGTCAACTGATGTTAATGTAACGTATTTACACCCACAAAGATGTTAACCCTGCAGATGCTGGAAAGAAATGCCAGGACTGATGTAAGAAGGGATGAGTGTTTTCCTTTTTTGTGTGTGTATTAGTATAACATAAAACACAGAAGATGTTGTTTTCTAGTGGTTTCCTAAATAAACACAACGTGTCAACAATTGATTGTTACTGATTGTAATACTATCCTAAATCAAAAATGACTGAAATTAAATAGGTTAATGAAATCAGCTCAGTCTCTTTAAATGATAGTTCGGCAAATGGAAGGTCCTTTATTCTTTCCCCTCTTGTTTTTCCTTGAGGTAATGGAAAATGAAAAATGTTCTGTAAATGTCAAAAACATGACAAAGAATGAATCCTATTGGTGAGTTAATGAAACCTTTCTGCCTGGTGGCAAGTGGCAGGCCCTCATCTCTACAACAACTGGCACTAGGATGCTCTGAGCAGTAATATCTGAAGAACTTTGCAGCACCTTCCATCACTAATTCCTAGTTTACTTAAAGTCTCCTAGGCATCTCTCTTATACAGAAAGGAAGAACAGTGGAATTGCTATAGCATCTTCCACATAACTACTGCCATAGATTTTTGTCATTTCTTTCCTGGAGATCTGCCATCTACTGTACATGTATCAAAAACAACAACATTGCTTGGCCTGTGGGATCTGTGTGTCCTCTGTCACAATTTAATTACTAACTGAACTGTATTAACAACATGCAATACTACATATGTAGTATTACATTGTAATTATATATTAATATTGTATGTTGTTTATACAATCCAGTTACAAACTAAATTATACAAGATACATTAAAAGGATTTTTTATTTGCTTCTATGATCTCAGACTCGCAATCTGTGCTGACACAGTTGCAGCTGTATGTAGCATATGTTAATGGTATAAATAACAAGAAATCAAACTGAAAAGTGAAAATGAAGTCTGGAAGATCCCTCAAAAGGAAAGTTAATAGATTAACTTATGTAACTTATATAGAATAATAAATGACTCTTTTTCATTGTAAAACTGAAAATACTTATATTGATAAATATGTCCACAATGATTAATTTTTTCTTTTTTCTTGAGAAACTGAAGAAATTGAGCAATCTGCACATGCATTCTACTGTTCTATGTAGAACAGTAGAGCAGATAATGGATTCAGGCCTTCTAACCAATAAACAATTTAAGAAATGGCTGTTCCTTATAATATTCGCTTTCTGGTATAAATACATTCATCTTAGAGGCTTTCTGCAAGGTTTATGCAAAAGAATGTTAGTCAAAATGGATAGGGATTATATGCTATTTTCAGTTGCACAGCTGAATTATAATATTTGTCTTACCCTAAAAAAAGAGATCCTTAGGAAACTGCTGAGGACAAGAGATGCATCGTGGTAGTTTAATATCAAGTATCTCATTGAAATGTGTTCTCCATGTGTTCATGAGAGAAATATAATCACCTCTAGTTGAGAATACATGTATGTAAACAAAACAAAACCCTCCTATATTCAGGGATGAACTATTAGCTCTTCCTTGTTTTGGTTTGTTGATATAGTACAATTCCTCTTTCTTAATTTTTCAGCGTTGCTTTCACATAGCAAAATCTCTCTTGATCCTGCATTAAAAAATGCAGCTTATGGGTGCAGGAATACTATGTGGTAGATAGTTCTATTCAAATCTGTTGAGATTATGCAAACAGAAGTGAAATTAATACATGTTTATG
The DNA here is from genome assembly GCA_035772895.1 of Perdix hodgsoniae. Taxonomy (NCBI): domain Eukaryota; kingdom Metazoa; phylum Chordata; class Aves; order Galliformes; family Phasianidae; genus Perdix; species Perdix hodgsoniae. The sequence continues at coordinate 13,079,560 of JAPSGF010000014.1, read as the reverse complement.
AAAATTATTTAGATATCCTTACTTCCTCTACAGCTTTCTGTGAATAGCATACCATATCTCAGAAAGCACCAATAAGGTTTATATTTATTTTTTCCATCTTGTCAGTGCACATTTTCTTTTCCATCATTGTGCTTTTCTTTCTTGTTGACACAGAAATGTTTTGTCATGTTAGTAGTGAAGAGAGATTTTAGGTGGAGACTTTCTAATTGGTAAGAGGCTTTTTTTTTTTTACAATGAAAGCAGTTTCATAGTCACTCGCATTCATTTTTTGAAACTTAAACAGTTAAAGGAAGTCTTCTTATCATATACAACAGCAGATATGAATGATATTGTTGAAAATAACCTAGAATTTCTTCATTCTTTCTTATTATCTTCTCTTAATTTCATCAACTTGACTGTGTTGACAATACTGTAGCTGTTTTCTTGATAATTTACATACATCTCCTTTAAATAAAGGTAGGTTTGGACCTGGTATTTTTAAGTTTATTTACTTCATGGCCTTATCATAAGATAAATGGCTCAGAGCTCATGAGTGGTCTTTTTATTTATATATTTTGTGGTTGAAGGGGTGTTGTTTGTTGAAGCGGCAAAATGTGAGACTGTCAGGAGAACAAAAAATGACAAATGGAAGTTCAAAGAACATGTTTTCAAGTAAGTCAATTTGGTAATTAGAAGTTGGAATACCAGTAGATTTTCACAGTAGGGAGGACAGCAGGGAAGGCAAAGAGTGCTAATTTTATTTTAATTAAGCTGTTCGGTTAATCAGAATCAGAGGATTCTGCTACTAAGTGGGAAAGGAGGAGCAGTATGATGTTATCGAGTTGCTCCACGTTTGACTCTGTCAAGTGACATCCATTTTATTGTGGTTGCAGTATGAAGTGTTTTCAAGCATTACAGAAGGAGCTATTCAAATTGAGAGCACAATTAAAAACGAAGCTCACTTGATCTCTCTCTGGGCCTGTGGCTTTTGTCAGTCTCAACAAGCTCTTAGGGCTCATCTTAATGAGAAAAAGCAGTAGATAGACCAACAATCCTGCTTGCTGGGAGTAAATGTACAAAACATAGATTATTTTTTTATCATTACAAGTCTGTACTTAAACTAGAAATGTTATGTGGCTTACATTATGACATAGTTCCTTGTGGTTGTGATTTGCTATCAAGATCTTTGAAGAGTAGTAGCAAAGTCCTCTTAAGTCATGCTTGTGATTAGTAATTACTGTGAGCTGTTTGCTTTCTATGAATGAAGCATTTCATCCATATATGTAACTTCAAAACCACAAGCTTGGTGTTTGAGGATATACAGAAAGCAGCATGCCTCTGGTCTCCTGATCCAAGTGCTGACAAGCTTACTTAAACTGCTCAGTTTAATAGTAAAGTCTATGTGTGTTTTTTTTATAGAACTTCTAAAGAAATATTATGTTCCAGGAATTAGCTGGAGGCTTACCTGTTCTCTTCTGAAATTCTCTTAACTGCCTTGCCAAATAATGGAAACGATAAGAATAGTAAGCCTATTGTCTGATAATTATCAACTGTAGTCTGAGTACTCATTTGCATTTGTTCTGATTCCGTAGTTGCATTATATAATGTTAGCCTTTTCACAATGTCTCTGTTATAAAGAGACTTTACTTTATTCCATTAACTACATTACCAAGAAGCTACTGCATGATGAATTTTGGATCCAAATGGTAATGATAGGTCAGGATATGCCAGGACACAACTAGGTTTCACGTACTAAACTAAGCTTGCAATTCTAGCATTCAAAGTTGTTTTGAATTAGGGTTGACTTGTAATCAGTGAACACAGATGAAAAAAAAATGTTCGAACCCTGTTTTTTTGTTGATTCTGTACGATTCATAGAAAAACAAACAATACAATAGTAAGCATTTTTTACTAAGTTACTCTAAAATAACATTCATTCAAAGCATGAAATCTAAAGCTTACCTGGGAAATAGCTTTGTTAACAATTAGTTGATGGTCAGTTTCTGTGGGAGCCTTTTCCAGATGTTTCTGGACTGCCTCCTCAATGGCAGTTGACCCTGTTCAATTTTCTCTGCCATATTTTTTATCACAGTCACAAGGAGTACTTATTTCTTTGCTTTCATTTGCAGTATAAGGCAGCTGCGACCTACATTAATACGTTTATGAATTCACTCCTTGTGAGAATAGTTTGTTCAGTTTTTTGTTTGTGTGTAAGTGTACCTTCGCATCAGATAATTCTACACAGGTAATTCATTTCTATGATTTAAGATGTTGTTAATTGCCTTTCTGAAGGGAGTTTGAGCACCTTTTAACCAAACATCTGAACAATTAGCTATGACAATTCTGCCACTGTGCATTCACTTAATTTCCAATTAATCAAACATTCAATAAATCATTAGTATAATTACACCTGCTCAAATATTCCTACCCCAGCACATTAGCTATGCTCAGGCAGACTTCTTTGCCAGCTGTGTGAATGGGTTCATTTGTCTGACCCAGTTGGTTGCACGCCCTTGCTCCTTGTGAGCCTTGAGAAATGATAGGGCAGAAATTTTAATTATTTATAATACCACAAATTCTTTTGATTCTCCGTTCATACTTCTCACTTGGATGCTCCCACAACAACTTAAACCAAACATCAGTGGAGTGGTGAGTCTGGTTAATTTCTGAAGCTTTTTAATTCATTTTTATGTCCCTTCTGTATTACTTTTCCAATTATGTTGTCTCCCCAGGTAAGCAATAATTCCCTCATCGCCATATATCACAAGAGCAAATTATTAAAATAGTATCATTTATGTCATATAAATGCAACTGAAAGTATCCTAAAGGTACTTTATTGGAAGCTAGTAAACTGGTTCAAGAGACTAACATTTTAGAACTTTTTTTTGTAAGGCTGCACAAGTACTAAAATACTGGCATAGCTTTGTAACATCAGTGCAATTATTTTTAGCATCTGAGTAAGACATTCAAAATCCAACTCTGAGTGTTAACTTTGAAATGTGTGTGAGATATGTGTTTATTGTTATCTACTCCTTCCATATAGATGAGGCATCTAAAAGTGGTGAATTGCTTCAGGATCTATACCAAGTACATGGCAGGAGTGGAACTACTCTGTATTTCTATCTACTTAGTCTCTTGTTGTAAGTTTTAAATTGTGCTTGATGTACGACTGCGTTGTTAGGCTCAAAGCAAGCAGACCAGGCAATGCAATCTTAGTCTCTGTAGTAACTTACATAATAGGATCTTCATGTTATTGTGGGCACACTAAACATCTTACAGCATAGGTTCAGTTGCTTCAAGAATAGATTAATGGGTTATAGCTTGTCTATGTTTTAATCTTTGAGATAGAGTTTGGAAAAGATTTGTAGTACTTGAATTCATTAATACAAATAGATAAGGTGTTTAAAGTTAACTGAAGGTGTTGTGATCTATTCAGATAGTTAGCTTTCCCCTGGCAACCCATTCCATATTCTGTTTATACTTCATTTTATTTTTACCAAATATGCACCGTGTAGTACTAAAGGGAAGATCTTTAACCTAAAGGGAAAAGGCATCAAAGCTTGTTTTAAAAATGGGATATAGAAAAATATACTAATTAGAGAGAAATATACTATTTCGACATTATTTTAATTCCTTAAACCTGTCAACTTTCTCTTATCTTTTACAGTAATTAATGGTAGAATGTGTTACCATATGGGTTCTCAAACCCTTTCAATCTCTTAAAGTATTGAGTGGAGCCTTTGTGGATTAGTACTTCTTCGTTCTGCATGGTGTGAGGTCTTAATGCTTTTGCTGACAGAAATCTTATAATACATAGAAAACAGGTAGATTTATTTGTCAGGAAAGCTATATTATTTTTTGTATATTCTACCTGATGTTTTCGAATAGGCACTTCCCTAATTGTTTATTTACATTTCTAATAGTGCTTCACATAGTGTATGCAGTCTTGTATACACCTGCATAACTGGTTGAATATAATCCAGAAATCTTGCATTAAGACACGTTCCAAGCATTCTATGGAACACACGGGGCCCCGTGACTGTAAGTGTGAATGTCTTATTTCGATCTCTGTAATTCTGGTCGTAATGCAAGATAATAACATCACCAGACACTCTTCTCTGGCTTTATCACCTTGAAAACTTTGAATCTAGAGGATATTCTTTGAATTTCGTTTCAAATATACTTTTTCAAGTCTTTCACAATTTTCGTTCTCTGTAACTGACAGTATTCTCTGCCTACTCCCTTTATTATAGTTTCCCTCACCCCTTTTTCTTCACACCCAGATCTGAACTCGCTTAACACCAGGTCACCCACACATCCCAGGTTGAACTCGCTGAACTTGAGCTTGATTGAAGTACAGTATAAGTAATTTAATACCTCAAAACATAACAGCCTTGAAACTTAATCAGTATAAATAACAGTATAGTTTTTAGTCACCGAAGGTGGAAAGTCTATGAGAAGATCAGGAACAGAATCATCTTCACCAGTTGAAACATGGATGTGAATTTCCATTTCTTTTCATTACAAGGTCTACTTCAGGAGCTTAAAATTTACCACAATGGTATTGCCTTTGTTTTGTTTTTTGGCTTTTCCTTCAGTGCTTCAATGAATTATTTTAATCTTGTATTATGTTTTAATTTTTAAAACAGCATATTTGGTTTGGGCCAGTCCATAGCAGTCCTTTTGTCCTAAAGTCTGCCTTGTCTCTGGATCTGGAGGAGCATGGTATAAGTGCTCTTCATGTTTTCAGCTGTTGGTGAGTGTGTTATATTGTATACCATATGATATATTAATAGAACAGGAATTTTCTATGCAGTGCTTAGAAGACCTCTTTATTTTGTATTAACAGTTGATTAAACTTAATAATACAGTGAGTGTCATGTTGAAGCAGGATAATTGCCAAGTACTTTGTCTTTTAAAGCCTGAAGCAGTTTCTGTGGCGATAACTTTAGAGGATTATGAATGTTTTTATGTATTTCTCTCAGATTAATAAAATGTTTATTATTTTCCTGCCACATTTGAATAGTCTACAATTACGTAACTTTTACGAGCAATCTAAATTAAAGACCCTAGTCATCAATGCGGAGTGAATTACTTGACCAGGGTTTCATTTGTGCATTGTTTTTGTGTGTCCAGATGGGTGTTTTGGTTTACCATATTCATCAGCAAGGAATCTCAGAGCATTGTAACATCTGTGTGAAGCTTGAGCACACATGCTCAATTATTTCCAAACTGCAGTGAGCAGCTTAGTTTTATCTCTCTGAAATATATGATTATCTTTTTGTACTTTATTTGTAGAGGAACAGGCAGTTTCACTTAGCATGAAATCTGTTGATTGCATGGCAGAGTGTGGGAGGCGATGTTTACACTGATGGTCTGATGCTGCTGGTTCTTATGACTTAAAATCGTCTGTCATTTCAGCTGGATTTTAAAAAGCAGACATGTAGGTTATAGGGCAAGCAGTTCTAGATCTTCATATGCTAGGATACAGTTAATCTTCATTTCAAAGGGCAAAACTTTTCATTTGGTTATCACTAGATACTGATTCTACAACAGTTGCACTAACCATCAAGAACATTATGACCAAAATGTAGTAGGTTCTTAGCAAGGGCATGAACTGCATCACGTAGTGGTGCTCAAGAAAGAACATAAAGAAACTCAAGAAGAAAGCCGGATTTTTTTTTGTATTGACAATAAATCAGTGGCATTGGGTATCACACAGAATGGGGAAAGCAGACTGATATGATGTGGACAGAAAGGATGCTTGTCAAATAATTTGGGAAATCAATGAAGTGTATTTCGTCAGGTAGAAAAGTTGTCTGACACCAGTGTATGGGTTGCAAGAGTCAGCTCTGCTGTGAGACTGGCTTAGGTTTAGAATTAACATCCCATGTTTCTAAATGATTCTTTGCTGCATTTGGTTTCTCAGTCCCCTATTTTGTCACCTCATCCATTTACACATCCTTGTAAATGGAGGAACACATACAATGTTTTTTTGAACTGCTTTAATTATTATCATTTAAATCCTTAGCCAACAAATTTTGTGCCAACAAATATTGATTCTTATGCCTCCTTTGTCTAGTAGAAGATTGTAAATATAGTCACTGTTTTAAGTGGAAAACATTTACTGCTATTTTACGAAGCTCTTGTAAGCCATTTCCTTCTCATTTAAGTTTTGATGTTTTGTTTTCCCAAGTTAACTTTTGCATGGAATAACTTCATTATTTTTTAAAATGAAATCACATATAGCTTCTGTAAGGAGCCATTGAGGTTTTTTATATGTAAGTTTGTGACTGTTCTGTGTCTTGTCATAGGTAAAGTAGATGATCAAGATCTTTGTTAAGATCTTAAAAAGGGCTCATAGAGAAATGCATAATATTGGAGTGTACTTCTTGATGAGAGGAGGAGGCCTTACTTCAAAACAACAACAACAACAAATTCTTACGCCTTTTAGGACAGAAAATACTCCTTTGGGCTATTAACATATTGAACTTCTTTCCTGATGAAGAATTTCTGTTTTCTCATATGCTGAACTTACAAATGTAATTTCCAGTAGGCATCTCACAGACATCAATACCTTTCTACAACTTAGAGATGGATGAAGTCTCAGTATTGTCTAAAAAAGAACTTTGTGTGCAGTTCTGTGACTGGGATTAGAGAAAACTTTGTTTTACCAACCCCAGGAGGGGGCAGTAAGTTTTTTTGGGTGTTGCAGGAAACATGTCCAATATTATCTACACCATGGAAGACTCTGCACTTAAAAACAGCTTTTTATAATAAGAAACTAACTTCTTCATGATTTCTTACTGCTTTCATTGTTTTTAAGTGTACTTTCCTAATAGTCTTTAAAATAGTAAATGATCAGAAATTTCAATATCAGTCATTTGTATCTTTGATCTTCAATAAGAAGCCCAAGTAAGCTGCATTAAGATGGGCATTTTAACCATTACCGTTCCATGTGTAATTTATTCAGTTATTTTAAGAGTTTTTTGCTGGTATCTTTCCAAAGAGCAGTGATAAAATTGAGTGATCTTTTCTCCTGTTCATGTTTTGTCTCTTCTAACACAAATATTCCTGTACACATTTGTACTGAGGAATCAAATTAATTTTGAGTTCATGCTCTCAAATTGTGTGTTTGCGTTCTTTAGTGTATTAAAGTGACATTCATATGAATAGGAGGGAAAAAAGGTATAATCTGTATTATGCACATAATTTTTTAAGAACAGTTTTTATGATTCAAAGTTATACTCAAATTTATTTTGCCCAAGGAGGTTGTGGATGCCTCATCCCTGGAGGCATTCAAGGCCAGGCTGGGTGAAACTCTGGGCAGCCTGGTCTGGTGGTTGGCGACCCTGCACATAGGGTTGGAGCTGGATGATCATTGTGGTCCTTTTCAACCTAGGCCATTGTAGGGATTCTATGATACTCTTACTTCATTTGGACGTAAAATGTAAATGATTATTCAACATAATTTGAAGAAAGAAATGCAAATCCAGTATTTATAATGACATTCATTGTAAGCTTTTTAAGTCAGTTGATTCATTGTTGTTGTTGTTGTTTTGTTTTTTTGTTTTGGTTCTGGGCCAAGTTATACGAATTAAATTGAAGGTATGATTAGAGTGACCTCATAATTTCACATAAGCTATTTGGAAGTGTTCATAGCTGTAGTTCTGAAGTAGTAGTAGTTCTGAATAATCCCACAAAACATAGGTTTGCTAGTACCCAGAGTTAGTCCAAAATTATATTCCAGTGAGAGTGTTAATAATATGTTTTTCCCCGCATTTCTAAATAAGCATTCTTAATTTTTAAAAGTTAGCAGTAGTAGTTGCTTTAGGCCTACACTACTTAGAAATTAGGTAGGAGTTCTATAAAACTCTGGATATAGTGTTCTGTAGTACCTAGGCAATTGAAGTGTTCCATTTAGTACTATCATAACGTGTGATTTGTGTCTTTATTGAGAATGTGCCTATTGGTTTTACGTGCCTTGGGAACACAAAGCAGTCCTACATCTGGCATAGAAACTGTCCCACGAAAGTAATTGCTCTTTAGTAGGTGGATGAGTTTTGAAATGTTTCCCAAAAGAACTTTTTTTCTTTTAAGTCATACCATTTTTTTCATTTAAAATGTGTGCAGTTGCTGGTTCGTGATCCATAATGCACCACAAACAGTAATGGCTTATCTCTACTCAAGTACAAATTGCTGTTGCAAAATGCATAACATGCTGTTTATATTTCAGTGCTGTAATTTATTGTCTTGCCTCCTTCTACTGATGTTAGTATGCACTATGATTATTTTGTGTGTGTGTGTGTTGGGGGGGGGGGGGGTGGGGGGGGGGGGGGGGGGGAATCAAAGCTATATCTTCTTAATGCTATTGTTTGAGTTAGAGTGTGTTGATGGGGAAAATGTATTTCATATGGGAAGGTCTCTGAAATAAATTCTAGCCTAGACATTTAGAATAGGAGTGGGCTGTAAGAATGTGGGAGAAACTTAGCAACTAAGTGACTTGTGTTAACAAATGTAGTATGGATTTTAAGTAACAACTATACTGATTAATATAATAACTTTGCATAGAGCTAAATTTCTCAGGTCAAAGTTATAAAACTCAGGTACCTAAAGGTGTGTACTTGATTGTAATCTATTTGAAATCCAGAGTTTGAGGCGATCATAATTGATAATGGGAATTGGTGATGATGGCTTATACATAACAGCTGTTAAAAATTAAGGTGCTTATAGATATTTTAGCATTTGTAAATAAATTTGAGCAGCCTGGTCCTGTGTGTGATGGGTCATATTTCATTGCATTCATTGATGAAAAATCAGTTTGATTCATAATGTAATCCTTTCAGTGATATTCGTCCCCTTGCCTCTTCTTCCCTCTCCCTGTTTTTTTTTCTTTTAATACAATAAAAGAATGTACTCACAAAATATTTTTTTCTGACTCAATGATCCTTATGGGTCCCTTCCAACTTGGGAGATCTTACATTCTAATATTCCCATAAAGCAAAATCCCATAAAACACTGTAGTGCTTAATAAAGGTCTGCGTGACTATGAATAGGTTATTTAAAAGGAAAGAATATAATTCTTTTAAGTATCCTCTCTTCCAAAGGTTATTCATTTAGAAAAATCTCAGTGGAACACAATTCCAAGTTCCATCCTGTTGAAGTGTATAGGTAGTCTCTTCCAAGAAAATACAGTGAGCACATGTGAAAATTCATCTAGTGAACACCTCAAAAATCCATTCCTGATGTTCCAATCATTCTTGTCCACTGTTTTGAATGGTGTATGAGTTAGATTAAATATCTTGATTATTCAAAGAAATTTAGCTTAATGACCTGCAATTACTTTAATAGCTTTGAAATTCCAAAGGTAGGAAGGCAGTATGTTTCTTTAAATGAGCATTAAGTATAAAATATCTTTGACTGTCATGAAAAACCAATTTTATTGCTGTTTAAATTATTCAAAATCAATATTTGACATTAGCTGTAGTTAAGAAGTTTATGAAGACAGAAGCATCTAAAAGCTACCTTTTAAAATATTGAATAATTGCATGTTGTTTTTAAAGTAACAGGTTATTTACCATGTATCACTGCTTCAGAAAGTAGCATCTTTATTTCTTCTCAGCACTGAACTATACAAAGAAAAATGAACTAAATTTAATCTCTTGAGTTTCTATTTAAGCTCATTTATCCACTTGGATTATTGAATGTTCCAAGTTCTGATGAATACCATTTATATTCACTTGTCATCTACTGTTACTAATCAGAGACAGTAAAACAATACTAGGGATTTGGCATACAGTGTTTGGTAGGAAACTTTTTTGGCCAAGCGCTTGTTCAATGTAAAACGGTGTTAAAGGAAGTCTTAGAAGCATTAAAATTAATTTTAAAAGATGTGCATGCAAACTTAAATGTCAATAGTTATTTTAATCCCTCTCTGAGGAGTACCACGTTGATCCATGCTGGAACTGTTTGAGCAAGAGATAATAACATATTACCCCAAATTTGCAATTGACTCATTTGATCAACTTCTTATTTTATTACAATGTGGCATACAAAGAATACTTCCCAATTATTTGCAATGCCTTGATCTTTGTGTTAGTACCACGTGACATGAGCTTAAATGCTTATGGATAGCTAAGGAGAAAACTGAATCATCAGAAGTTTCTCTTTCTGCATAGGTGTGTGCTTCATAAACCAGAAAGTACAAGAGCAGTCAGAGCTTTTCACCATTTATACAAATAGGGTTGTTCAAAGGAATATTCTTGTCTATTGAAGTGGAGCACATCCCAAGACAACCAAGTCTTAAATAACTATGCTGTGGGATATTTAGCTAAAATCTATCTGGTGGGATGCCAGTGTTTTTCTTCCTCTTTTGAAGAAAACCAAAGTGTGCTTTGCTTCCTATGTTAAAAGCATCGAGTGCTCACTTTTAACTCTGGTCCCAAGCACCTGACTCTGCCACTTGTCCTCCAGCCTGCATGCACACCCAGGATTTCACCTTCCCACATGCAGGATCCAGCATTTGCTTTTGTTTAATTTTATACAGTTGGTGATTATTGAGTATTCTAATCTGTCCAGATCTCTGTAGGGCCTCTCTACCCCTAAGAGAATTGATGGCTTCTCCCAGTTTTGCATCATGTACTGAAAACGTAAGATGAGAATCTGGTTAAGAGAATGAGTTGGTAAAGTAAAAGCATACACATCCAGACAACAGCACAGAGTGTGTTTCTGCCTCTGTATATCTCTCGAGCACTCTTGCACACCCTCCTCAATATGATGGAAGAAAAGAGCAAAAAATATTGTCTCCCTTTAAATGGCTGGTACATTTATATGCATGAAACTGAGAGATAGGAGAAGACATTTAAAATCTTGGGTAATTGGCACTGATGTGTTTTAAGGGGAACATATGCGGCTATTCCCCAGTTCATTGAACAGTCCCTTGGAGTTGCCCACTGTGTTCTGGCTGCTAATGTCGTGGAAAAGAACTGGCAACTATTTTGAGCCACATACCTGCAGCCAGCATTTCTGGTAGAGTTAGTGTTGCAGCACTCTGAGTGTCTTTCTCTCTAAATATATTGTACAAGTCACTGTGTTGATAACTGGAGGATGTCTTGGATCGGCCTACACCTTTGCAGCAGTGTTTCATAATTGGGGGTTATTCCAAAATGGAAATTACCTCTAATACTCAAGTGCACGCTGCTTTAAGTAAGTCAAATTTTCATGACATTGGAGTATAAAATAATTAAAAGCGAAGGTATAAAGCAGCAGCATTATTTTTATTCTTCACAGGAATTGCAATGTACTTAAAAAAAAAACAACAAAACAACTCCACAGAAATGAAGGAAAAAAAAACCAAACAACACCTTTTCATACCAATGCAAAAAACTGGGGAGGGTTTAAAGTTCTGTGTTAATTAAGTTTGTCTGTGTTCTCTGAAGTTCAGGGAGATAATTGCTGGCAGATTTTTAGTAAAGATGATGTTAATAGTTTTGACCATTCAGAAACAAAACCAAAGACAACCATTTTCCTTTTAGCTATTGTAAATCTCTCTAACAAATGGAGGTAATTTTAAATGTTTGTAAGTTAGATGCTTATGACTAAAAAAATGCAAGTTTTGTGCTTCAGTTCACACTAGGAAGATTTTGAGATTTGAGACATGAGCTTTTCTGAGGATTTATGTTTTTTTCTCAGGCTGACTTGAGATAGATGGATCTGATTTTGCTTATCCTCAGATAAAGTGAATATGTTAGGTAACTTCAGTGAAATCAATGCGAGTTAGTTTTCATCTTATACAAGATTAACACCACTGATTTTAATGGAATTGACTATTCTTAGGTCACGTTAAATGAGATCTGAATTGCTTCTGTGAAGTTTGGAAATGAATGCAAGTTCATGATAAAAACTCCTCGTTTGAAGTACGTGTAGTTTTTAATACATCTAGAACTTCTGTTCTTGACAGTGTTTTGAAGTTGTTGCAATATCTTTAGAATGTGAGATAACACGAATTGATACTGATTTTGAACTCATCATGAAATACAAACATAAAATTTCAATTGATTTATAATATATATAAAGTTTTATAATACATGCTTACTGCTTCAGTTACAACTGAAATAGTGAAATGCATGCTATGTTTCAGTATTTCATTTCATTCTACTCAACCATCTTTACCATTCAGTAAGACAGAATATTTTCTTCCTACCCTATGTCTGTTGATATTCAGTGATGAATATCAAACTAACTAAAAAAATAACAAAACAAGCCCAAACTTTCTTCCTTTACAAAGATACTGATTCACAAAAACTCCTGAGTTTTGTTGAGCCCACCTCTCTTCAGGACAGTGTACTAGAACTTTAATGAAGCTAGTTACATGTAGGCAGGTGAGGAAACTTTAATTTTTAAATATTAAATATTTAAATATTTAAATTTTAAAATTTAATTAATCCCTGTTTAACTGTTCAAGATTTTTTTTTATTATGGTGTTAACTAAATGCCCTTGTTCATCTAGTGCTGCATATGCTGTGTTCTCCTGAAAACGGCGATGATGCTTAAATGGCGATGGTATATAAACGGCATATAAATGGCATATACATTCTATTTATACCTCATGAATTCTTTGGAATTTATTCCACATGTTTTTCCTTGCTCAAAGCTAATGAACTTCTTTTCCACTGGAGTTGAGTCACTGACCTGTTACTTCTTGTTTTAACTTCAAAATGACATTAATTTTTCAAACTCCTTGTGAATTTTCAATGCTTACAATGACCTACTGCTTCAAGTTTCATTAAAAAAAAAACCCAACATTTTAGTGTGCTCAAAGTATAACCTTTTTAATCTGCATATTTCTTGCAGGCTATGCTGGCTTATTTCCACTGTAATACATTAGAATGGAAAAGTATTAAAAAATATTGATTTATCATTTATAATTCCGAAGTGACATATTGAAATGAAATTTGGATGCTGTCCAGCCCTCAGATAACACTGGCTTTATTGGATGAAGCCAGATGATCTCATTCTAATTAATGTGCTAGTTTCACATGAAACGTACAGAGAAAATGAACTGGAGATTTGGTCAACATAGTAGCTCAATACTGTTGACTGTTAAGGTTTCTAATTGTTTAAATATACCACTTTAAATATTTACACTCCATGTATGGGAAAGTAATCGCTTGGATTTCTCTCCCCTCTATTTCCTCCTTAAAAAAAAAAAAAAATCGCTTGAGGTGAAATTGGAATCAAGGGGATTCAAACCCTCCGTCTTAAACTCAAAGTGTTACCCTAAATCCATCAGCCCCACCTACATCATTCCAGTATTGCACATTTTTGCTCTAGCACCTGCTGTAGCAGGGAGAGATCTGAAAATAAAGGTATTTTTGATTAGTACGTGTGTCCTGTATATGGAGTGACAGCTGTGTTCATTGATTTTAGTCTTCATTAATCTATTTGGCTTTCTTTCCCTTCTACCAATCCATCTAATGGTCATCGAATTAGCAGACCTGGTTTCCACACTGGCTTTTTTAAATAGGCTGTGGATCTTCTTGTCCATTAGGCTTCTAAAACTACCATGCTCCTCTTTTTTTTTTTTTTTTTTTTTTTCGTATGTGGAAGTTAATGGAGGAAAACTGCCTGTCATCAGATTTATGCAGAGTGGAGAGTGAGTGAATGCTGCCATCACCTAAGTTGCCATCTATTTCACATTGATTGAGCTTCCTGAGCTTGAGGGATTCTTGCAGGGCTGGATTTCTATGGTTGATATGTTTTTGGTGATTTGTCATAAAATCATTCCAACTGAGCTGTTTACTGGTCTGAATACTTAATTAGTGCAGTAGCAGGGAATGGCATAAGCTGTAATTTTGACTCAAAATCATGTAAAAATGTGAAGTAGTCAATATTTTTCTTTTTGTGAGAATATTACCTGCAAGCATCTATTTAATTTTTAAGTACTATAGCTTGGATTCATTTTCATCCTAATACAATTACGCAGTCATAATTGTGTATTCCTAATGCATGTTTCAAAATGAGATTATTTTTTATTTTCAGAGGTCATCAGAAACATGGAGAATATTTAGAACATGTCAAACATCAATGATGAAAGCTTGCAAAAGGATTTAACAGTTCATTTTTCATCTTTAAAATACATAATCACAAATTTATGTCTGTTTTACCTCTTTCTGGTCAAAAGAAATTCACTGAATATACTCAAAATTCTAATTGCAATACCTTTTTCTTTTCTTATTACTTAAAATCTTCATCATTTTATGTTTAGATTACTCTTAAAAATAATAGTAAAAAGACAAATATTTTTGTTGTCATGTTCCTCATAATCCTTTTCCACTCCTTTGTGTTTTGGAAGGCAGAAAATTTTGATGGCAGAGAGCAGATTTATTTTGGTTTGAAATTTGTATTTTTCTCTCTATTATATATATATTAAACTTGCAGTGTGTTTGATTTCAAAAGTATTTTACTTTTTAGACATATAGGTCTATTTTGAGTGTGAGTATATATTTTCATAAAGATGTATAAAAGTAGAGAATTAATCTCTTAAGGATAAGGTAATATGTCAGTTGTCATGGTTTTATGATTTTTGGTCGTCAGTATTCCACACCATAACATCATGTGATGCATTGGGGGTGGGGTTTGGTTTGACTGTCATAAAACCATGACAGTCAGTGTAACCATAAATATTTGCCACCAATGTGATGTTCATTTATCTTTGATTCAGCAAGACTTAGGGTTATTTCTGCTTTTCATTCTGCTGCAATGCAATCCATTTAGAGGCTCTGTATTTTCAGTTTTAAGAATTTAATGTCTTCATTGTGAACAGGAAATTGCACAATTAACTTCTGCAGTTTTATTTTAACTGAAGTGCCTGTTTTTTTCCCTCTTTCCCTTATTTTAAGTTTTCGTGCTTAATGCGATGCAGGCTCCTTCGGGGCTGCCAAAAGGTGAAATTGACTTTTTGAGGATGCATTGCTGAAAACTGCAGCCTGTGCACTTTCTCAGGTAGAAAGCTCCTGTGCACATGTACTGGAAAGGGACAATTTACTGCTAGCTTCAAGCTGTTAGTTAAGCCTTGGAATCAAAGATGCTCAATGGTCCAGTCACATCAACCTTCATCTTCCGACTCTTCTAAGAGTTGTTTTGTGTAAGTGTTGTTTATTCTGTGTTTTGGAAAAGGTTTGGGATTTAGAATTTTTGTTTATAAAGTAAAGAATTATCACAATAGTGCAAGGGCATATGCAGAAAACACAACACAGGTCTTTTTCTGCTTTGTTTGCTCACACTCAGGTGAACTGGCTTAAATATCATTCTAAGGCCAAGAAGATCTCATGTATTCAGAGGGATGTTATTGTGAACATGAGGTGTATGAAAACTTTTAGTAACATGTTGTCACTTGGCCCCTATTTAACTGAAACCTCTAAATTATACACCTGAGCCCAGAACAGATTGTGTGAATCTAGCAAGTTAGAATGAACTAAAAACCCAAGGAGGCTTTCACAAAATGCATGGGCTTATGGGAGCTTGAAATCCTTTCTGTTAAGTATTGCTGAAGGCAAAACTAATTCCTCCTCCCTACTGTCTGTGAGTTTTTAAAATGTCTTGTGCACTGAGCTACTTTTGTGTCAGGTAATGTTCTGGTACATGACAGCGAATGCACCACGTTTGAACATAAAACTTTCCATGTAAATCAGTCTGCAGAGAAGCCCTTATGCTTCCTTCAGAAGGAAGGAAGAAGATATTCCAGGTTTACAGCCCTACGTAGAGGCACCTTTTTGTCTTTTCAGCTTAAGAGGGCTGAAAAATGATAAGAGGGCTGGGTCACCTCTCCTGTGAAGAGAGGTTGAAAGAGCTGGAGGTGTTCTGCCTAGAGGAGAAAAAACTCTAGGGAGATCTCATTGTGGCCTATAAGGGGGCTTATAAAAAAGATGGAGAGTTATGTTGGATGTTATAAGGGTCCACAGCAAGAAGACAAGGGGCAGCTGTTCTAAACTGAAAGGGAAGATTTAGGCTGGAAATAAGAATGACATTTTTCACTGGAATGGGTTTTGCAGAGGACAGTGTGGATCCCTGTCCCTGGAAGTGCCCAAGGACAGGTTGGATGGGGCTTTGAGCAGCCTGACCTAATGGAAGATGTCTCTGCCCTTGGCAGGGGCTTGGAACTAGGTGGTATTTAAGCGTTCTTTCCACATCAAACCATTCAACATTATGTTGAATGATTCAAGTTGTTTCCACTTGTATAAATTTAATGACCTCAAGTCCCTTGAGCACTGTTTGTGGCTTTCTTCTGCCTTTACCCCACTACATAAAATGGGAAAAAGGAACATACAAATGCATGTTTCATGGATTGAAATATTTTTTTTATTTGGGATACTGGGAGGGTAAAGATGAAAGCCCCAAACTTTGCTCGTATTACTCAACAGTAGTCTTATGTTTCATCACAACAGTTGAAACTTTTCAGCTTTTTTTTGGCAACAGAAAATTACAGTAAGATTGATCTGAAAAAGATCGGGAAAAAAACCACAAACATATTATTGTTTCTTATTTTTACTTCATAATGACCACTGTGCTTTTCTGTATTACATACAGCTCAAGTTCTGACATAGAAATTTTTCTGAGATGGAATGGCCTTTCTGCTCTCCTGAACATTGTGCAACTTTCTGTTATTTCTTTGGTCTTTTCCTTTTCCTATTATATTCTCTAAACCAATTGTTCCATCTTGTCAGAATTTGAATCTATACCAACACTTAAGCACCGTCTGCTTATTTCAATGTATAGGAAATAAAAGACTGGAACTGATAATAACTTGCACTTTGAAGTGAGGTTTGGCACAGCTACCGAACGCTCTGGATAAAAAGCGAGGATTGTTTTTGGAATATTATTCAAAATGTGATCTGTAAGTTAGAAACTTCTATTAGTATTTTCTAAAGAAACTTAATTTTCACCCTATTGCTTGGGAAATTCTTGTGAACTTCAGTTGGTGTTCATAGCATGTAATTTCCTAGCACTGTGCTGGAAATCCACCCCTGGATATCTGAAATGTCAGGCTACATAAACCTGAAGCCAACTGGAAATATATGTGAACCTCTGAGAAATGTACAGTTGGAGCTTGACACCTTAAGTTGCACTGAGGAACAGGAGAGGAAACTTTGCCTCCTATTGCAACAGTGCTGAAAGCTTTTCAATTAGAAGTCTTGCCACAGAGCTGTCCACAACACTGAATGTAAGTCTTGTGCTTGTCTAATATCTGGAATCAGGTCATTTATTATTTCAACCCTGGGTATTTTACACATTTAAAATCTTCATATATTTATTGCATGAGAAGTGAGATGTAGTAAATATTTGATGGTTGCATTCATTTTCTCATTGTAATTGACAGAAACTTTTTGTCGATGTTTGTTGTTAACATAATCTGTCAATCTCTAAAAATGTTGAAGCTTATCCAGATCTGGAATTTGTGTGAGAATAACTTGGATGTTCTGTTTATTGACTCTGATCTTGCTGTACTAGGCTTGTTCCTGACTGTGCAAGCCCTGGAGCTGGGTGAATATGACAAATTCTTCCCAGTATTGCAAACATTTGTAAGTAGAATTCATCAAATACATTTTGATGCAGAAAATACTCAGAGAGCGCCATTCATAAAACAGATGGTGATACCAACACATTTTTATTTGATAGTTCTGTGTGTAAAACACTGTTTTAAGATTTAGGATGCTCTTCATGATAGATCCGCAGAAAATAGCAAGCACTGAGATAGAAAATAAGATTGGTGTCTTGGATGCTCAGGCAGAGGCAGTGCTTGTTGGTTCTGAAGTCATTTCTAGTTCTCTTGATGTTTTATACCAAGCAATACACTTCAGTGAGAGGTGTTGAAAGCAGTTCCCCTATCATGCCTTGTGCTAAGTATCCATAGGATGAGGTGACCAGCAGCTTCAGACAAATGCCCTCATTTCACTTAGTCACTCAGTTGCATGATAAGCTTTTTCTCTGTATTAGCCAATACAGTATGCAGCCATTCACCCACAAAGCCGGTGTCCTGTGTTCGTGCGTTTACATACAAAATGGCATTCTGTCTTGTAGTCTTCCTGCCAACAGCCTTTGCTCTGCTATTCTTTTGTTCCAATAAAATTCTGAAGTGTATAAATGAGGCAAGCTACCAAGAAATATTTCACGTGTAGCTCAGGACATTTTAAAACAATCAAGATTTTTAAAGAGAGACAAATCGTAAGAGGTCTAGAGGATAACAAATCATAGCATAATATTGAAGTTGTAATGAGAATAAGTTGCACAGGAAGGTCTCTTTACAATTATCGTCATGAGGATGAAGTAACACAGTGCTAATGTTTCATGTATTCTGTGAAAGATGATAATAAACTGTAGTCCTTCGACCTGATTAATGTTCTGTAATTTGACTTTTTGGCTATTTGCATTTTTCTTTGCTTATAGACTTTGTAACCTGTGAAGAATAGTTGGAAGTGACAGCGAAACTAAACACAACTGTATGCTAAAAAGGTCAAATACTGAGAATAATTCTGATACTTCCTTCTCATGACAGACTGCAGCAAAATGACACTACATAAATCTCTTGCAGTAACACAGGTTTTTACAAAAATGAAAGGGATAATCTTGCTGTGTTTTTTGGGAACTGTAAATGAGAACACGCTTTTTCCCTTGCAGTTCCTTAAATATTTAAATTGTGTTTACTTTTTGCCCCCTTTAGAAGCAATGCTTCTTTCATGATCTTGTTTTACCATAGAAACAGCAAGTTTTAATATGGAAGGACTCCCTGCTAAATGTTCAAAGTTGAAGGAGGTGGTATTTTACACAGTGTAGAAAATTTTCCAGTCCTACCTGCCAAATATTTCTTACGTTATACTTTGGCTAAGTAACTAAATAAATTTTCAAAGATACCAAGTAACTGGCATTAAGGATCAGAAAGTATTGGTGTACTGCCTGATTCAGTCAAATAGGTAGAAATCAAAGAATGTTGTTAAGATGTTCATTAGATTGAACACTGAATCAGGCAGTAAACCAGTACTTTGTGATTCTGAGTACTTTGTGATCATTGATCGGTTTATTCCTGCATCGCTGCAAAATGAAGTAGTCAAAACTCCTAAAAAACATGTGCTTTATTGTCTGTTTTTCTTGTTTTTAAGTATGTTGTATGTTAATGTAGATAAAGAGTACACAATACATATCTTAATTTATACACACACACACACACACACTTAAAAAATCCACCCAATTATTTTGTCTTTTATTTGTTGGGGTTTTAGGAGGGTTGTTCTTTTTCTTTCTTTCTTTTTAAAGAAAATATTTTATAGTTTTCTGTTACTTGTAAACTTTGATCTCATTGAATTCCTTTCTTGTTCCAGAATGTTTATAATTCTGAGAACACAGCAATGTTTATTACTGTAAGAATACACTTGGAAGCTTCCCAAAATTGTACATATCATGTGATGTTTCTGGCAATTAGTATTTTACCTCTTCGATAGACTTGCACGTTTAACTCGACAATGAATGTTTGCTTCCTGCTCCACAATGCATAATTAGACATTATTTTGGAATTTCAAGTGCTCATTTTCATGCTTTGACCTTCACAACTCCACAAACATTCCTCTCACCTCAGACTCATGTTATGCCCAGATAAACCTCTAACCCAAGCAAAGCAGCAGTTACCTTATTTCTGTTGTAATGCGTAATGTATGTCTATGTGCTGAATCTATCGGTCTATAGAAGATGTCTTATTGTCTGGAGCACAAGTCCTGTGAGGAGTGGCTGAGGGAGCTGGGATTGTTTAGTCTGGAGAAAAGGAGGCTCAGGGGAGAACTCACTGCACTCTACAAATTCCTGAAGGGAGGCTGTGATGAGGAGGGGTTTGGCCTCTTCTCCCAGGCAACAAACAGGACCTGGGGAAATGGCCGCAAGTTGTACCAGAGGAGATTTAGGTTAGACATGAGGAAGAGCTTTTTCTCTCAGAGAGTGGTCAGGCACTGCAATGGCTGCCCAGGGAGGTGATGGAGTTGCTGTCCCTGGCAGTGTTCAAGAGGTGTCTGGATGAGGAGCTTCGAGATCTGGTTTAGTGCTTGTGGTAGCAGTGGTAATGAGAGGATGGTTGGACTGGATGATCTTATAGGTCGTTTCCAACCTTGTGATTCTATGATATGTGCTAAAGAAATTAACCCTACCTCCATTTAAGGTTTCTCACGTGTCTGGTGCTTTATCTCCCCTCATTTTGAGTCTTGACAGGATGGGGAGGTGTGTCTGTTACTGCTACCTTTTCCGCTAGCTCCATGTAGCTGTCACCACTGGGGACGCTGAGAGTAACTGGAGAGACATTTGGAAGAGACGTACTGTGGGAGTGCAGGATGGTTAATTGAATCCTAAAATATTTTTACCAAGTAGGTCTGCAATTCACTTTTGCTGAGTTATATGTTACTGTGGTTACTATGGCATTGTAATTTGCTCTGCATTCCTTATAAATTCTTAATTTGGAATAGTACGATGAGTTTTCAGTTATCTAAATATGAATTACAGTAATTTTCTAGGATATCTTGCTTGGCAGCTATTATTATTTTCTACAGCATTCATATGACAAATTATATCGCCACATAAATTATACCATTAGTTTGCTATTAGTTTGTAATTAAAAATGGCTTAATCTGTACATACATTGCAGATCTTACAGATGGAAAAGAAAATAGATTCAATAAGAGCCTTCTCTAGTCACATATAAATGGCTTTTGAATAAAGCAGAAGAGTAACAGGGTTGATAAATGCATTTAATACAAATGTTTATAGTTGTGATTACTTAATATTTGTAAATGGCCAAGCAATAGACTCAGCTCATAGTGCAGAAACACTCTGATTCTATTTCCAACATTTAAAAAAATTATGCTGCAATAGTGTGTGTTTTTATCTTGTATTCTTCAGAGAAAACATCTGTAAATCAAAAAGGAATGTTAGGTTAATGTCCAATATTAAACAGTGCTGGATTCCGTAAGGAATTCTCACCCCAGTTTAAAGGCATTATCTTTTACTGCATTTCAGTGTTAGATTGTGAGTTCATCTAACACGTTGATTGCTAAGTCCTCCTTATGTGAGAGATACATAGGTCCTAAAAAAGCATCAAGATAATGAAGGAATGGAAGGAAACTGGAGGGAATGCAGTAGATACCCAAAGCCCACTGGCATCCCTAAAACAAGTCCAGATAGGATATTAACTATTGTTGTGAGGAAAGTCCAAATGTGGGTTTTGATCCAGTGCTGTTGGATCTGAAAAGTCTGAGCAGTAAATTCCACGGACAAGGGTAAAATCCAAGGATACTCTTTGTTTTACATGATTAATATAATATAAACCCATTTAATGAATCCAGGAAATAGACTGTCTGATTTTCTTTCAAAGAAAGTAGGCAAGCTTATGCTGAAGTACATCTTAGGAAATCTTCCATTTACTTGACAAAGGGTCTGAGTGGAGCCTTAAGGGAAATAGACTATCTGCAGGGAGACATGATCTTACAGTAAATCAGAGTCAGAATTTTTCCTTTTGAGCTTTCAGTAGCTGATCAGACTTTAAAAGGATACAGTTTAAAACTTTGTTCACCAGATTATTTGATTATGCACACATTATGGGAACATTTTCAGAGATAAAAACGTTAGATGTCTTACTAACTGAGTGTCAGACATGCACGTTGCTTAATAACTCTTTCTCAGATGGCATTTTCTGTGAATAATCCGCAGTCACATACAGGCATGTTTTCCTTATGATCAGCCATCCTGACCAGCAGAAGCTTTTCAAGTGACCACTCTAGAAATTCCCACTTCTGAAGGTGCTTTTATCTGTCTGAAACACAAATGTCACCTTTTCCAGGGCAGATTTTCTTTGCAGTTATCCTGCTTCAAGTTACTCCACTCTAGCAATTAACAAAATACAGTGCAAGTACATAACATCTGATGGGAGGGAGACCTTCATGCAGTGCTGTTCTCGAGTAATCTCTGCCTGACAGTGGGAGTCTGTCCCTCAGCCTGATATTCCATCATCAGTCTGTGCCACATCCCGCTGTGCATTGTTCAGCATGCAGGATTCCCAGAACACATGCTGTAATTAGTGGGATGTTCTTCAGAATGTAAGCAAAATGGCAGATCTGGAAAGATCTCTACAGACTGTGATGGATTTTTACTGTTTTTTTTTTTGCTGAAACTCAAGCTCTGTTGTAAATAATGCAACTAAAATGGCAAAGCCCATGGGCATTAGTTCTTTCTTTTCAAACATTGTTTGGCAAGCTTTTTTTAAAAAATGAAAATAATGACAAAACTGACTTTTATGTCCATTAACACTGGGCAGAAGTTTAAATACTTTTTGAAGTAGTAATGATGACGACTTGAACTATGATTAACTCCACAGTTATTTCTCACTCACACATTGTCTTCAGCATGAGAAATGAATGGTGGGTGAAATGAAACCTCAGACTGTTTTATTACCTACTTGATTTGGATACAAGAGCGTATGTCAGCATATGGTATCTTCTGCTTTTTTAAGTCCATGAGAATTACACTGCTGCTGCAGGGTGTGCTGCATTATATTTGTTACCTTTGCTAGTTGGCTGCAGTACAGCTCTGTGGTGTCTGAGCATGTTTTCTATCTTTACTTAATACCTTGCATAATTTGAAAAGTACTTTGCAGCTTCCAGTGTTTTTATTTTGGGTTTGAATAGATGTGCTAGAACGGATCTGAACAATGAACATAGCTGTTTAAACAGCACTACGCCTGCTGCTGCCAGAGCTGGTCAGTAAAATTCTACCAAGTGCACACTGGCAAAATGGTAAAATATCACATGACTTAATGACACTGACTTCCACTTTCCTGAGGGCAAGACTTCATATCAGTGCTATTAAGTTTAAGCTTTAAGGATGTAGAGGAACTGTCCCGTTCAAAGAACCAGCTACCTGAATGATCCACTTATGTCTTTGTGGCTTTCTTGCACTTCAGCAGTAGAGCAAACTAGTATAGTTAAGATGAAACTGCCGTTGCTTTTCCTGTGTATCTGTGGTTTCTATTTGAAAACCCTTAAATATTTTTTGGAGGCTTTAATTAGACAATGAGAGATAAAGTTATCACAACCAGATTTTCTGTGCGCATATGTTCACCATATGTAATTCCACTTTTATAACACAGAATCTTGGAAGGTTACAGCCTTATGGAAATTTTTGTAAGCTATGTATTCAGAATTTTTTTCTGCTCACATACAAATATTATGTTGACATCTGGCAGATTGTTTAGTAGTTACTTCAAATCAGTATACTTAAAGATGTCTTCGTACACACACAAAATCTCTGTGTTTTCAAACAGTGTTTGATAGTTAGGGAAGTTGTAAAACTGGTGTCTGTGGAGGTTAGATGTGATGGTAATCTGCCATTTAAGGTTTGTGAATGTCTTCTAAGCTACTCTACTTTCTTTAGGGCTGATGTGGATAATTTGATTTTCAAGAAATGATTTGAAGTAAGTTTGGGTTGTACTGTACAGCCTGGTCCAGAGCTCCTTGCAACAACACTGAACGACATTTGAAAGCATCTAATATCCATGTATATTCAAAAGAAACTAATTAAAACTAGATGTATTGTGATACTATATGAAGCAAACCCTGCATAGCTTTGAGAATTCAGAGAACACAAATTGTATGTTATGCATGAATGTATGTGTGGGTTGCTCCAAAAGTAGTGCCTCCTATTTACGTCTGTGGAAACTACAACAGATATAAGGAACCTAATAATGCTCTTTGATACTGAAAATTCTCATCTTGAAAACACTATTTTTCAACATAGTCATCATCATTAGCTCTGCATTTTCATCAGCAATGAACAAGAGCTTGCATGCTGCACTTGTAAAAATCTGCACCAGCAGGAATGACTCACTGTTGTCACTGCTGAAATGCACTGCTACTGCCTCACTGTGCTCACATCCACTGCTTGGTCTCCATCAGCAAGTGTTGATGAATGTCAATGAGTGCTGTATTTTCTGCATGGAGGAATTCAGTGATTCATGTTTGCTTCATCTGTACCTCCATGTCAGATGCCATTTTGTCAGTGTCCATCTTGTGCTGTTTGATGCATGGCAACAAAATGTAACAGGATATTGGTGGGAAGGTTCAGTCTCTGCTGCCATCCCACCAACATCCACCTCTGATATGGGCCAACATCCTGAAACAGGAGGCATTAATTTCAGAGCAGTCTTCAGGGTACAGATTGATATTTAGTAGATGTGTATCACATCTGTTGCTTGTTTATCTTTCATACTCTGTTTGTAAATAAGTATAATTTTATATTAGAAATTCCTCTTTCATGTAAACTTCAGGCTACGGCTATCTCTGGACATCACTTAAGGCATTGTTTTTCTTTTAATGAGGCTAACATTGGAGTATATAAATTAAAAATGCATTTCAGCTTGGGTCTCATGGAACAAGCCCAAAATGTGGGAAAGAAGAGTTAGCAGTTACAGGCTTCTAAAAGTCTGTACAATTAGTGTAGGGAGTAAATAGAAGGAGCAGTACAGATATTTTCATTGTGTTACCTTCAGTGTGCTCTTTTGTGATCTGCATTACTGTATGGGACTGTAGACCTTGAACATCTTTTCTGTATTCCTCTCATCTAGAAAGTAGAGTAGCATGATGGAAAATTCACAAGTTGTTCAGGAAAAAGAAATCCAGTTTCTTAAAGCTGTGAGCCTTGATGTTTTAATCTCATGCATTTTGATAGTGTTTGATATTCATAACTGATAGATTTGATACATTTTTAACAAGGAAGTTGAAGATGATGAGAAAACACAAGGGGAGCTTCACGTTTCTCACCTTGTGCTCAAACCTTCCAGTTTAATTTTCACTTTTTGCACCAACAGCATTAATTGGAGAAAGGCTGACTGGGTCATATATTGCCCTGTAGCTTTAATCCATTTCATGTATATACAAAGATTACCACAAAACCACCACAGCAACAGAACTGCCAAATTAGCTTTCTAAAACCCTAATTTTAGTATAGATAGCCATAGCAGTGCTTGAGATTCAGAAGAGATCCATTTAAAACCAATCGAAACAAGTTTGTACTCATAACATATGGGATAAATCTTGTCATTTCTGTGTAAGTAAAATTACAAATATGTCAAGATAGAAACAGAGTTTAAAAATATGCATGTCCTAGTTGCACTGTGGAAAGAAAACCTCATAAGACAGCTTAAAAGAGAAGGCCAATAAAAAATTAAACTGAGGCAGCAACTTGGAAGCGCAATTCAAATCATTTTAATTTGTAGCATTATAAATATTTTATTTACAATTCACAACACTATATTAATGTGAGATTGGAGTTCACAAGCTGTTTTTCAAGTGAAACTATTAGCTTTCTGTGCTATCATAACAATTTTCTTTCTGTTGCATGAACCACTTTCAATTAATATATATATTAACTCTCACATGAGCATCAAAGTTAAGAGTGTGCTACATATCATTGTATTTACTCAGGTGTGAATCTGGATTCTGACTCTTTTCATGAAGTATAAATTAGAACTGGAGATCATAGAACGGTCACATAAGTTAATTGTTCAGGAGATAGCAGCTCAGATTGGATTTCCTGCATTAATGAGAAGAACAGAGAGAGAAAACAGAATGGCCATCTCTAGTTTAGTAACATCTTGCGTGCAGAGTGTGTGTCTGCAATGTGTATGCAGAATTCCTGATGCTATGAGTAGTGCTGCTGGATTCAATTCCCTTGTAATAATCGATTGCTTATATACCCTTACATACTTCATGTATGAAGTTTGAATGACCTGCTAAATTATGTTGTTGCCAGGTTTCATGATTGTTAGGAGTATCACTGATTTAGTGAAATGTTAGTGAAAACTTTTCCATGGTTTGTAAGGCAGGTTTAAATACTACCATGCAATTCTTAGCATCCTGATTCCCTCTCAAAGACCTGTGCCAAGGAACTCATGATTGCTATCGTGTTCGATGTCTTTATGAATGTTTGTGGAGACACCTGGTGTGTGGAAATATTATGGTTTAAAAGAGTGAAGGCATGCATTTCTAGTTACATGTGAACTGCTCTGTATGTTGTAGAAAGGATTTCACCGCTTTTGAAGCTGTGATGTCCATTATTTAGGAGGTCCTGCTGTTTGCCATCTGTGTTTGTACATCTTATTGTGTAAAATTAGTACTATTTAATAAGATGTAATTGGAAAGAGGGGCATAAATAAAATAGATTGTCTTCCTTTAAAATTAATTCCTGTTGTATAAAATCCTGTTCTTTAAAACTCCATTCCTACATATCAAATGAGAAGAGGCCAACTGAAGATTAAAAACGTTGAGATGGTTTTAAAAAGAAAATGCGAGCTATTTTTTGGTGCATGTTTTCATATTTGCTGCTGTTGTCCACTAGTTTGTATTTTGCCAGTTTAGTCATTTCAGGATAATTTGTTGTGCCCAAGTTGTAGTGAAGATTTTGCATTGTAGAGAACAACTTTCAGAATTGGCTCAGTGGCAGAGACAGAATTGGGCTTTCTGTCCGCAGGGTACAAATAAGCACAGGAGCACTGATGGGCTGTTGTTGCACGCGTCTGTGGTGAGGAGCTGGCCCAGAGCTCGTGCTCTACAGCAGTGAAAAGACAGGTAGGTAGCCTCTGAAAGAGGGTGGCTGGTGTATTCAGTCTGTTGGAAGCTCCTGAATGAGAATAAGATGTGAATACTAAAATGCATGACTTTGTTAATTAAAAAAAGAAAGAAAAAGATTCACCTGTATCTGTAGCATACAGAAAAAGTTAAGTTTTAGTACCTTTCTGTTGTCAGGACTAATCAAGTGGCAACCTGTGTTCTGTTTTGTTTTTTATTTTGTGCTCACATAGAAAAACAAACAAAAGCCAGACGTGGTCATAGTGTATCATCATGCTGTATTGATTGCCAGAGCCCTGTTTTTTTAGTCTAATTATAACTAAATGTTTTGTATGTATTGTGTCATAGATGAGAAAAGCAGTGCCTCATCATCCGTGCCTGCAGACTAGCTGTTATTTACCTGTATCTGAACGAGTGTGATCCATCAGTTTAACATACTGTGATTTTTGGACATGTTATCTCTTTCTGGTCCTGCTTTGTCTTTGGCAAAATACTGTGTGCTTTGTTGTGTTCAGTAGTTCCATACTAAGTGTTGTGGTTGTAATGGAGAGAAATAATATTAGCCAAAGAGCCAGAGGAATGGACATTACCTTACATGTCACTGCATCGTCATACATAGATATGATCAATGATATGATAGTGTCATATCATGCCCACTGTGTACATTATATGTACTGGCTATCTGTACAGATTCAGAGGGAACACTGAGTGCAAATGTATGATAATGATTGACATAAACCTGTTGAAAATGTATATTTTAAACAGTGGTTGTGTTTTGCTGTTGTTTTAAAATTAAACTGAGGGAAGGAGGGGCAGAGACAGTACATGATTGGAAGGAAAACCCACTGGCTTGAAAAATTCTGCTTTTTATCTCTTATATTCATATGCATGAAGGAACATGATGAAGTATTCCTGTATTCGCTCTTTTTAACTGGATTAGAGCCAATTCTGTACAGTGAAGAAAATAAATTCTGTTGTAGGAAAAAACTCCACACTTAGTTTTGCTAAAACAGTCTCAGATCTTCACTACTGAATGGAAAGGGCAGAATTCATATAATAGCTGCAAAATGTTATCTAAATCAGTTCTATTCAGTCAACAAGAGTGCGAAAAAATCCAGAAGAGAAAAAAAAAATCAGAGCCAGTGTTTATGGACTATCAAGTCTTTTTATTTTTCTTGTTGTTCAGGTGTTTCTGTTTTCAAAAAAATAAGCGATTCTGCTGTTTTTTTTTTAATTTATTTTAATGTGGTGTTTTTTGGTCTTCTGAGGTGTCTTTTCAGGAAACAGTGTCACAGTTTTTCAGGTATTTGTCTCTAATTGAATTCTAATATAATCAGCTACAAAAGGAAAATAAGTTCATCTCAAGGCTGAGAGGTGAATGGGAGAAACAAATGGTTCATGGTAATGGAGCGAGTCAACAGGTTCACTCTTTGGTAAAATCTTAGTCCATGCCCTCATTCAGCATTGAGAATAAGGTTATTCTGGTTAGTAGAAGTGAAATATATCTATGTAATAGAAAGAGAAGGCTGTGTGGATGGAAAAGTGAAATAGGGAGAAAAGAGAAGTTGCTGGGGAAGCGCAGGGAGTGCCATCCAATGTCTGCTGATTTTATGATGATTTTAAGAAGCAGACACTTCCCAATTTGTTTGCATCGCTGGGAACATATGAGGATGTTTTACTACAATCTTAGGAAATATTGTAGCAAAATGATCTTTACAGATGTGTATCCTAAGCAGTGTATACATGAAGGCTTTATTTCACTTTCGAAGACCATAGTCAGCATTTTAATTTTTTAATTCACAAGTGAAAACCGATGCTGAGCATGAATTACAAGCCCCAGCAGTTCTGACTTCTAGTAACTTGTTTGGCCAGGTAAGCTCTCAGGTAAGCTTTCAAAAATACTGTGATATTCTTTTACCTCATGAAGAGTCGAGTTTGCACCACTGGTAACAACTTCTGCCTATTGGCACAGTCCAATTATAGTTAGCATGTAGTCTTCAGTAAGGCTTAACATATTAAACAACAAATTTGACTCAGCTTAGTTCTCATTTAGGTTTGTTTCTATGTACGTGTCTGATCTGGCTCTGGGTATTACTCAGTGGCCCAATTTGAGAGAAACATGACTCTCTTTTTCAATATTTCAGTCTCACACATCGGGCAATTAAGCTGCCTGTAGGTGAGGAAAGATGAACCTTTATTTCTTGTAAAAGCAGAGCTTTTATATCTTCATTCAAAATCTCCTTTTCCTGATAAAAGCTTTGAATGTTTTTAAGAGGCTTTGTTAAAGACTGGGTTATGTTCAGTATGACAATGTGAACATTCTGTTGTTTGCATGCTGCTATTGGCTCCATTGGAAGGAAATCTAAAATTCTGGATCAAAACTGTGATTCTGAAGCAAGACACTGTGCTGCTTGCTAGCTCTGATCAATTCCTGAACAGTTTGTTTGCTGATAGGAAATACTACATGTGGTAAGATTGAATAGAACAGAAAATAATGCTGCCCAGAAAGAACAAAACCATACAAAAAAAAGTGACCTGAAAATAATTAGGTATACGAAAGTAGAATAATTGTTTTGTGAGTAATAATGTTCATTTACAGACTATTATGTTAAGCAAAATTTAAATTAGATTCTATGGTGCATTATTAGAATTTGTGGATGGGAGAGGGTGGTGTGTAAAAATACCAGTACTGGTACTGCTGCAGGGGAGAATTTTAAAAATAGGATACAAAGCATTTTCCTCTCTCCTGAGAAATAGGGTGGTGAAAAAATCACACAGTGAAATAAGAATGGGAAAAGGAGGTTGCTAAGAACGTCGCATGATTTAATAACACTCTTGAATTGCTTTGTTGACTAGCTAATGAAGCATGGTGCCAAATTTCAGTGCTGACATAAGTCAGCATATTGCCAACTAACGTTTGCAATAACAGGGTTATAAGTCCAGGAAAGGAGGCCTGTTATGTAGTAAATATATTTCAAAAAAAGGGTAAGGATCAAGTTTTACATTACTGCTACATATATTACATTGTTTTTACTGTCTAGGGAGGTCTAATAAGTTGTTTATTTCATATACATGAACACAGGCTTCATCAAAATTCTCAAAAGTAACCTTTCTATTGCTGTGACAATACTTTTCTTCACAAATTCTGCAAAAATGTTTAAAATGAAATTATTCCCATTTTCTAAAATATTTCTAGTTGAAATTGCAATTCTACTGCTTAGTGTGTTGTAATTACCTATCTTTACTTACAGATACCCAGGTTTCTTTGTGAGCACATGAGCATATCAATTTGAAGTAATTATCTTAATGGCCACATATGCTCATTGTTTTAGTTGCTAATTTTTTAAGAAACAGGGAATGGGTAAACATGTCACTAGAACTAAATATATATATATATATATACACACACACTTCTAGTATGGTTTAGAGCCAAGTAGTACTAATTTTGTTAAGTTGTGGCACTGATTGTGTAAGGCTAATACTTGGTATCATGATTGCAGCTTAAAATTAATTTATTTTTTAATTGAAGCCAACGAGTAAGAGTATAACAAGGATTTTGGTAGCAGATGAAAGATCAGAAAACAGACATCTGACTTAATCCAGTGTAAAACTAAATAGAATGTTTTGCTGCAGATCAGTCCTGCACAATATATATACTATATGTATTATATAATTTATGTGTTTTATATATATAAACACACACATAAGATGAAATTAGCGCCTCCTGTTTATTTCTGTGGAATTTGAAACACACATGGAACACAATCCCACCAACATCCACCTCTGATGTCATGGGCCAGTGTAATGATATAGGAGATGTTACTTTCAGAGCAGCCCTTTTCTATATGCCTGTATTCTACCTTGCTACCACTAATACCACAGACTGTATATCTGAGAGCATGTGTGATGAATGAAATGTTTGTGTGTTTCTCTTCTTGGTCCTAAGTAGTAAACAGCTGGTATAGTATGCTTTTGAATTCCTCAGGTTGTACTTTGTCATAGCCACAAAGAGAGATAGGTAGATGAATAAAGATGCAGGCTTAACTAGATTTAACTAATCTGGCAGCTATTCATCCTGTCCTTACTTCTGACTCCTGCAAAGCTAGCATTTCTCTGTTGCATCATGGCTACAAAAACCTACAGCTTGCCTTTGGAAAGAGCTTTAACAGGATAAAGATGGAATAGAATGGTGGCCACGTCTTCTGACTGAAAAAAAAAACCCACAAAAAAAACAACAATGATAAACTTTTATTAGAATAAAAATCCAATTTTGTACTATATGTATAAGGAAGTCTTCTGCAGTGAAATAATCAGGGAATAGATATCTTCAAGAGCACTCTCTCTTCTGCTGAGATCAGTGACTTTCTTTTTATGATTCAAGTTATAGAATATGTATTGCAGCAATTTTTGCAAGGGAAATCATGTAGATACTTTGAAACCAAAGAAAAAATTCAAAAACTTCTCCCACTATTTACCAAAATTGAAGGAAAAAAAAAACACAAAAAACACCACCAAAACAGTTCATTCAGAGTTACTAATTAATGCATCTGGTTTATTTAGGTGTTTGGTTTGACAGCATTTTACAGGGCAGGCTTGTGAATTTCCTGTGAAAATTGATTTTTTTTAATACTTTTTTTTTTTTCTCTGCCTGTATAAATTCTTCGTTTGATTTTCATTAGATAATTTTAACTACAGTAATAAGGTTTTCTAAGTGACCTAACATAGTTATATGGATAAAATGAAGAGAAGAATCAATAGAGAGAAAGGTAAAAGTAAAGTAAAAAATAAAGTAGATTCACTGGCTCAAAATGTTATTGAGCTAGTGAGATTAGATTGTATTCCTTACTGCTCCCCAGGGAGTATAATTCAATCCCTTCTCACTTGTAGTGGTTGAAAATACTCTTCAATTCTTCGTGTACCAAATCTCTCTCCTTTATTTTTATTTTTTTTCCCCCTTCTTACTCTATAAAAGTTGTCTTTTTAGAAGAGGCAGTTACTGCAAGTGCTTTTTAGTTCCGGAATGAGTGTGTGACAGTGGCCCAATGAATATAGCTCTTATATGGCATATACACAAAAAAGATTTGTCTGAATGGAACTTTTGGAGGTTGTCAAGTCTAATCTTCCATTGAAACTAGCCTTACATCCCATCAACCATGGCTCTGTCTTGCAGAGTCTTCTGAAGGTCTTTCATATGTGGCTGGGTAAATGAATTTCAATCTTCTCTCCTATCTTTCTTCACCTGATACAGTTTTGATGGTTGCTTTTTGGTGAATGGTGCCAATATCTTAGTGCATTTGTTTTAGATGGCTATTGGTGTTAACTTAATTAGTTAATGCATGTAAAATTTAATATGAGTTCTTGCATATGCATTAAAATATACAGCATATTACACAGTAGAACTGAATTGAATTTTAGAAGTCTATCATAAGAATAACTTTTTAGAACTCTGTTTTAGTATCCTTAGATGTATTTTCATCTAGACTTCAGTCATGTGATCCTGTGCTGTAAATTCATTTTTGCAACAGAATTCTCACCTCATTTAGACTAGTATTTGCTTATTGAGTAACCATTCAATAGACCTGCTTATATTTATGGCACCAAGTATCACTAATTACAAATTTTATCTGTTCTGAAGAAACAGTTTTTCCCATGTGAGCTTTTTAGGTCACTACTGGATTGTCCTAAGAGTTCACAAACATTAACTGGTTTTCATTTGACCAATAGCAGGCTGTGATGTGCAAGTGTTATTTCCATTTTACAGTAAAGAAAGAGGTAAGTTTATTTTAAACTTATGCATTGATTTAGGCTATAATATTGAGAAACTTGTAGGATCTCATTTCTTCAGAATGTGTAATTCAGTGTAAGAATACAGCTGTTCCAAAGGTATTTTTTGTCCTTTCAGGTTGTCTGTGATTTCCAGATGCATCTGTGCATCAGGTTTCAGGACATCTAGGCAGACATTGGGCAACAAGTGCAATGTACTTAATATTGTAGTAGATTTTTTAGATTAGGCTAGAACATGACTCATTCTTTCTCTAACTTTCACCATCCTCGTTTTATGTATATTTTATTTCCTTTGAGTGCTGTGAGCACAGCAAAGGCCCTGTGGGAAAAAATATGGTATGATCTTCACATACTATTGGTTGTAAATCATGAACACAAGCAAATTGAATTAAGTTTTGGTATACCACCTTGTATACCATAGATCAACTTTTGAATGGTTTGCTTGTCTCTGCTTGTTCTAGTGTAGGTTTTTGTATATTACTTGGGTTCTTGATTTTATTAAAAGAGATGACTGGAAAAATATTAACGATTGTACAGTTTGGTAGCTAAAATTGATAAAAATGAAAAATTGAGATAGCCTTACGAATGTCTTTTGTTTCAGTGAACTGTCTCCATTTGTTCCTAATACCATAGTTTAAGGAAGGGATTTCTTATATGTCTGCCAATGGATGTATAAAGGCCAAATGTTTTTTTTTAAAAAAAAGAAGAAAAAAAAAGGGGGGGGGGGGGGGGGGAACTCTTTCTAGTAATGAGAACAGTTAAGCATTGGAACAGTTTGCCGAAGAGATTCTGTAGTCTCCGGCCTTGAAGCTTTTCAAGAATTATCTGTATAAAACAATATGAGTAACCTGGTCTGATATGGGAGGTTGACCCTGCTTTGTAGACGTTAGAAATCATTTGAGCTCTCTTCTAACCCAATTTGTCCCATGGTCTGCATTTTCTCCAGGCAGATCTTTTCAGCATATTGTATTTGTCTGTTCGAAATCCCGTTTCATCCTCTATCCATTCTTCTCACATAGTCCATTTTCTCCTTATCAGTCTATTCCTGCTGCCTGCAAAGGTTGTGCTCCCTGATCCATACACAGTCATCCTAGCCTAACCTGATCT
This sequence comes from Perdix hodgsoniae, assembly GCA_035772895.1. Taxonomy (NCBI): domain Eukaryota; kingdom Metazoa; phylum Chordata; class Aves; order Galliformes; family Phasianidae; genus Perdix; species Perdix hodgsoniae. The sequence goes on along the minus strand of JAPSGF010000014.1, from coordinate 13,046,042 downwards.
CCACTACTGTCAACCTAAATACCTATTCTTACTATCTGTCTGAAGACTACTTCCAGTCTAATTCTTTCAATCTGCTTATCTCTTTCCTTGCATTACTGCACAGATTTCTTTGCACTCATTTTCCCCTTCTGACATGAGTTAGGGAGCTCCCTATATTTCAGTTTTATGAAAACCTTGTGCTCCTTCATCAAATATTCTGAAAGGAGCATACTTTGGAACATCAAATGGAACTCCTCTCACAAGATTATCTTTTGTCAAACTTTTAACTTTCTAATCCAGATTTTTAGAGCAGGGCCATTCAATTAATTCCATGAAGTAGGTTAGTAAGAGAAACTTATTTTTATCAAACTTTTTTTTTTTTTTTTCCCTTCCTGCTGCCTGTTTTCTGAAAGAACAGCTGAAATATAGCAGCTAGCAGATTATACTGGAATGCACAGAACATCATATGGTTGGGAACCAGATAAAGTGCAGACAAAATTTTATATGCCATGTCAGAGCTGTCCCATCTGGTCTGTGAAAGGACTTGGGAATCTGTCCAGGTACCCTTTGTTAAGAAGCACTGGTGTTGAATTGGACTTACATCGACAGCACTTCAGAAAGACTGGAGTGAAAGCTGTTTCTCACACACCTATTTCAGAGACATGTATTTTAAATCTCAGGGTTTAGCTTGTTTTCTGTACTTGAAACAAAGAATTGATCCTGTTAAATTTCAGGTAAACTTTCACTCCTGGTTTTAACTTCTAATATTTGTTATCTGTACTTACTCCGTCCCACTGGGGTAGAGGAAGAGGAATGAAGGAGCAAAACCAAGAAATCCTCATGGATCAAAATAAAAGCAGTCTAGTACATGAAGGGAGGGAACTGAAGTGATTCAAAAGCAGTCATTAACCTCCCACCAACAGACTGATCCCTGCAGTGGCTTCTTTGGAAGGGGTAATCCCCAATTGTATAGCCGAGTGTGATGTTATACAGCTTGGGATGTCTGGTTGGTCACTTTTGTCAGCTGTCCTAGCTGTGCTCCTCCCCAGCACCTTCTCCACCCTAAGCATACATTCTAGATAGTCAGAATGAGGAACAGAAGTCTGTGCTACCAGGCTTAGGGAGAGCTAAAACAGGTGTGTTTTCAGCACTGTTCTGGTCACAAGTATGAGCGAGCAACACACAGGATGCTGTGAAGAAAATTAACTTCATTTCAGCCAGATCCACTCACTGAACATGTCTGTGTTCGTTCAGGATGCAAGAGCTCATTCAGTTCAGTTCCATACACAAATGAATCTACTTCAAGTGAGGATATAGTTCCTCAATCATATGGCAGCGTTTATTGTTGGTCTTTGCTTAGGTTGGTAATATGGGAGCAGTCACAAGAACAGGTCATTTACTTTCCTTAATCAGCAAATTCATTTCTGAACTTGATTTAGGGTTGAAAATCACAAGCAAAACTGTGGTTTACTCAGTAATTACTGAGGTTATGTTGTTAAGCGCTAATGTTGCATTGCCAGCTGTGTTATTTTTCATTGTCTCTACTGAAATTTGTATTTGCATGAAGTGTCACTTGGTGTTGTGGAAAGAATATAATTGAGCTTCTTCTAATACCAGACTTCTGATCATTATAGCAGCGTTATGATTTTTATATGGTAAAACTCTGATTTTGTGTCATTGTCTGTATGACTTAGCTAATACAGTCAGTCCTTTTCACTCATTAACTGTGAGTTGTTTTGTAAGGGAATTTCTGTTCTGTGATATATTTCACTTTAAGGAAATTATGTTTAAGCAGCAAGACGTTTACCTGAATTCACACTATCGATTATTGCCCCTTTTGTGACAGTCCAAAATTGCTTTTTGCTTTATGACTTCTCAGCTTCTTGAATAATGCCATTTCTGTGTAATGCATGAACGTCAATCAAAAATCTGGACCATAAAGTACATTTAGGGTTAAACAAAAATTCCTGAGAGAATAGTAAAACATGCACATTTTTACATTTATGGACACTGAATCAAATCCATTTTTTAATGATATGGATTTTTTTTCTTAACTGAAAGATAGAACAGGCCATATATATTCTTGTCATTAATCAATAATCTCTATTGTTTTTAATTTTATGTTATGAAAGTCTAGAAAGCACAGCTGACCTAGAGAATACTGACTTGACTCAGGTAAATGGCAGCCAAGAAATAGAGATTTATTATGAAATCTGGGAAAGATCCAAGTGAATCTTCCTGCCCAAATCTTCTTTTTTTTTATTTCCTATTGAGTGGAATCAGATTTTCAAGTAATGAAAAGAAAAAGCCAGAACTTCAGTCAGTTTTTTTCGATCTCTATTAAAAATAGGGTTTTTGTTGGGAAGTATTTAATACAAGTACATTTTGGCCTAATTCTGATGCTTTGTAGACTAAATACATTTCTTAACTTTTATTGGTATTGATAACAAGTTACTGATAAAAAAATAAAAATAAAAAAATCTACCAAAGCAAGGCATAAATCTCAGTAGGATCAGAGTCACATGTATATATTTGTTGATAGTAAAGCTGTTGGGCTGGCAGTAAATTGAGCTGTACCCATCAGCATATGATTCTCCAGAGTATGGTAAATGTTTGTTTTGTTTTGTTGTTGTTTTTCTTAATACCAGGGACACTTATTATGAGGAGACAATCTTTATATATAAATATTGGTTTTATTGCATTTTTTTCTTCTGTAACAAAGGCATGCTATACTGTAGAGATATGCTCTAATTTGATCACTCAGCAACAAAACTAGTCCTGCATTTACCACATACATTTCAGCTTTTGTATATCACAGATTATTTTTTATGTTTGTATGTGAGCATCACTGAGATCATTTTTTTAGCACTAACCACTAGTGCAGAAATTCAATAAATAAGTGATTTCTTGTAAAGTGTTCAGAATAAACCTGGGAGTCCATAAAGCAAAGCTTGGCAAAAAGCAAGCTGAAAAAGTTTATCTTGCATCAATCAAATAAAAGTTTGAAGATACATTAACTATACATTATTAGTTGTGTTTCCATCTTTTAAGGGCCTGTATAAGTAAAATTAAATAAAAGAGCAAAAACTCCACATATTTAATTCAGTGGCTATTTTAAAACAGTTAAAGCAAATTTCTTATGTATAGCAGGTTTCCAGTTTTTTGTTTGTTTGTTTCAAAAACTAGGATTTTCTTGAGTTTTGGTCTTGAAGTTTTGAAAGATTGAGCTTCAAAGCCTGTCTAATCCTACAGTCTTCAACAGTGTTGCTACTGAATATTCCTGGTGATTTTGTTTACATTTTTTTTAACTATAACCGCACATTAGCATTACAGCTAATAAATTTAAAACTCTTGCTATCTTATTTTCTCAAAATCAGTAATGCCTGACTATGCTTACACCTTAAAAAAAATAATCATGAATTCAAGTTTGGCTACTAATTATTTTTCCTTGTGACATGTATATTATATATATTGATAAGCTTTTAATTTTAATCCATGTAAAGGTATCAAATAAAGAGAATCTGGTTAGTTGCACTAAGCTAAGTCAGCAGCTCTATAATAATAAAGTAGTCAGTATTTCATTGTCAAACTCACGAAGTCTTTGAAACTGCATAGATAGATGCACTGATAGATGTACTACTGACATATTCTTGCTTATGTTGAATAGAAGAAAAAGGATACACCCAACGGGTATTATACAAGATGAAAATTCAAGCAATGCAGTGGAATGAAAAGAAAATGAAAAGAAACCCAGTAAATATTAGTTTATTTGCATTTGCTAATGTTGGTTAAGTCTTAAATTCGGGTTTCAGTTGCATTTTCCATTTAACATGACTATTTCTGTGCTTTAATGTAAGCGTGAGAACTATCATTACTAGCACTGGGCAAATGCACCTATCAACTTCAGCTTACAGAAAAGGTTACGTGCTTTGGCATGGTTTGTTACACTGGAGGGTAATGAACCAATGCACTCTGACTTTAGCTGTAGTTCAGCAGAACTCACAGATGCCACCACCTCACTAAAACTGGATTCTTGACTGCTCAGACTGAGCTTTTTTTCCTTAATTTTAAGATTCTTGACTTGAGGAGTATGAGAAAATCTTTTCCATATAAAATAAGCAGTGCGTTATTAAAGGAGGTTTGGGGATTTTTCTTTGCTTTACCAGTTCAGACCATGAATAGGATGGTGTTTCTCAAAAGCTTTTATCTAGTTAGACAGTTAAAATGCAGTGCATTTCCACTGAAGACTTTTTTTTTGTGGCTATTTCACGTCCAAATATTTCAGACCAGCTCTGGGTGGACTTGTAAAAGAACGACAAAAACAAGTTGAGATGTGATTCAGTTTCCTGGCTGTCCATTTTTCACTGATCAGTCTTATACAAATGATAAGAAATGTGTAGTTCTTACAGGAGAAGGACAGGACACATTCCCACACCCAGCTCCATGTAAGATGTTTTGCCCTGGGCTCTTAATGTGGCAGCTGTATGCTAAGGTTATAAAGGAACACTGGGTGTATCATCAGCCAACTGTGCTCAGAATTACCGAGCGTATATTTAGGTTAAAAACTGGTAGAGTAATAAATGCTTTGTGTTTGAATGCTTGTGTTATAGGCATTCTGAAGGGTTTTAGTATCCAGTGTGTGTAGTGTTAGTGTGTGCAGACCGTATGGTTAGATTTGATCATTTCAGAGTGTGATGAGATGTGGCTGTATGCATGTGGCTCTAACAGTAGCTGAAAGCGTAGTGACAGAGAAATAACCCCAAACTGACACTTCCCAGCTCATATTTTGAAACCTATAAAACTGCCTTCTTGTTTTCTCTATAGGCAGTAGCCTGGATATGTATTTACAATTACATTTTACAGTACTTAACGACTACTGAGTCATCCTAAACAGGTGAACAGTAGTAAAAATGTCTGTAAACATTACAAAACTTCTTTTGCAACTCAGTTTTAATCTTTTGAATATAAAACAGACACTTTTTTCTCCTCGCTGTTTATTTTTGATTCTCTTTTCTGCTGACAGGATCTATGGTCATAAAGATTTTTAAAAAATGAAGATGTTATTTGCTTGAGAGGCTGCCTGTACATAAGTAACAAATGCTTAAGTAATTTTCAAACTTTAGAAACGATTCTGCTTGGTCAGTTCTTTCCACAGCAAAAAATTGGGAAACTTGAATGGATTAATGTGGGGCTTTGACTACAACACAGATTTTATTTGATTCTGTCATTTAGGGCCTTAGGAAATACTGAGTGAGTGATGTAACAGTTGAAATGATTTAGGAAAACTTTTAGTGTAGAGCGCAGAATTCTTTTAAGAATTTGTCTAATGAAATTTCTTGGATTTTGTTCCTGAATTTATGGTTTACTGCTGCTACACAGTCAAATATATTTATCAGCTGGAAAAGGAATTTGCTATAGCCTGTAGCTGTGGTGGTTCTTTCCAAGCACTGCTTTAGAGAATGTCTGAAAACCCATTACCAGGAAATAATAGCGATTGCAGTACTAACAAAGTTGCTAAAGTTGCTATAACTTCTGTGCTTACAGTACAGCTTCACTCCTGCTAAATCTGCATTCGTGCAATTTGGCTGAGATTTCTGAAGGCCATTAATTTGCTTGCAAATCTTCGGCATTTTTAAATTAACCGGTGAGTTGAGCTGGCCATTAATCATAAGATGAAGAGCCACCACTCAGAGCGACAATAAGGCTATGTGTCTTAGTCAAGAATTTTACACCAGTTGTAGTAGCTACAGTAAAATAATTTCAGAAGATAAAACACAGAGGGCTCTAACCTTATTAAAACCTGTCAGTAAATAATAGTTGTTTCTTACTGGCTTAATTTCCAAAGTTTCTAAGGTATTTAGTTCCAACACCTGAGTGGACTATTGTAAATTATATATAACCGTTGTTACTTTGGATAATAAAAATGATAATAACTGTGCAAAACTGAGCTCATTTCAATGCCATAATGTTGTTGTATCATGGAAAACAGCATAATCAAGCAGGAAGAAAATCCAAGTGTATGTAATATCAGCTTAAACTGCCTTTGGAATGAGAAGTATTGACTGGCTGCTGCCAGAAGTTTATTAATTTATCGTAAAAGATATTATATATCTATCTATAAATTATCTATAAATTCAATGTTAGGTTTTTTGTTTGTTTGTTTCTTCCTACAGCAAAATCTGTGACACACTGCTGACACAAAAAAATGAGCGTTCAGTTCAGTGTATGAGCCGCTTCCTTTTGGGTCTTGTGGTCAATCATGTTTTCACACCTAAATGTAAGAAAAAGCTTTCTGTCTCTCTTCCCATCATTTGCATGAGACTAATTACTTTAATTTAGCCATGGTAAAAGTTATGTCCTCTTCTTTCTTTAATTTGCACCCTGTGGTCAGCAAATTATGGTCCTGTAAGCTGCATGTCTTTATCTGATGTCCTTTTAATTAACTTCACGATATCACAGTTGTGGAAGTGCATCAGGCAGTTGGAGAAATTGAAGTGTACTTCTTGTGTTCACAGTTTTAACTCTTTATGAACTCATCCTACAATTTTGGAATGCTGAAAAACCAAGCATTAACCCAATCCTTAAGAGGTGTGTATTTTTGCAGGCAATGAACAAGAGCCTGCATGCCATGCTTGTCAAAATCTGCACCAGTGGAGGTTGCCACTGCTGAAATCACCACCACCACCTCCCTGTGCTCACAGCCAGTGTTTGGTCTCCGTAATTATTCACAGGTGCCAGTGAATGTCAGTGGATACCATTTTTTCTGCGTGGAGGAATCCAGTGACACACCTTTGCTCCATCTACTCTTCCATGTCAGATGTCATTCTGTCAGACTGCCTCTCTGCTGCCATCTGTCACACAGCAACAAAATTTAATGAAATACTGTTGGGGAGCTTCAGTCTCTGCTGCCATCCCAACAGCATCCATCTCTGATGTTGTGGGCCAACATAGGAAAATCAGAAGCAATAGTTTTGGAGCAGCCCTCATATAATGGGGTTACTACTAATATAAATTTAGTCCTCAGTTGGAGAAAGGGGAAAAAAAAAAAAGAAAAAAAAAAGAAGAAAAAGGGAGGGGATAGCAGAGACATAAGTAATACAATACTAATTTTGTACTGATATAATAGGAAGTGATTTTTAAAGTTTCATAGGTTTTGCATGAGCTGGAAAACAGACTGCAGTTTGAGGAATTGATCTTTATACTGTCAGAATGCTGCAGTCATATAGAAGAACTTCAACTGAATATTATGGTGCATACAGTGTATGTGCTATATTTATTATTACTATTATTCTTACTACAATATATTTTTCTGCTTTTAAGGTTGTTTTTTTTCTGATGCTGCCTTGCTCGTGTGGCTTTAATGGTGTACAGCAAACTGTAACACCATTATCTATGTGTATTTTTCTATCAGTGCTTGCTTTCCTCTGAATTTATGATGGAATATTAGAATACAGGCTTTTGTGTTGCTTCTTAACATCAGGTTGTCAGCATTCTCAGACAAATCCATACCTGTGTTTAGCATAGGCCTTGAAAGTTTGGTTCCTAAATGAGGAAGATGCATTCAAATGCAACAGCAGTGCACATGGATGTCTAATTTCTGTTTTCTCACTCTACCATGTTTTTGTGTGCCTCTCCTAATCCACAGTCTGCAATCTCCTGAAGGAAAAGAACATACTTTTCTGGACACTAGAAAATCATTTGCACTAGAAACTGTGTGTGGTATCGTGCAGAAAAACTACCCTGAGTTATTAATGCAGTGAGGCATTTGTGGCAATATAAGTTATTAGTTCCCTCCTGATGTGACTGTGATCTTTGACAAAGAGTGCTCATCTCAGCAAAGATGGTAAGCAAGGATAAACAAATAGAGAGCACAGTATTCAAATACTCAAAATGCTCAGTTTTTATTTCTGAATGAGAAAAGTTGTCCTGAGCAAATGCATAGCACCTTGTCTATACCTTCATGTCTTTACATCACAACATTCTTAATATAGGCATATTTCAGTCTGGTATGAGATATGTTACTTACATATTACTGTTTACAGTCTTTTCTTTTTCTTATTTTATGCATGCATCAATGAATGCTACCTCAGTTTATCTTCTAAAAACCTTCCAGTATGTTGTCATCATTATTCTAACCTATCCACATCTTTTTGATCCTCCCTTAGAGGCTGAATTCACAATGGGGAAATGAATGAAAAGCTTCTCAATGTACTATGATTTCAGAGTTTTTGTCTTTTTTTTTTCACCTTTCATAGAAAAACCTCTGGAGTCTCTAATTTGTCCTGTACCAAATAGGAAACATCTCTGTCTACTGGCAGAATAGTAAAAGTGAGGTGCTCCTTAAATAATTTTGAATAATTTTTTATTATTATTTTTTTTAATCTGCTAATCCACTCTCATTTTGGCTCATCCAACCATTCTGGCTTCTTCCTCCCTTCTTCTTCCCTCCCTTCTTCTTCCCTCCCTTCCTTCTTTCTTTCCTTCTTTCTCTATCTCTGATTCTGTTGCTCCCTTCTTAGATAAATATTGCAGCTCAGTTAAATTGTTAAGAAAAGTGAAATCAGTACTGAAGCAACCCTGCGGGTTGTTTCATTATTGTTTGTTTTAGGTATCTCGGTAATGCATTTTTCTTAATCAAAAGAGAGAAAACTATGTGTGAAATGCTCATGAAATATGAGAAAAATGAGCAATAAAAAGCGTTATGGTACAGGGTCATCACACAGACACTCCTTACGCCGTACCACCTAGCTGCTGATGGAAATCACCACTTAGTCTGTGATAAGTATGAGCTGACGAATAAGTCAGGATGTCTGTAAGGCTGTGAAAGCTTCTTGACAAACCACTTGCTAACTTGTCTTTTTATGTAGAATTATGTGATAGGTAATTTAAAATTTTGATGTAAATTATAAAACTTCCACCAGATTTCATGTGGATTTCCCCGCAGCCACGCACAACAGAGTAGATTCTGCAAAGACAGAGACCGTGCCATGCAGCCTGCAAGTTATTTTCCCGAGGACAACATTTTAATAACGTTGTCTATTGGAAGTTTACTATGCTACAAGAATAGCTTAATGTGAAATCTTGTGAATTTGGAATATTAATGTAAGATAAATTACTTTTAAATTGATTTCTAGAATGCAATTGATTGTGTTTGCCTGGGATGAATAAGAAATTATCCACACTTATCTAAAACTTAGATATGCTGCTTCTGAGCAAGTCAGAGAATTATGTAGGAGTATTTCTGATAAGGTGCAATGTATTTCATATTGCCTTAGATTATTTGAGAAAAAGGAAAGCTGTGTTTTGGTAAAGCATATCTTTAAACCATCTTATATAGGTAAGTAAAAGGTTGGATTTTCAATTTATTAAAAGCAGAAGTATCAAAAACTTTCTGCTTTCATTTCTGGGACTGTTTTCTCTTTGAAATCTTCGTGTATCTTTAGAATACATTTTCTTTTCTTTGTTGCAAGTTGTTTTCTATAGCACACATAGATTAAATTTGCTTTATTCCTTTGAATTTGGCCAGCGTTTTCCAAGGGTTGTAAAAACAAAAGGGTCAAAAAATATGAACAAATAAGGTTAGATGGCTCAGTTTTATTCTGGCATTCAACACGCTTAGCTGGAGCTTTTCTCCATTTGTGAACAGAGGAAATCATCCTTCCAAATTCTGCAGTGGCAGACCTTAATAGCAGGTAAAATCCATCCAGGAGGGGCAGGGACAGTGCAAGGTTGCTTAATTAGCTTTGTAATCTACAGTGAATCCTCATGGCTTATGCAGGAGTGACTTGTAACCTAACATGGTGTTATTCACTTAAAATAATATATATATTTTGATTGCAAGGGAATCCACAACTTTCTGAATGCTGGAGTTAATGAATATCTTGTTTCTGAAGCAGAAATTTATTTACCTGATGAGTGAAGAAACTTGAATACAATAAATAGGATTTTCTGAAAGAATCGACACGGTTGGATCTGATTGGAAAAAAGCAATAGCAGGCATATGTCGTGTATCACTATAGGAGAGAAATGGCGACAGTATTATTCATTATGTGGTTTCAGAGTGTCCTAAATTGGAGTATAAAATTATTGGAAGTGGATGATTTCCCTAGATTACTGCTTAATAGTGACTAAAGGGCCCACATTACTCATATTTGCAATGAAAATAGTGCCAAAAACAGCAGTAGTTGACTGGAATGAAATGTGGAGCCCTCAGGGTTTTAGCTTGAGATGCAGCTTAATTGTGTGTCTTTTGCTTAATACAAATGTCCCTGAGACTCTGAGGTTGGTGTGTTTTCAACACTTGCAAATTGATCCAGCATTTTCCAAAGTATTTACTGTGTTTTTTCTTCATTGCTTTCTAAACAAATTATTAGAATTACTTTGCAGAATAAAAATAGGTTTTCCTGTCTCTGACTGTTTATCATTGCTAAGTTCTGTATTCTTTCAGCTTCCTGTCAGCTTCTGTTTGCTTTCTTCATCTGCTTAATCTTCTAAAATGATGTGGTTAGAAGGCAGTCTGAATTTTCATGAATGGAATATTTCCTTTGCCCTTCTTGAGAAGATGAACACATGGGAATAACCCAACTATTCTGTACAATTGTGTTTCTTTTACTTGTAAAAGAAATACAAGTGTTGGGAATTACTGTTAATCGAGAATAATATTTTCATGAAATTTTACTAAAGAATTTTATGGAAGAATTTAAACTATGGCATTTCTTATACTATGAAAGCAAATGTTACTTCTCCTTTGATAGTTATTTGTTACATTAGTCCTGGGGTATGCACAGAGCATGCCTGTAGAAGAACTAAATTAGACCATATATTAATTGTGATTCAAATGGGACACAGTTATTGTCAAGTGATTAGAAGCCATTGATCAGCACACTTGCAGAGCACATTGTCTCATCCATGTAACTTTTTTTCTACTGCTTTGCATAGTCCAAAGTTGTCATGCTTTGCCCAGTTTGGCTTCCGTAGGCTTCATGCTGTCAACATCCATATCTGTTAAAGCCTGTATCCCAAACCGTAAAGCATGCAGGCTGATACTAATTGGAATTACTGTGTTTATTTCTCCCTGAGGAAAAGTATCAGTGTAATATAGTAGAACGTCTGAGGGCTATAGATCTTGGAATTCACATTCACGGTAACAACTACTTTGTGCTAAAGATAATAGGAGACTACTTTGCTAGAAGCATCATCGTTCATGTCTGGTCTGTTGTATGAAGGCAAAGCCTACGGCGGTTAGATAACACATATCAATATTAATAGTGACAAAGCACTTAAAATATTCAGGGAATGAGTATTAACCTCTTCTGTGTTCATCAGGAAACAAACGATATCCCCCATGATTGTGGGATATTAAACCAGATGGAGCAGCATCTCTGCTTTTCTGTGGAAGAGATCTTGGAAACTAGAAATGATCAACATCAGACAGCCAAGCCAGCAGTGCGATGTGTGCAGGGAGCTGCCCAAAACAAAGTCCGTCTCTTATTCCTCTTCCCTCATTATCTGTAACTCTGAGAGTAACTGTAAAACTCCATTTTCTGTGTCTCTGGAAAGAATGTTTACTTTTCCTCTACTTTCCACTAAAATTACAGTTAGTCTTTATTTCAGGTTTGTAGTCTGTTTTGCCCATGCCAATAATTGAGGAGTACAATCTCTCTATACTTACCCTAATTCACAGGATTCTTTTCCAAAGTGAGAGTGGTGTGGCGATGCGTAGCCACCCACCTGCATTAAACCACCACACCATTAAGATATCAAAAACATATTTGCAGTTAACACTTATGTACCTTTCCCCCTAAACCTGTTGCAAAATCACTGTAGCCATTATGGTTATATTCAGCTCCATCATAACAACCAGTGCAGTGCACAGGCTTATTTGTAGCAGGAGTATTCAAGAAAAGAAATCTGAGAATTGCTGCAAGTGAGGCAGCTCTGACTTGCAGCAAACATTTCTCATATGCAGATTTTGCCTCTGGTTAATCAATACAATTCCTGGTAATTTCCTCTTCTGTAGTGTCAGAAGTTGTTACCAGTAGAACATTCTTTAAGATACAGTGAGAAATTCTGATTGAAAACATAGAAAATGTAAAAGCCAGAAACTGATTTATCATCTAATTTGTTTTGAAAAGGAAGAGCCAGTGGTGTGTATGCTTCTAACTGTATGTTTGCCTGACTATTCCCCAGTATCACCTACTTAAAATTCTGCAATACTTTAAATCAATTGCTCTATTTCAATTAGTCCTACTTCCCAAGCTGTACTGATACCATCAGCAGTGCCTGCATGTGAAATAAAAAAGTGAATGAAGCAAAAAGATTCTCTGGCATCAAGCACATCTTACTGAAGTTGATAATGTTAACTTGGTAGGAAGGAAAATCTCTTCAGTTCCTGAATTTCTAGAGAAATTGTGTGGTCTGTAGCATAAAGAAGGTTTAGAATAGTCACTCTTTAGTCTAGCAGATGGTGGAATATAAAATAATACAGTGTTCCTTCCTCCTCTTCTTCTCATTCAGTTTATAACGATAGCTGCTATTTAGAGCAACATACCACTGTGGCATTAGCAAAGAAACCTATACATCGTTGTATAGTATCAATATGCTTGAATTCCTTTCAAGCTGTACAGTGATCAATAGATTTCTTGTAAAAATCATTCACATTTTGCAGCTATGAGAAAACTTGGTTAAAACACCTTTAAATATTCGGATCTAGTGAGAATTGGGCATTTAGTTATAGTATAGCAAATAGAACAAGAGCTGCAATCATTACAGCAAACAGAACAAAAGCTGCAATCATTACAGCTCTGAAATATTTTGTGCAAATCTATTGAGCCTTTCTTTTTAATTCACTAATTTGATATTCACATTCTATTTGATGTCATTCCTTGAGCACCCCCTACTTAAATTAACAGTACTGACATTATAACCTAATAGACTCATCTTTCACCCACACTTTAATTTCTCAGAAACTATTAAAAATGAAACATTTATTATTTATCACAACATTATTCTGCATTTTCTCTGATCAGTAAGCAAAACTCTATGGCAGTAATAAAATTTGGAAGATGACACTTGAGATTTTCATCGTCAGCTCTTCCCAAGACTTAATATTTGCATAAATCTTTGTTTAAAGCCAAGAAAACTTTTGCATTTAATTTTAACTTTATTCTTATGCTTGTCGTAAGTATTAATCAGCCTCCTTTACTTTCTGAACAAGCTATTAGAGGCCACTGTGCCTAACCCATAGGCTGAGATTCAGGAGTAGCCTAAAAATAGGAATAAACTGTGACTCAGTTGGAATTCCTTCACTGCTGTATGCAGTATCCTAACTGATCTGTTTCCTATTCACTTGAATGGGACTGGAGTTTGGCCACGTTATACCGTAAGGATACATGCAATATAGGTCTGTATGTCTCAGAGGGACGATGTATTTGCTACGGATCAAATGTTGAGTTATAAATCATACCTGCCCTCTTGTGCTCTGTAATCACAGAGGATACAATGTGATAGAGAGCAGATGGCTGTTCTCTGCTTCCTTCCTTCCTTCCCAGTTTGCTGGGGATGTACTGCCAGAGACAGGTTGTGCTGGGGCATTTCCCTGTGGTTATTTCTGACCATTTCTCTTCAGGCCTGTGCTGTTCATCTGGGAACAAAATCTGTGGTCATTATGGGAGGCAGAACTTTACACTGTCTGCTTTCTTAATCCCATTTTTAATTTGACTTGGTTTTTCAGGTAGTTCAGGTGCAGTTTGAACTGGCACTAATTCCCTGGTCAACGCCTTGAAACTGCATTTAGCTGCCTGCTTCCCCCCATCCCTCTGAACTGAACAGGTATTGTTGCATTCCCAAGTAGGTTAAACTGAGATTTCCTTACAAAGCTTAGTTTAATTCTTTTCCCAAGGGTACAGTTATTAGCAATCAGCAATGCTTTCTTTTCTTTAGCCTGTTTTTCTCATAAAGAAGCACATAGTTGTTCTTCGAACTTTCCAAGTGTTTTATTTTTGTAACCTAGTCTTTAAGCTATGAAACTTATAGCTACTGCAAGGCATTTCGTACGTAGTCCTCCCAAAGAGAATGGCACAATGCCTTACTTCAGTAATAGTTTTTGCCTCTTTGGAGAAGCAGGAGGTGGTGCCAGAAGATTATATTTCAAATATCGCATGCTTTTATTAGGGCAGATGGGTAAAGTGAATATAACTCATACAAGAAGGTACAGTTTCACTTGTGGTGGTTTATTTCCTCATCTCAAATTGTCATCCACTTCCTAAACAGATAGGATTTGCCTTTCTGCTTAGGACTGGCATTGTTGACCTCTGTTTTAATCCTGGAGCTGCAGACCTCTTCCCATGTCTTAGTACAGGAAGAGATTTTCCTGGGGCAAAACAATTGCAGCCCTCTACTAGAAATTCCATGTTATGTGATGTAGAAAGCAGTGGACTGATCTTTTAGTATGCCAGGTACTGTAATGGAGAACAAATTAGATAGCATGAATCCAGGTTTTGGAATGAAATACAATTAAATACTGAGCATTATATTGCTCTTAGGAATCCAGAATTATTACAGTGAAGCAGAGATCCCAGGGTCATGAAGTGACAGTGTCTGTTTCAATGAGTTGGTTCTTAAGGTTCAAATTATTAATATCTCTTGGCTCTGCATGAGTGATTTCTAGCTTATAAGATTCATCACTTGCTGTGGACTGCTTTATACTAGTACCATAAACTCTGCTTACACTCATAGCTGACAGAGTGTCCAGACAAATGTATTTGGTAATTATGTGACTTGGAGCAAAGTAATTTTCATATTCTTCAGTCAGCATCTATAGAATAATTTATTTTTAGTTCAGATAAAGGTGTGATATATTGTTGAACTTTGAATTTCGTGTTTGTAATCACAAGTGTTCAGTGTATGAGCTGAAAATTAGGGGTCTGTCCTATGACATCCTTTCTTTTTAATGATCAAATCTTAGATATGAGTAGTGACAGCCTACCTCTCCTTGAAGGTGATACCGGCTTTATCCTGCAGTCTAGAGGTTACACCTTTCTCATCTAACAGTGTGCTCCCAAATCCACTTTTGCATACTGAAAGTAATAAACTGCTTTCCATAAGTTCTTCAAACATCACTGATCCTGTTTGGAATTTTCTCTTAATTCAAGGGGCCTGAAAAAAATACTGTATTGGTTTAAGAGTATGAAGATAATTTGAGATGAATATTATTATGGGAAAGATAAAAACTGTCTTGGGCTGATGTGTTTGCTGTTCCCAAGAAAGCACTGTTTCCTGAGAAGTGTAATTAATGGCCTTGCTTGGAAAAGGTGGCACGCAAGTGGTGGGAGAAACAGAAGTCATTCTTCATGCGTTCATTCTTTGGCATTGCTTTTGATACTGCCATGGGTATATTTTCTTAAAAGAAAGGAGTGTGGGTGAGAGACTAACTTAAGTGTTTTAAATGCATCCTTTGCTGCCACAAATGCATCAAATTAAATGCATCATACTGTCACCATTAACCCCACTGACTCAGTCACTGCACAGTGGCTGAAGCTGCACTTCTGAAACACTCAGCGTGGAAACACTGACAGCCTCGATAAACAGGCTGATGTGTCACATGCTGCTGCTGCCTATTGAACAGCTCTGCTACAAATAGCTTCTTTTTAATATGGACAGAAAATCTAAGTGAAATTTTAATCAATCAAGGCAGTTAGAAATATACTGCATTGCAAAACCTTGTGGTATTTTGACTATGTTGGATGTCTTTTCTGCATCCCTATAACTACTCCAATTAGCTTTTGCCCATGTTTTTGCTCAAGTTTTTCTTCTTGTTTAAGTCAGTACAGTTTGCTGATATATTGCGCTCTTTTTCATCTCTTAAATTCATTGGAATAATCTTCCAAGTATCAAAGACCTGATACATGCTTTGCTTTCAGACACACCATTAGTTTAAGTCAGAACAACAATACTGCTATATTTACTATGTTTGTAGTGCAATCACTTTTTAATTTGGTTTTTATTGCTTTCCCTTTAAACATAATTTAAATATAATGTTCTCATATAAATAAGTACTGCATCCAACATTTTGGGCCCCAAGCACAGGAAAGATGCGGACATGTTGGAAAGGGTCCAGAGGAGGGCCGTGAGGATATGGAGACAGGCTGAGGGAGCTGGGCTTGCTCAGCCTGGAGATGAGAAAGATTTGGGGAGACCTTACAACAGCCATTTGGTACCTTGAGAGCTTATAATAAAGCTTGGGATGGACTTTTTACTATGGCTGTACTGATAGAACAAGGGCTAATTGTTTTAAACATAGGGAAGGGAAATTTAGAATGGATATTAAGAACTGGAACTAGATGATCTTTAAGATGCCTTTCAACCCAAGCTGTTCTATGAATAAGAAAAAGGATCTTGCATGTGTATTGCTTTTAATTTTTGAATAATTTGACTTTATTGTTATGTTATACATACTTAAACTGGCAACTTTCCATGCGTAGTTGGTCCATGTCAGTTATGTGGCCCTGTGCAGCCTGGTCTACTATTAAATGGGAGGTTTATGGCCCTGCCTGTGGCAGAGGGGTTGGAGATTCATGATTCTTGAGGTCCCTTCCAACTCTGGCCATTCTGTGATTCTGTGTGATTCTGTGATGAGTGCCATGCAGAATCCTTCTTTTTTGTTGATTCTCCTAAAGGTTTGGAGCAATTATTCAATTATCTTGCAACAACATAAAAGCCGTTGATAAGGTACGAATTTAGAGACTCTTTGTACGTGGTGAATTATGTAAGTAGTGTGATCTTAAGGAAGTGGATTCTAAATTGCAAATTTTATTACAATGGTTCTGTGTTTCTTTTTTCCATTTTTCTCCTTTTATTTCCTGTATCTTAAAATTCCTGGTGCTTATACTGGAATAAACTTTCATGTTCATGATATAATTAAACAAACAAACAAATGACAAATGCAAGTAAATCATGCATTAAAAGCAAATCATAGCAAAGTTATTCAGTAATCTTGTGCCATTGATCACAGACAGTATTCTACTTATTTGCATGCTATTTTTAAAAGCACCAGAGTAACATGTATTTTTCTGAAGCAGGGCTAAATAGATTCCATCTGACATGTATTGCTAATGCTAGAATTAAATGGATTGCTATCATTTATGTCCTCCTAAGTACATTTCTGTATTGAGAATTTATTACACTAAATTAATCAGTTTCAGAAAAAAGTTTGTGATGTTTTTCTTAACTCTCATTTTAGTTACCATAAAAAATAAACTGTTCTGGAGAAAAAAAAAAATACTACTGACAATAAAAATGCACTTATGCTCTCTACTGGTAAATAATTGATGATTTCTGTAGAAGAAGAAACAACTGAATATTAGTAAAATTTGTTATCAAATAATGCTGAAGCAGTGGTCTGAGTACGTGTTCTTATATTTTGGAGAAGTGCAGAGGACAGACTAATGCTAACATGTCTGACACAAGGGCAGGAAATGAACTGACACTTGTCAGAAGTCAGTTGGAAACAGCATTGTTTAGAATGTCTGATAACCGAGTCTTTAATTTTGCATTATGTTAGCAAATAAAAGGTATGAAAAAAAGTAAGGCTTTTTAAAAGTTAAGTATTTTCCCCTTTAAATACATAGTAAGTTTTTTTTCCTCAGAAACCCATTTTGTACTTAGCAGGTTCTTTGACACTAGTCCCATTATATTGAAACAATCTGACGGCTGCCCCAAAAGTAATGCCTCCTACTTCATGATGTTGGCCCACAATGTCAGAGGTGGATGTTGGAGGGATGGCAGGAGGGGTAGAACCTTCTTACCCATATCCTGTTACATTTTGTTGCTGTGTGACAGATGGCAGCAGAGGGGTACTGTGACAGAATGGCATCTGATACGGGAGTGCGGATGAGGTAAAGATGTGTCACTGAATTCCTCCATGCAGAGAAAAATGGCACACATTGACATTCGTAGAAGTTTGCTGAACGTTTATGGAGACCGATCAGTGGATGTGGGCACAGTGAGGTGGTTGTGGTGAGTTTCAGTAGTGGTGACGATGGCAGTGGATCATCTCCACTGGTACAGATGATTATGAGCACAACATGAGGGCTCTTGTTCAGTGCTGGCAAAAATGCATATCTGATGGTGATGACTGTTGAAAAATAATGTTTTGTGTCTGAGAATTTTCTCTGTCAAATAGTGTTATTGTGTTTTTGTCTTTTCCGTGTCTGTTGTAGTTTCCATGGAAATAAATAGGAAACACTACTTTCGGAGCAACCTACATAAGTTAAGATTTTCAAAAATATCCTGATGCTTCATTTTGCTTTAAACAGTTTGCAGGCTTTAGTTACCAAAGTCTGTCCTTTGCAATCTTAATCCAAAACTTCACTTCTTTATTGCCTAGTGTGCCAGGTGGAAAAGAATGGTGTAAGGCAATAGAGGCAGGAGAGCAAAATGTGATGTTTTGCCACTGAATTTCCAAAGGACATAATTTTTTCAGTGCACAGTGGGGTTAGCCTTAATTTCATGAGCTATAAGAGATGTTGCACAGTATTGTTAGTCAAAGTGAAATCAAAATACGGCTGTTTTGCAGGCAAGAGGAAAAAAGAGAGATAATATAAAAAAAACTTTAATTTGAAGGGAATGAAAAATCTACAGTGTAGTGCAGGAGAGAGAGACAAATATCATCATGAATTTTTGCTAACAGTTCTCTTCCTGATATTTTCATTTGCTTGGAGAATGAGAAGATACAGATGCAGTGAGATATCAGTTTCAAAAATAAGCTTATTTGAAGGAATATATACTTAAAACTGTGTATATAAACTATAAATTAATCTCTTCAGCCTTTACTTAAACCAACATAGAATTAATGACATTTTAGAATATATTATGAAGCAAGAATTGTAATAATTATGGCTGCCATAATGGCCGTAGGCTACAGTCTGCAGCCCACGGATGTACTCAGTGCAAGGAATAATTATTTTCCAGTGGCTTTTTTTAAGGGTGAGAAACTTTCTAAATACTAAGCTCCTGTAGATACTAGAACTTACCTTACCCCAAAGCATTTCTGACTGCAGTCTCTTTAGAAGAGGGAGATGAAATTCTCAGTGGCCAGATCCACACTCTGTGCTGTTATATCAAGTGCTTTATTTTTCTTAAACCCTACCAGTGATTTCATAGTGTCACTGTGCAAGTCTTTTTAATTTCCATTGTGGAAGGACTTGCTGATTGCTGGCAGTTCTTTGATCACTTCTTCAGACAACTGATTGTAATAATTATAACGCTCTTATTAAGTGAGGCAGCACCCCTATAAAGGCCAAGCAAATATTATTTATGTCTCAAGTAATTCAGGTAGAGAAAAATTTAAATCATCGTCTAGGACTGAAGGAAGAGCTCCAGTATTTCTGTCTCAGATTTCTTAGAAAGAAATATGAGTGTTTACATCCTATAAGATTTGCTCAGCAGATCTGACGCTGCTCAAAAATGTGGAACTTTTTGTACATAAATATGAGGACAGTGCATAGATCTTTGCTGTCATAATTTCAATTCTTATTTGAAAATGAACCTCCAAGAGTTACTGCAAAGTATTTGTTCATATATTTTCATTTTGTCACATTTTATACTTTTCTGCCAAAACTTCCGTCCTTTCTCTACTCTCAAAAAAAGAAAAAATTATGCAAAATTTCTGCATAGAGACAAATTATTTTTCAAGGTCTTGGCTGCATCCAGTAGCATGGATGTATTGGATAGGAGTAGGAGCTAAAGAAACCAACAGCCCTTCCTACAATACAGTGTCTTAACTGAAATACCTCTGCTGGCATGTAGCCCTAATACTGATATGGTCATATGGGCAAGGATTGTTTGGTAAGAAAAAGTTAGAAATAAAAAGTAGGATAAGCCACGTCAGAAAATGGTGTTTGTTGACATAACATGTAACTCTGGGAAGACTACTGTTTGACCAGCAAAGTGCACATTGCTCTTTCTTTGGCAGCTTTCACACAAGCATATCTGAATTAATCTCTTGTGTAGCTTTGCGGAATTGCTCTTGCAATCCTTAGTTCCCATATGTGATTGCCATTGCAAATGTGGAGTTAAATTCAAGCTAACACTTCAGAGTAGGTTGGAGTATGGAAAGGTGGGCAAGGAAATGCTGCAGGCACAATTAACCTTTAGAATGCTGAATAGAAATAAAACAGTCTTAAGATTAGCCAAGTGAATGTATTTGTTGGCTTTACATTTTATTCACCCCCAAAACTATCTTTGGGGTTTCATATGAGGACACTCTGAAACAACGCTGGGAAACTGTCACAATGGTATCATAACATTTGATGTAAGTATATTCCAGAGGCACTGTATGCCAAGCAGCAAAAAACAAACAAAAAAGGGATAAAGTTTGCAAACAACTCTTCCAAAAACAAGCAAGCTAATTACGTTAGCAAACTACATAGTGAGGTTGCCCTTACTTTCCTCAGTCTCTGAAAACATTAGCATCCATGAAATTTTATTTTCTAGTTGTCAGTCCTCAGAGTCTCACTGGATTCTTCCATAGATGATTCATAAGGGCAAAGGTCTTTAAGAATTTCCACATCATACTGAATGACTCTCTGCCTTACAGTCTGCCACTTCTTCCTTGCATGTTACACCATGCTTCTTTCCTTTGCACCAGGCAGTTCTCCCATATTACTGTTCTTCCTTTCCCTTGTATACTATCCTTATTTTCTCTTTGCATATCTTATCAAAACTTCTTGCTACATGGAGTGGAGTGGGATGATGCATTTCTTTCATACGTCTGTCTGTCTTTGAATCAAAGGATAATCAAATATGATTAGAATTTATACCAGGGACAAATTTTGTTCATTTCAAATCGGAGTGACCTGTGGGTAAGAGGATTTATTGAAAGGTAATGACATTTGCAGCTAGTTCAAAACTGAACAGAGATACAGGGTCAGTCAGTTCAGTGAAAGGGCAAACAATTTTAAATGGATGGAGTAGATTAAGAACATCATACTTGGATGCCTGCTTTCCTCTTGAAATAAGAAAAAATACAGCAACAATATTGGAGGGGGGGGGGGGGGGGGGGGAGGGGACTGAAGGAAGGGCATCTGTGTAATATATTAAAAACAGTTCATTTTAAGTAAAAATAAATGGATGTGGAAAATCTTTCAAAAATACTATTGAGTGCTTTATAGCAACCAACTATATATATATATATTTATTTTTAATGTGCAACAGAATAATACTGAAGATATTCAACAAGCGGAAAAACTGCAGTTTTTTTTAAAGAAACTTTTTTTTTTTGAATATGTGCACCATTTTTAAGATACAGCGCCATGAATGGATGCCCAGAATTAATTATTTGTAAAAAATGGTAGAGAAACTTTGCATGCAAATCACAGCATGTCACTGCTGTTGTTCTTCTGCTTTCCATTTCAATTCCTTTCTTTTGACTGACCTATCTGCAAGGAGGAAGAAGAATAGGATTTGTCTAGGGATGATCTTACCTTGTGTCCCTTACCCAGGGCAGCTCAGTCTTACCCTTACCATGAAATAGCAAATTTGAAGGAAAGGATTAAAAAATACTAATTAATTATACTAATATACTAATAATTTTCATTATTTTAGAGACAGGAGACAAGGAGGACCATCTAAGATAGTGTTGAGCCTATTGTCTTTATATGGCTTTGATTGTATTCCATTTGTTTATAATCAGATGCCATGAGTGAAAGCTACCTTAAGAAAAAGTGATCTTTCTTCATAAGATATATAAAATCTGGGGAAATATGTTAATGCTTTTTTTTTAAATGCTTCTTAAGCAAAGCAGTTGGTTACTTGAAACAGAAAAAATGCTTCTGTCCTGGTTTCAGCCAAAATAGAGCTGATGTTTTGGTTGTTTCCGAGTGATGAGTACACATCTGGGGTTGGGCCAGGCCACTTGATGAGGGAGAGCCAGCAGAGGTTGCCCAAATTGGGCACGTTATTCCATGTCATGTGACATCCTGTGGAAGGCTACAAAGCTTTGTGCAGTTAGCCAGGGCTAGTTGCTGCTTGGGGATTAGCTGGGCATCAGTTGGTAAGAGGTGAGACCTTGTATGGCTGGCAGGGTGTCAGTTGGTGGGCAGTTGTTAACTGGAGTTCAGTTGTTGGGTGGCAAGTAACTGTGTTGTTGGAGATAGATGGATATAGTTACCATTGCATTTTTGTTTCCTAGTTCTATTTTGCTTGCAGTTCTTTCCCTCTCCCACTTGGCAAGGGAGTGAATGAATGGCCACATGGTGCTGAGCTGCTGCTAGCTTAAATCATGACAGATTCTCAGTAGATAGCAATGCAGCAAGCATTGGAGATACTTCAGACAGTATTCTGGAGTTAGCTGAATGGTTGAATGTATGTTTCCTCTAAAGTCAATAAAAGTGAAGAGAATAGATGTAGAAAGCCTCAGATTTTGAGTCATTTCACCAGTTACAAAACAAACAAACAAACAAAAAGTAAACCTTTAAAAAAAGTTTCCTTTTCTTTGAACATAGGCAATATTTTTTTGTCACCAAAATCAAGCTCTAGCTAATAAATTGCAATCTAGAAAGTGAACATTAAGTCAGTGTTACAACTAGTGAAATTATGTAGAATAACCCAGTTTTATAGAGTCCTGTAACTTTCTTGGTGAAATTGAATGTGGTTATGATCTTATTAAATCAGTACCAATGGCATTCTGAATAATTTACTGCTGGGAGGTGGTGATAAGACTGCATTTTTGAAAAAAATAATTTAATTTTAGTTATACTTAGAATTGCTTGAAATACTTAGAATACATCTCATGAATCAGTAATTTGAAAAATCATAGAAATAATTACAATTGGGGTTAAAATAGATGTATTTTGTCTAGTTGTTGCAAAGAAACTAAATTCCCATTCTAATTATAAAAATATTAAATTTAGGTTGTGGCATACAAAAGAGAAATTTAGGTACTCATATCATGGAGCTGATTTTCTTCTTGGTTACAGGAAGGCCTTTTTCTATTCTGTTGCAAATGGTAAGAATACAGGTCTAGTTTCAATGCTAAAATATGCACTCTGGCTGGACAGTGGTCTCTTTTTCCACTTTTCTTTATTCAGATACCAGCAATGTGAGGTGGTTTTGGACTTCAGAATGGAACCTTGCTTATATGAGTTATCATCAGTGGGACTCTATTTAGCAGTGGCATTGGCAAAGACTTGGAGGAACTGGTACAGGCCATTCTCATTTCACCTCTACAAAGCTGATCAGAAACAAGGGAAGGTGAACATTGCATTATAAAAACAAACAAAAAAAAAACCAAAAACAACAACAACAAAAAAACCCAACACCTTACTTTCCATTTGATACATCAAGTTAATACTGGCTTATAGGGTAGATGGTGTTCAGAAGGGAAGTCACTCTGAGCGTAGGGTTTCCAATAGGACCAGCGCATAATGAAGCGCCAACTGTTTGATTTGCTTGGAACAGTTGCTAGGCCTTTAGCTTTACAAGCTTTGTTGGCATTATTGTTGCTGTCCACAGAAGAGAACAAATTTTAAAAAGCTTTTTTAAAGTCTTGGTTTCCCTTTGACTGATGAGTTGTCCAAAGATAATAAGCTGGAGAAAGTAACCATATAGTTTTATTGAAACAGAAAGGCCACAATAAGAGGTAGGAAAGTAGGATGGAAGAAAATGCATTTCCAGAAAGAGTTAAGCCATTTTTCTATTTACACGGTTTATTTCACAAGTGTCTGACTCATTGGGCATAACCAGCACAGTTAAATTACAAAATTACTATTTGGTTCTTTATTATTGACTACAATTCAAAGCTGCTTCAAGCCTTCCAAATTTAATCCCTCCAGTTCTTTGCCAAGAACATTACCTTTTATTTTCAGCATTAAACTGTATAAGATACCCCTAAGGCTACATGTGAGCTCACCCTCCATGATAGGAGCTAACAGAGTGTATCAATTGTTCATGATTTCCTATTCTCCTGTAAATTGGGAGAGGCGGGAGGAGCAGTGGGATGCGAATTTTGTATTGTCAGCAGTTCTGCAGGCTCTGGCTCAGGCAGTGCATGTCGAGGTAATTAATTCTGGAATGTTTTCAGCTCTTCACTCTGAGTTACCGTTTAGCAACCTGTCAAAACTGAACTAATAAGGCCACTGCGTGTATTTTGATATGCTTACTTTAACTGTTGGAATCCTACTTTTCTTTCCCCTTTTGGTTCAAATGAAGTTAAGAAACTGCCACGAGACAGTTAACATAGAAGAAAAGGCTTTTTCACAAGGACGTGATACAACCTTTCAGTGAAGTTTTTGCACTAGCCAATTAATTTGGTTTAAGTTCTCAGAGATTTATGAGTGCATTTTGTGAATTTAATCATCCTTGTGTCCCTCCTCCTTTTCCAAAATGGAGAGTTTTCTCATGAGTTTATTGCATTACGAGTGTAGAATGTTTATTTATATCTATAATTGTTTAATTATAGTGTTGTCTTTCTAAGAATTAGCTCTGAACTTAGGTAAAAATTGAAACAAATGAAATCTCATGTATATATTGAAACTCAGATATTAAATGTACTTTGATGGATTTGGATTATAAATGTTACAGAATTAGCTCTCATAGTGTTGAAAAATCTGTTTAACAACAGAAGTATTCAAAAGAAAATATTTTGCAATTTATTTCTTTTTATTCCTAAAAGAACCCACAGTCAGGTTCTGCCCAAAATACTTCTATCTTAGTACATATAGGCAGTAATGTCTGAAGTTGTCTGAAAGACAAATATGGACTTCTGCTTTTCAAATGTCCTCAAATACAGCCTTCCTGTACATTTTGTTCTTGTACTAAGTTTAAGGTGAAGATCAGCACAAGGATATGATTACACTCAGTTGCACGTATTTCAGTGTTTTCTGTCTTATAAAATGTATATAGTCTGTGCAGATAAATAGAGTCTATGTGAGCGGCATCTCACAGACACAACAGTACATCTGAAAACCTCCTGGTTGCTCCCCGAATGTTGCAGTGATGAAATCTGATCAATTTGTTTTCTAAACTGCTTATACTTGGTATAGAATGGCCACTGCCGTATGTCAACATGTCAACCTGTCTTTTAAATGTAGTATAGTACATCACATGCATATAGTGAGGTAACCTATTCCAGTCTACAGTTCTGCTGATATTTGTTATATACGTACATGGGTAAATATGCGTATATCATAAGTACAGTTTAATGTGTAACTTCCTGTGTGCTGTGTGCCACAAATGAAGGAGCCTATAGAAGTGTAGAATAGAAAGGAAATAGATACCAAATATATTGTAAACACAAACCACAACTTTATAGATCTTTCTGAGAATGTACTGCAAACACAAGCCATGTTGATCCAAATTTAGAGTCTAGCAGAACCCTTTCGTTAGGGATTATTATTTTTGTTCTCCCTTTATGAAGCAGTCTTTTTCATGAGAAACAGAACAAAGCCATTTCTTTGTTCTCTAAATGACTTTCTGTCCTAATGCTTAAGCCAGGAATCTTTCTTACACAATTTTTTTTTTTCTGTAGGCCTTAATCCAATTCTGTTTATCTAAGCCTCACAGTGTTTCTTCCCTCATCTTTTCTCTTCAGCTTTTCTACTATTTCTTTTCCACGTAGTTAAGCAAGTCTCAAACTGACCCCGTCCCCAGATTCTAAGGCTGTGCTTTTAGAGTAGTTCATCAGCTTTAAGATATATTAATTTAATGTGCATATATAGTTTAAAGTCAAAACAGCTGAAATCATCTGGCTTCATTTTGCTACTGTCATTTATGTTCCAGCAATCTATACTTATAAAACAAATATTGCAGAAGGGCATTATAATTCTATTTGGAAAGAGCTAAACTTTTCTAATCTAAAGATTATCTAATCCATCATTTTTCTTTAAAGCTTAGTTCAATACTTAATTATTCATACTGGTATATTTTTATCAGGTTTACACATTCTTTCTGTGATTTAGTTAATTGCATGAGAGGAAGGCTATTAAAGGAAATAAACTTCTGAATAGTTATTCTGAGAGTTTAGCTGAAGAAATGAGGTTACACCAGGGATCGAATCCAGCTTAGAAAAAAATCTTTATTACAATCAGTGATGGAGAAATAGGAGAAGAATCCAATTTGACTTTCAAATCCCAGGTTGCGATTGAGCTGGAAGTTAGTGCGAGCAACTTTCAACTTGTAAACAAAGCACATTTGATAAGGAAATGTTTGAGGGAAAGTAAATGATACCCCAGGATACCAGTTGTACAGAGCCATTTCTTGAGTTGAACCAAGTTATGATAACATCTGGTGTGAAATAATTTTATGGGATATGAATATTTTTAAATGCACATTTAGTAAGAGGATTCTTTTACTTCCATCAGTTTTCTGTAATATTTGGAGGTGGCCAGCAGGATTTTGCAATTTCAGATAAGCTTCCCTACTTTAAACACCTTCTAAGCTAAGCAGAGTAAGCAGCTTGTAGTTCAGAATTTAGAATTATATTTAAGCATTGCTATTCAGAAAATCATACAGCTTTACCTCTGTATTTATATCCCTGTAAGATAAATAAAACTTGAGAATGTGTTTCAGATTTTTACTAACAAAAGTACTTCACTCAGTTGGTTTCTTTACCTGGCTGAAGCCCTTCAGGCCTTGAAGTGCTCATTAGCTGCCTATTGATTCTGTTAAGAGACTGCAGTCTTCTGAGCTTATCCAAACAATGACAAAATCACACCTGACAGTTCTCCGCTCTGTCTTATCAGAGCTGGCTGCCTGTGCTATTGACAGAGCTGTTATTTGAAGAGAAATAAAGTAAATGCTAAGCTTGCATTTCTGGGCTGTGATAGGGTTAAAAGTCACCTTTGTCACAAGAACAGCTTCATTCAGCTTCATTCATCTAATTGCATTGTGGCTACGGATCACATGTGTCAGAGGTTCTTCTACAAACCTTTTGTATGTTGGTGGGTTTGTTTTTTTGAACCATACCTTGATCACATTTGCATAAAAGTAATATTTTAAGGACAGTATGCCAGTGAGCCTATGTCTTCTATTCTCAGCTGTTCTAATTCTCAAGCAAAGGCTAGTTATATCACTTGGAGTGTTTCAGATATGCAGGTTTTGGAAGATTGGTTTACATTACAGGGAGCAATCATCACTTGAGCATTTTTAGATAGTGAGGGCACTTTTAGGTGATGATGTTTAAAAATCTAACAAAAATGTTGTTTAAATTTATTCTTCATCCTAGTGGAGTAAGTGGGGGACAAATTAAGGTAAGACAGGAATGTGTTAAGATGTCAGTGAACTCTGATCTGCTATTCCATCACATTCCTGAGTTCTTGGATTAAGATCTTGTCTGGGATTAATGATACACATGTGTGAGACCAGATTCACCTCACACTCAGTTGAATAAAACACTGTAATGCTTTATTCATGTTTTTATTTATGCACCATAAAGCATCATTAAAGCATTTCTGGAAATATTCGCAAACAAAATGACAAAATTATTTTAGTTCCCTGACTAGAGTCACACTTTGCTTCGTCTCCTTGAGAACTGTTTTTCTGACCTACATAAATTATTTATTTATTGTAATAATTCTGTATTTTCTTATTATAGTCTCTCTCTGTGTAAGTATCAACTTCTGGCTCAGAGGCTTTGAAAACAGTCGAATAATATTCCTGGTAATTCACATTTAGAAACTGTGTTTCAAGCTGTGAGCACAGCACTAACCTCTGTTTTATCAACATGAGAAAACCTCTTATCACATCAAATCAGAGCTTATCTCATGCTAACAGATGGGGAAATCCTTGCCACACTTCTATGACAGGAATTCACTTGCTTATTATTATGTACTCAAAAAGATATCTTCAAATATCAGGGGGGAGGATTATTTTTGTTACTGATTTCACAGGGTGAGTTCGTTTTTTGTGTTAGGATGGCTGCTTTCATTATGCTCTTACAGTGAACAAGTGGATTTGTGCACAGAATCTCAGAAAGAGATATAAATATTTTTTTTCCCTCCAGGAGTGTTAGAGCAAAATTATCAAATTTAATTCTTTCGGTGCTAGCTTATTGTCTGTTTCTTCAAGTAAAAAGAATGTGTTTTTGGGATAAGAAGATCAGTTCATATGCTTATTGAAGATACTGAACGTGGCATTTTGCTCTACATAATACTTTGCAGAGCGCTTCAAGTTGGTATCTACGTGTTTCTTTTACTGTT
Organism: Perdix hodgsoniae; assembly: GCA_035772895.1. Lineage (NCBI taxonomy): Eukaryota > Metazoa > Chordata > Aves > Galliformes > Phasianidae > Perdix > Perdix hodgsoniae. Next base: position 13,017,870 of record JAPSGF010000014.1, on the reverse strand, counting down.
AGCTTTATGACTCTTCTATTATATGAAAAGTCACTATTGGCACATCAGACAATTGAGCAGGTCTAACAGCATATATTTTAAGATGCAGGTATTGGGTTTTTAACTTACAGATTGAAGGGGAGTCACTGTGGGTGGAGGCCATACCCCAGCCAGCTGTTCTCATTCCTTTCCTCAGCAGTACAGGAAGAGAAAACAAGAGGGAAGAGAATATTTCCTATTGCCACCTTGATTTGTGCTTGGAGTCTCAAGGATAGAATGTTTAGGTGAGGGTGTGAAAAGAAGTTTGTGAGAGCAAGTACACTGATCTGGCTTTGGAGGCCTAGTGCTTATTCATCACTGTGCCTCCTAGGATTTATGATCGATGAGCTTCCTTTCAGTTAATTTTCTAAGTGCTTATTAGAGAAAGTTAATAGAGTCAGTTTAAAATGTAGAGGCCTTGATCAAAAATTTGAAACACTGAGATTAAACTCGAGAAGTTTTATGAATGTACACGTAGCTGACACTAACCCCTATTTTTTCTGAATGTTACCAAGTTCAGAGAGGGGTGAGAACAGGTCCCACTGCCTTCTCTCGACTTTACAGCTTAGGTTAATTGCACTGTTCTTCTAGAGGGGCTTAATTGCTAGCTTGGGAAAGCTGCACAGGTTCTTTAAAATGCATATTTGTTAAATGACCTTTTTTTTTTAATTAATAGTAATTGCATTGTCTAATAGTGTTCATTATAGCCCTATATAATTACTGTTGTTTGTTATTACAGTCTTTATTTGGAGTTATCTTGTGGGGTTTCACTGTGTTTTGGGACAATGGGGCAAAATTGTAATATTATGAAGAATTGGCTTGTGAAATTACTCATGCTATATGTGGATTAGAAGTGGATAAGCTTGTGATGGTTCAGTAGATGAAAGATAAAAATAAAAAGCTTGGGCAGGGTTTTATATGCTGTGTTTGTATTTAAGCTGTGAGCATAACTGAGCTTTTCCATAGAGTTAGGATCTTTTGCATCATTTGATCTTAGAGGCTTGCAGGCATTTATATACCTGAACATTATTTGGGGGGTTTTCCTCATAGATAATTAATTTTCTAGGAAAGTAATCTGTGCATTATTCAAATGCAACATTTTCCCATAGCATCACAACAAGTAGGGAACTACAATGTAATTGGAACCAAGGCTCATATTAAAAAAATGCTGCTAATTTCAGTTGTGACTTTACTGCATTTGTTCTTCAGCTTGGAATTCCTTCATAAGCAAATCATATTCCTTCCTTTTTTGAGAGAGAGGGAGAAAATATCTTTAGAAGGAACTGAACCTATTCCAGTCTCATCATTATAGAAACTCAGATGAAAGTAGAATAACTGAAAACTATTTTTGCACGTGAGGCTGTATGTTTGTCATCCTCTTTATCACCCTTTATTACAGCACTTCTTCAAAATTTAATTTGAAACCAAACATCTCCATTTTATGAAGTATCCCCTTGTCCGGCTATATGTTTAGAATCTCTGAAATGTGTGGCTCTGGGTAGATTTTGTGGTGAAAATGAATTGCTCTTGAGTCATGCACTACACATTTATATAAATTGAAACAATGAACTTTGTCAGCTCAGACAGTCATATTTTTGCCTATGTGTAACAATAACACGCCCAATAATTTAGGATTTTATAAAGAAAGAAAAAGAAATGGTGTATTATTATAAGAGTATTTTTACTGCAAAGTTTAATTATTTGGTTCACTAATGTTCAATAGTTATTTCAACATAGAAAGCCCTCACATTCTGTCCATTCAAAAACTAAATGGTTTAATTACCAGTGACTAATTTACAAGGCAACTTCAACATCTCATGACTCCTTGTCTGTCTGAGATTTACAGTCCCTAATAAAAAGCCTTGGCTAGGACATATGAATTAACAACTCATTAAAACGAGAGCACATATTTGGTATTTTCACTCTCTGTCCTCTGTCTCACTCCTGGCTCACAGCCCTGTGTCCTCACACCTGCTAAAGGAGACAATGTGGTGATTTCAGAACGCTTTTGTCATCTCAAATGAAAGTGCTGTGTTGTACAACCGTGTCAGGGTTTGGATTTGGTTTCTTCTTAATGTTTTGGAATAGTTCATACTCTAAAACACATTCCATGATGATAAAAATCACCTCCTCTTGCCTCCTTGGAGTCTGAGGATGCTCCTTCTCCTGCCTGAATGTAAGCCACTTCAGCATTTTTGGATCCTAGGAAGATGACTTCCCCCCCCCCCCCCCCCCCACACACACACACCCAGAGATCAGTTCTCTGTGTTTTCTTTCTTAAAATGATATGTTTTTTGGAGATCCAAGATCTGCCTCTACCTTCAGTTGTAACTATTTACAAGTATTTTACACTTTAGAAAGGATCTAAAGTCAAACTTCTGACTGCTTCAAGATCTTTTTTTTTTTTCTTTTTTTCTTTCTTTCTTTTTTTTTTTTTTTTTCCCCACTTAAGTGGCAATAGCAACTCTGGTATTTGTGCTCTGTTCTGCTTTTAGTCTGATTCCTGTGGATTGATCGCTGAGTGTGTGGGCACAGGGATGGCAATGAATGGCAGGATGTGCAGGTGGAGGCCAGTACCTAATGGTGTATCTCAGGGGCCAGCAGTGGGGCCAGTCATGTTTAATGCCTTCATCCGTTATCTGGATAATGGGGCTGAGTATATCCTCAGCAAGTCTGCTGATAAAAAGAACTGGGAGGAGTGACTGATGGGCCGGAGGTCATGCTGCTACCCAGAGGGACCTGGGCAGGCAGGAGGAATGAGTGGGCAGGGGCTTTGTGAAGGTCAGAGTGCAATATAAAGCCCTGAACCTGGGGAGGTTCATGCTGAGGACTCTCAGGTGGAAATGAGCCTGGCAGGAAAGGCCCTGGGTGTCCTGATGGACACCCAATGGAATCTGAGGCAGCAGTGTGTCCTTGTAGCTAAAGCTCATTAATGGTAACCTGAGCTGCAGAAGGCAGAGCATCACAGCACAGCGAGAGGGGGGTGATCCTTCCCCTCTATCCAGCACTGGTTTGGCCACACCTGGAGTGCTGCATCCAGTTCTAATTTTAATTTCTAAGCTGCATAGCACCAAAGGGAAAAGAGCTTACTGAAACAAAGTTTGGAATAGAAAATACCTGTGTCTATTGGAGCTTTCTCTTTTTCTACCAGCTTTTTCCACCAGCACTTGAAAGGTGTTCCCATAACCTTCTCAAGAACGTGTACAACTATGAACACACATACACTTGCCAAAAAAAATTGCTCCGTTTCTGTTTTAAATCAAACGGGATGAAAGCTGCTTATTGATTTAAGTAAACATAATTAACTGACAGTCGGTGACCTATACATTCAAGATCGATATTAATAACACAACAGATAAACTAGTCACTTACAGAACATTAATAAACACCTGTGAGTTTCTAAACACTCTTCTGTAATCAATTCTGGCCTTTGCCCATACCTGTGCATGCTCCCTGTTGCACACAGCAGCTGCTGACCCGCGTGTGCTTCTTACAAACAAGTTTGAGAAGAATTTCACGTTGACCCCCTTATTTCTCTGAAATCTTTTGTTATTCCCTTGCTTGCTGTTCACATGGCTGAAGGTAGCCTTAACAAAACGTTGAGATTGCTGCTGTCCTCTTTAGTGATGCTAGTTTCTTGGCAAAGAGTCTTAAACGCTTTTGGCTGTGTTAATCCCATACACTGAGAACACACTCCCACCTTGTCCTTGGTGGGCAAGGGCTGTGCCTTGGCCACATAACACATGCTCACATGGGCAGTGTCTGTGCCTTAACTTACAGTTATATCTGAGGTAAAGAGCAGAAGCATTAACTCAGCCCACCATCTCTTACAATTAATTTAAGGACACTTGCACAGCTACCCAAATCAAGTGAAGAAACACTGGAGACATTTGTTGTTGTTGTTGTCGTTGCTGTTATTTCTCAAATAGCTCTTGGCTTTTGGCATTACCTTAGGCAAGTGAGAACAGTGACAGTGCAGTGTTCAGTTTTCTTTGCTTTCAAAAGGGAGACTTGTGAGCCTGCTGCCATTCAGTAAATTGCCATATTTATGTGGACATATCTGAAATATCTGGAACAATAATAGTAAAAATGTATTAGCTCTCTGTTCATACTAATGGAAGATGACTTCTAACTTGCTTCTGTGCACTAACAAAACACCAAATATATTCATTCCTTCAAACTGACCAAAAGATGGATTTCAAACCCACAACGGCACTACAGTGCATCAAAAATGAAAATGAGATAAAGATTCATCATAGGTCAGAAAATGAGAAGGCTTTTAAACTATCAAGAACACAGTACATGCTATTCTAATTTTTTTTCCACTTCAAGTTTCTGAAATATTTATTAAGGAATAATCTGTAGAATAATGAATATTGCTTTCCTATAGAAGTACAGAAGGCATACTTTATTTCTGCTATAACATCTTATTAAATATGGATGTTGTGAATTTCTAGTACCGTTGGGGCCAACTACTGACTGCTCTGTCTTTTACCAAATAGTTCAGTTAAGGTAAGAAACAAAACAAAACAAGGCCATTACTTTAGTGATGGCTTCTGAAAACCAGAAAAAAGAAGAAAAAAAAAAAAGCTGCTTTTCTGTGTGTTGTTACTTAGAGAATATTAGAAAGCCACATCTGTGGAAGAGTAGTGACGCATTTCAGTACTCTTCATATTCCACAAATGTATCTCATCTCACTGCCCAAATAAGTGATATATTGAATGTTTGAAAATATTTAATGCTCACGTGGAAAGACCTTACGGTTTTCTTAACAATGAACTTGAGGCATATTGTTTCTCAGTGCATAAAAAGCATAATTTAAGAATGGTAAAGGATGTATTTAGGATGTGGTGAGAAAGCACAGAAGCAAAGTTAACACTGTAGCACTGCTACACTTCTGCCTTCAAATTGTAAGAGCAGCTATTTCAAAGTGAGAGAAGTGAACGTTTGCTGTGGATCTGGGAGGTTCTGATTCTCATTCTCTGAACGATTTGCTTTCCCCTCCAAGAAGGAGAACTGTAAATTAAGCCAAATGAAGTAAAAGTGTTTTAAGTAAGTTTTATCCGTCTGCTATTGATCATCTGACAAGCCATGTGTTTTATTATTATAATTCACTTAAGGTTTCTGGATTATCTGTTGGCAATATTAAGGCTATCTAAGGTCACAGTTAGAATGCAGATGGGCCACAGGAGGCTGAGGACAGAGGGAAGTGAGGACTGAGGAGCACCAGCAGCTCCTGCTCCCACAAAGGCCTGGCCACAGGAAAGGAGGTGCAGAGGGCTGCATTTTACAAAACCACGCTAATCAGTCTGAAGCTGAGGAGATTTCTGTTCATAGCAGCATGAATTAATGAATCGGATTATTTTACAAGAAATGTTACATGAATAAAAGAAATGGTTCCAGGAAGCGCAGTTGTCCTTCTGAGCTGGGTGTGGTGTGTTTTGTTCTGCTTTCTCTGGTAGAGCTTCCTTCTGGAACACATGGAAATACAGACCAGCAACTGTGGGAGGAAATCACAAGATCTGTGAGCATGCAATGCTTTTGCTCTGTCTTCCCAACACAGCGCTCCTAGCCAAGCTCCTCCATGGGTTGCAGTTGGCTGGAAGAGCTTGACACAGCTGCAGGAGGTTACCTGGGCAGACACTGCTGCTTCAGTCCCTGGTCTTTGTGTGCAGCCCTTCAGCTGAAGTAATTCTCACCCAGTTGCACCTGACAACCTTTAACATCAAATTTAGGTTTTGGGAAGGTTTGTCTGTGTCGTGCAGTATTGCTGCCACGTGCTGTTGTCCAGCAAGCTTCCTGCAGTCTCTTTGCCATTCAATCAATCTTATTCATGAATTTAAAATGAGTGGGAATAGTCAACAGTACTTGTTTTCTTAAGTTAATAGTCTGTTTTTCTTCTTATTCTTAAACTTGACATCAAAACCAAAATAAAAATACTGACAAATGTAGAAAGCTAGGAGATGCTTTAGCTAGCCTCAGCCTTCTGCAGAGGAATGGCTGAACTCTGATTCTATTCTTTGCAAGCTAATCAGGCACATAGGGGAATGCAGGCTGCCTTAGAGGCGTCACAGCTCTACTTCCTTATCATGCTACCTAATAATTCTTTCTAGGACAGGCAGAAAATGTCCATGGTGATATCTGGGCGCCAGGGTATTTCTGCAAATATGTCAGCAGGCTCTGTCGCTCCAAAGTCTACACTGAGTATACTATGAATGTAGTAGTAGCAAAATATAAGAAACAGGAATTTCTTTTTATTGACTGTTACTTCTTTAATATAGATAGGCCTCTGTTGACCCATATCTGAAAATCTGGAATAAATGTGCACTTCTAGATACGATTTAGAATTTCCATAACAAAAGTTTTCCTGAAAGATAAAGAGCTGAAGGAAAAAGAAGCCACTGATGCATTACCTGATTTTCTCAGGTAATTAACACACCATGAATGTACAACACTTTATTAGTGGTACAGTTGATATGAGTATCCACTGAGTAGGTCATTTTTAAGATTTTGCAGTTTGTATTAAAGGTTCATTTCAGATATGTGCCAAGGTGTTTTAGCTGTATAGCTTTGCATTGCTCAACTAGGGAAAATACATTTTTATATCTCTTCAGACTTTTTTTTTTTTTTAACCCGATGCAGGTGTTTGGTAGAAGGGAAAAACTGAATTAATAGTCCTGGTTTATCTATTTATTCTGTAGGTATGCTGTAGGTTAAAGCTGATTGTGTTACTGTGTTATTCATGCAACAAATGCAGTCAGTTGAAATATGTACTTTTATCAGTGTAGATTTTTCTCTTAATGTTGTTATTTAAGGCACTCTTAAATTGTCTTCATAAATATCAATCTGTAAGGATTCTAGCAAGTGGTCTAAGTGTGATAGATAAATTAGGGCAGCTTCTGGAAGTGACTTTTAGATAATGTCTAAACTTTGCTTTAAATAATTCTCTGAACTGTTTTTTTTCTCCCCCACAATATTATAAGACTGGCTGGGAATTTCTGTGTTTACCACCTATTTAAAAACAAAAACAACAACAACAACAAAAAGCAACTTGTAGTCTCTCCTCTGGTTTTAAAAGCATTCACAAAGAGTAAGCTTAAACACATTGTCAGAGTGGAGAGACCCTTAGCCTTGCATTTGTTGTGGTTGTGCCTTGATTTATTCATTGATGGTAATAATATTCATGTATCAGGCTTCATCTTGCTAGTGAAACAATTTTTTCATCCTTTTTTCATGGTGCAGGCTGTTCCATGATCACCCTAATGGTGGCTGTGCTCTCATCCTTGTCTGCAGCTGATTCAATCTGAGTTAATTTTTGAAACAAAAGTTAACATTTTATGACATTTCAGAGGACGGAGGAAAAACTTGCCTCTTCAGAATTTCAACCTACAGATAAATTCTTTTCATCTTCATGCAATCCTTTAATAATTCTGACTTTTTCTTCACCTTATTTTTTTTTTCCTCCCATCTCACAAGCTATGCTCGTTTTCCAATTCCTGAGCTCCTTCCTGGTAGTTGTAGGTTCCTTTAATGTTTAGGTTACTTAACTACTGCTTTCTCACTAGTACTGTGTGTCTTTCTTCCAAAACTGCTGTGCTGTGTTTTTAATCAGATTTTCATAGCAGTAAACCAACAAAGTGGGCATAGTGCAGATAGCACACCAGCAGCTCTGAGAGGGAAGCTACGCTTTCCGAATGAAAGCTGAGGCAACAAGTCCACAATTGGAATAACATCAGTGAATTTGAAATGTGGTGTATTTTTTTTGTCATATTAAGCAAAATTGAGAAACAAACTTTGCTGATACTGCTATGCTGTTTTTTTTTCTTGCTGTAACATACTGCAGTTCCAGTGCTCTGTTAGTTGAAAAGAGAATACCGGAGTACTTGGCTTTATCTGCAGCTTTGAATTGTCAAGCAAGCGTTGTGGTCACTCAGTAACAGAACGTAGCACAACTCTTTCTGCTGTTATTCCTTGCATAATCTGGAGGCAGAGCCTGGCTGGAGAAGATTTGACAATACAGTAAATGAAAAGTATAAAAAGTAAGCTTATTTGTTTGGCTTTTGTGTATCAGAGATCAAACTGAATTATTTAATGGCATTTTCTGACCTAAGCAATTTTGAACTAGTCCTTAAAACGGTTTCATACGTGGATTCTACTCTGTAGTGCAGGGACGTTATGCTATCAGGGCATGTCCTGGAAATGAACTCAGACTTAATCCTTTTGGCTAATTTTGCTTTGTAACCGACATTAAAAACATTGCTGCACCCAGCTACGCCCCAACACACATGCAGCAAGTTGAGTTTATCCTAAAATACAGACCAGGTTGCAGGAAACTGGAATTAGGGAGATTTAAAAATCTTTAGTATATCTTCGTTTAAAATACTTTGCTCTGAAAGTAATGCCTTCTGTGTTCTGATGTTGGCCCATGATACCAGAGGCGGATGTATGGGAATAAGTTTTGATCCTTCCTGACCATGCACATTTATACAAGCAGGGCATGCAGGCTCTTATTCATTGCCAGTGAGAGTGTGTAAGTAATGGTGGTGACTGTGCTGAAAATTAGTGGTTTGTAGCTGAGAATTTGCTCTATCAATAGTGTTATTGTGGTATTTGGATCTGCTGTAATTTCTGTGGAAATGAATAGGAGGCATTACTTGCAAAGTGACCTACAGAGAAGAGAGAGACAGAGACAGAGAGTCTTTTCTATAAGTTCACCATGTTTATGGCTGCTGAATGGTTTATCAGTGGCAGTCTCTCTCATTATTAGCTAGTTAGTATCACAATGAAATGTGCTTGTATATCAAACTGATCCTTTGCATAATTTCTTGTATTCATCTGTGAGAATTCATCAGTGTGAAATGAGGGTTTGCTGCAGCCATTTGAACTACCCGGTCATGATTATGTTTCTGTTTGTTTGTTTCAAGCACTGACAGGATGGAAGCTAGTTTTTAATCTGGCTTTAAGTTGTCATACAGCCTTACAATGAAAATTAACGTCATATTCTTTCCAGAAGACTGTATATGGTATATTGAACTCCCTGGATCCATCTTAAATCTTATACTACTCCTTCTGTGTTTGCCTGTAAGACAATTCTAAGTGTTTTTTCAAATTGTACCAGTCTGCCTTTTTAATGTCCCCTAAGAAATGGCATAAATTAAAACCACAAAATACTCAGCTGTGTAGTGCTGCCAAGTTTTCAATTATTTGAGTAAATATCATTGAGCTGTTGGTTTCCTCAGTACTGAATTTTATGAGGAAGAAGCCTGCAAGTAGAAGAGAGTTTTTGAAGGAGGTTCCTAAGTTACTGATAATTTCATTATCAAAAAAAGTCACATTTTTACTAAATATGCTTCCTGTAATTTTGAAAAGAATGTTTCATTTTCATTATAATGTTGTTAGCTAAATTGCAGCACTGCTGTGTGAGGCTTTGTGCGAAAACAGTAAGTTGACCAGGGCACTACCGGAGAAGCAAAATTGAGTGCCTGTTTATATTATCTGTTTGTCAGAAATAGTTGCTTCTGTGACAGTTGAAGTCGTGTGTTCTGTTACTGGTGGTACCAGATAGTCTGCCTGCCATTACACCGTGCTGTTTCCAAATCAAACAAACCTCCAGCAGCCATTTTGTATGGATGGACTTCTCTTCTGATTTGGCTCAGTTACCACCTCAGGCTTTGTGCATAAGTCAGGGGGTGAGGATAGACCCTAGTGGTAGAGAACTTTTCAGCATTAGTTAAGGTAGGCAGAACAGTTCTGGCATACATTAAACTGACTAGGGGAAATGGATCCAAGTTGAAGGAGGGAAGATTTAGGTTGGATGTTAGGGGGAAGTTCTTTACAAGGAGAGTGGTTAGGCCCTGGAACAGGCTGCCCAGGGAGGTTGTGGATGCCCCGTCCTTGGAGGTGTTCAAGGCCAGGTTGGACGGGGTCCTGGGCAACTTGATCTAAATGTGTATGTTTGGTGGCCCTGCCAGGCAGGGGGGCTGGAACTGTATGATCCTTGAGGTCCCTCCCAGCCTGGGTGATTCTGTGATTCTGTAAACTGGGGAAGATTTTGTAGTGGCTGCAGTGCTGAGTTTGACTGGTTTTCTCGGGTCATCTTTTGTCTTGTAATTTAATAAAAAAGGAAGTGAAGCTTTTTCTTATTCAGATTAATACCATGATGCTGATTTTTTTTTTCTTTGTTTTAAACAGGAATCCTAAGATGAAGTATAGTTGAGGATGATTAATTATTTTTTGATTCTTCACTGTTTTATTTTTCCTGCAAATCCACCATGCTTTTACCTTTCTTTATAGGAAACACAGGCTGGTAAATCCATTAAATTTGCTCAGCAGATTGAATATCTTAAAAAGTTTAACAAACCTGAAGCCAGCCAGATAGCTTGTATCTTTTCCATTAGTCAAAAAGCGCCCTTTAAATACTGCTGTGAAACTTGGAGTTGAATTATAAGAGTATTTATTCTGATTCCACGTTGACTTTGAACATAAACAAATTAGAGTTGTTAATTTTGAGTGAAGTTTCATCTAGATTAGTCTTTACCTTGAACTCCCACTTTCATATTCCCTGTGACAACAGAACAGTAATTTGCTGTATAAACAATAACAGTAGGGACTAATTCTCTCTGGATACTCCCATCTGGCAGAGGAAATCTGGCTGTTAGCATATCAAAAGACTTGGTGAATTTCTTCAGTTTATATATAGACTTAACTTAGTAGATCTTTCTAAAACTTTCCATTATTAATAACATTAAGAACTTCATAACCTTTATTGTAGGCAGTATTCTTATATTTATTTTTATTTTTAATAATTGAGAGCAATATATCTAGCCTCCATTTCTTTATGAACAGAGTATTTAATTTCTTAAGAAAACCTCCAATTGTGAAGTCACTGCTTTCTCTGTGAAGGTAAATGCCCCTCTGAGACTGGATATTGCTTTCTTGCTGCAGTTAAAAATAGTTCTGGGATTTCTTAAGGAGCTTTTTGGTGGCGGTGGTGGTGTTTTAATAAAAGAACTGGCAAATCAAACAGTTGTCTTGAAGCACCAAAAAAAAACCATTATGTTCTGTATATGAAAGTATACATTAATGTGCTGAAACTCTAGCTGATTTTACTGTTGGTGTAATTGAATCATTCATGAAAGCATGCCATAGGAGAAGCTGTTGTTTGCTTGTTTTTTTCTCCCATGAGTGAAGTTCTGGGCCTGTCCTCCATGGTGATGTTTCTCCTCATTGCTGTTGTTAGTAGCCAGCAGGTCCATGTGCATTTCCTCAGATTTTTAGGCCAGGTTAGGCTTCTGCACACCCAAATAAGATGAGAAAATGTTCTTTTTGGTGACACACTTTCTTCAGTGTTACCTAGGAAATGAAATAAAGATTTGCTTTGTAAATAACAGGATCAAACTTCATTTCATTTGTTTTATGCCTCTATTTTCTGAAGGAGGACAGAACACAGAAGAAAAGTTTTCTTTGTTGTTAATATGGCAAACAGAGGCACAATTTGTATTTAAAATGCTGCCAAATATTTTATTTTCAATGAAGTATCTACCTGTGTTTTGTACAAGCACCTGTCTCACTACAGAAAGTACACATTGCAGAAGAAGATGATGTGTTGGCTGTAGCAAATCCACTGATACGCAGTACATAAGAATTAAATATTTTTACCTACTCAGTGGGATAATAAAATTATATGCAATTATGTTGTACACAATAAAAAATGATTGGTTGAGGTCTTTAAAAACATTGCCACTTCTTTGGTCTTGAATAAACAGTAATAAAAAAACAACAACAAAAAAAACACAAAAAGAAACAGAAAAAATTAGAGGGAAAGTCCCTGGTCCATAGCATTTTGTATTAAGGAATTACTGAGACAGATGATAGAGGCTTTTCCAAACAAAATGGTTCTGTGATTCTGTGCAAAGTCTCCAGTAGCCATAAATACAAATTTCAGAGGTTTTCTGCTGATGATGAACTCAAAAACTGTGATGGCTTTGGGTTGCCCTTCATGAGTGACCAAAGCCCTCTAAACTCTTAGAAATGCAGCAAGTGCTGTCTTTTTCTTTAGCTATTTTTAGGGATAATGTAATACAAATCTCAGTACCCTCTTCTCAGTGTCAGTCATTAGTGCTTTCTTGCTGGGTCTCTGTAACACAGGTACATTTCTCACACTGCCTTGCTGTTTAAACAAGAACGTGCTGTGATCCTGAGTTTGCTAGGACCTGTTTGGGACACTGTATCATGGTTGTGACACTGACTCACGTAATTTGCAATATATTTAGACGTGAAAAATCTCATTGGCTCCAGCACAAAACTTGCTTAGCACCTTTGTCAGAGCCTGCCTGCAGTCTGAGCCACAAAGGAGCTGCCTCTTTTGTTCAAGCACCTTTCCTTGTAGGTTTTGAATTCCTCTTAGGCTCATTTGCGGCAGGCGTATCTTTGTTGGAAATTCTTCCCTTTATTTCTTTTGGGACTGTTCTGCTTAACTCTGTAAGCCAAGAAGTTCCACCAGAGTTGTAACAATGTAGTAAACAGCTATTGCTTAGCATTAATGTGGTTTTCAGATGGAAGGATGCTATTAACCCTTGCTTTTTTCCCCTCATGCCAAATCCCCCCCCTGCCCCCTTTTTTTTTAATTTAAATTTCTAAGAAGGTGGTGTGCATTTCTCTGTGTGAAATAGGTACCATTAGTAATCAAAACTGGAAACAACACAGCATTTGTCAGAAATCCCACTGCTTCCAAACTGATGGTGTAAATGAATGCATTCCTATGTGAATATGATTATTTTAAAAGCCTTATCGGAGAAACTGGAATTATTTTCTCATTTCCTCACAGTAAATGGATCCTTAGATCCTTAAGAACTTCACAATTATTTCACTAATTGTTGTGTTTCTGTTATTAAATTGAAAAATGTCATTGGATTGCCAGGTTTGTGTTGCATTGCTGTAACTGGAATGCATCAGACTGTTTGAATGAACAGCAATTCTGGCAAATAAATCAAAATATTTTCCTACTTCTGTTAGTTAGCATCATAAAGGGGATCGAAAAAAGGGGAGAATATCTGCATTGCTTATCCTCAGTGCTACCAAATGCCAGTATTGATTGGAAAATAATAGTACTAATTAAAAGATAACAGTGTTTAAAAAGAGATTATAAGCCTTGTCAAAGGAAAACCCAAGTCAACCAGACTAGTTGTATGACCAGCATGCATAACACAAGTTAGTAGAAAATTAATTTTCCTTAGGAATTTTTTTTTTCCCTTCTCAAATCAAAAAGAATTGATGCTTAATTTGACAGTTACTTCTTGAAGGACCTGATGTTGTTTAGTTTTAAGTTAGTATATATTGGAAGTTCTGTATGAGGGCTTGGGGTGGGGAGTTGGTTAATTGCTTTTTTTCTTTTCTTGCTTTCCCATCTCTGTTTTTGACATCAAACCCCGTAACGGTGCCGTGAGGAGACACAGTTGTCATTTGTGTGGATTACAACATTTGAATGTTACAATGTGTTCAAATAGTAAGTCAGAAGTGCTCAGTGCATTTTATAAGCTTGTTGAAGAACTGAGAGCAAGAAGTATTTATAAATTAAGCTAGTCTGAAATGGCTTGGCATATTATTTTATATTTATACATTTAATTTATGTCTACATACTTTCAGTTCCTGATTTATATGTCCAGCTTTGGATTTATCCCCTCATGCCACTCTATTCTGGTCTGATTTATAAATCTGAGGATACATTGTAAATTAAACTAAGACATACCCAGATCCTCAATACCCAAATCGGTGATTAGAACTTGGTGTTAACTGCCCCTAAACCAAATCAGGACTGTTTTGTCTGCAACATGCATCTCTGCATCATGCCTGAGAAATAAATTGCCCCAAATTCTTTAATATTGGGTATTCTTTCCGTAGAAGCAGCTTACTTCAAATCAGACCAGTGTTTGAATGAAAGTGTTTCAGGAAAGAGACTGTGTTAAAGAAATTCAGTATGACAACAGCCAAGCTTTTTTCATTTAATCTGTTTAACATATATCTAGAAAATCTCTTATTTTTTTGTATTTTACTATTTTGCACTTATACTAGAATGTTCTTGCTGATTGGGATTTACTAGCAGGAAGCATTTCAGCCACCTTTAAGAAGCAGCCATCTCAATGAAGCCAGCTATTCTAGAATAAATAGAAATGCTACAGAGCGCTTGAGATAAATGGTGCCGTTTATCATTCATTTTAAAGCAACCTTTTGTTAGAAAATTATAGTATTATAGTGACTCAGAAGTGCGTTGTGTGTCAGCATCCAGATGAATCCTTCTGTGCTTTGTGACTTTACACCTTCCTCTGATTACTAATTGTTACGTGGAAATTCCATAGTCCCACTTTGCCCTGGGAATTAGCTGTAGGAGAGGAGATGTGTATTCTTCAGTGACTCTGGAGGTGTGAGCATCGATGTAGCATTGGTCTTTTAGCCAGGACAGCCATCCTTCTCTATTATTTTTTTCACATTTACATAAATATTGCTGTAGGACCTTCAATAGCTTTGTATGTAAAGATGACCATGAGGGGATTGGATACTAATTTATGTGTGTGAGGGAGGGAGATGAGGAACTTCTTTTCCACTCTATAATGAAAGATGCTGCTGAAGCTCAGCAGAATATACCTTCTTTTTTCCCCCTTGTCTTTCGCCAAAAGACCAGACTCAACTCCCACTACAATGTGCAAATTAAGCCCCATGTGAACCTTTTGCTTGGAAAAAGGAAGCCAAGGAAGCCATCTAGCAGGAGGATTCAGTCTAGTTCTGTAAAAGAGGCAGAAATGGACATTTACTCCGTGGCCTTCTTTTTTCTTTTTCTTTTTTCTTCCCATTTTGCTTTTTCCTTTTTTATTCATGACTATTTTTCTCTGTAAGTAAATGAATGTTTGAAGCACTCTAACAGATGTTTTCTTATTTTACTCAGGTGGGTTATTTATGATGCATTAGTCTTTTATGTCATTTAATTTTGGCAGCTACATTCTGAACTAATTAGTACACTAGAGGGATCTCTAAATAGGAAGTGTGTGGGCAAGCAGTGGTTAAGTATCTGATACCATATTGCAGAGTCCATCATGACTGAAGTGTCAGACTGTGGCACACTTACCGTCACTGCATGTGGCATAATTGTGTTTTTGAAGCACTGCACTGTTACTGCTCTGCAATTTTTCATTGTTCAACTTCATAAAGGAAACACAGAAGACCTCTTAAGTTGTGGTGAATTACAGTTTAGAATAATTTACCCTATCTTGGCTATTTGCATAATCTATTGCACCTATGTTTTGCCTGAAATGACTGGAGGCATTTAAACAAATGCATGTATGTTCACACGTGTGCACGCATTCACTGCACAACTGAGATTCTGATTTCTTCTCTAACAGCTGAAATTACATTTTCCATGATGTAAAAGTAAGGAGTATAGAAGTAAGGATGCAGCAAAGAAATGTCAAATTCATACTACTTGATGACTGAAGCCAGTTTTCTACTCACTTATTCATATCAGGCCTTTATCTGTAGCTTTGCATCATCAGTATTTCTCTTCCAAAAAATATTAATTACGCTGTCCCACTAAAACCCAGCATCCGATCACTTTTATTAGCTATATCCATATATATGATATATATATATATAGCTAATATTGCAGCTAATATTATATTTTATTAGACGTAACAGGTTGGCTGCTAGTGATAGCTAAGGATACAACAAATAAAATTGAAATATTTACTCTTATTTCTCACCAGAAAAACATGTCAGTTCGAAGGAATATAATCTTGTGAGAGAGACTACATTAGAATAATTAGAGAAATTGGCAAGATGTAGGAGACCCAGTGTTAATCTCTATTCTGCCTTATTTGGAGTAATTTGTTTTTAAAACTATGAAAGCTGATTAAAGGTTTCCCACTATTCCATCTCCAGCCTGGTCTCCTCAGCAGTCTCTCCTTCAACATCTTCCCTCCCGAGCTTCCTTCCCTGGCAGACAGTGCCCTTAAATGTCTGAGCAGAGCTGCCCAGCACTCCTGTGAGTAGCCAGCACACTTCTATGAGCTGCTCCCCGAGCAGCAGAGCTGTTTGACCCTGCTGTGGTGGGTGACCTGAGACCTCGTGGATGTGCCCCTGGGCAGCATGACCTGCTGGGTAACCACCAGCCCACGGTGGGAGGTTGGAACGAGATGATCTTCAAGGTCCTTTCCAACCCAAGCCACTCTGACTTGCAGTGTGTGGTCAACATGTGTTAACTGGCTGAGTGCTCATGCAGGAGATAACTGAGTATTGTGCACGACAGAACTGGGTGCTGCTGCATAAATGAATAGCATGTTTTTCTGTTATGGTGTGACCGTGCATGAACTAGTTTGGCATCCATGCAGAAATCTGTCGGACTTTCATATGTGAATTGAGCTGCAATTGAACACTCATGCAAGAACTAATTGGGTCTTCATGTGGGAGCTTTTGGGAGACTCAAACATGAGTTGTACGGGCATTTGAATGTCAGTTAATTAGATCCTCATGCATGATTGGTCTCCTTCATTATTTCTCCCTTTGTTTTATACACCTGCTAAATCATTTTCCACTTTCACAATTAATACTTAATTATCTGACTACTAAATAGGAGACAGTAAGCTATAGTAAGTGTGGAAAAAAGTATTCAACCTAGTTCTGCAAATGGAAGCATAAAAGCAGCTCATGTGGCTGCTGCCTAACTGAGAAAACTTGCAGCAATTTATTCCTGCATAAGCATGCTATGCCTCTTGTGTGTTTCAGTTATGGTGAGTTTTCTTTCATTCATTTTTGAAAATATATATATGCAGAAAGCAAAAGCCATTCCTCAATTACTTGTAACTGTGAAAACTGAAATAAATACTGTGCAAGTCTTTTCTAATGGCAGTTTTGTAAGAATGAATAAATAAATCCCATTGTATTTAGAGAGCAGTGGTAATTTTTCCAGTCACTTTAGCAAATGGAAATATGGATGTTACCTTATGAAATTACATACACTTCACCAAACCTTACTAATGCTTTAGTAAGATTATTTCTCATCTGAGAATCTGACTCTTTTTTCCAATGTAACTAATGTAAGAGGTGCCTGAGTTCCACAGGGAGCTCTGAGATGTCAGTTTGGGGGTTTCTCTTTTATTTATTTATTTATTTATTTATTTTGCATACTTAATGGTAGGAGCTGATTTTTACATTACATATGGCTGAATCTTAGTGGCTGAGAGAAAATACTGTTGTGAGTGTGCTTCAGCAAGTGGAGACTCCCTGCTGCTGTGAGCATGGGGCTCTGTGGCAGCTGCCAAGGGCTGAGCTGACAGCTTCACTGCAGCCCATTGTGGCCTTGTCTCCCCAGGCACCCGAAGTTTCCACAAATAATAGAGAGAAGTACACGTTTTCAGACAAATTATTTCTCATACTTGGGAATTTAGTGTGGGTGAGACTGTTTCTCTTTTATATTCCTTTTCTGAAAATTAAGTCACTCGTAATTATTTATAGAAGCATATCAAATTACCTTGACAAAATATGAATAAGTGATATGGGTAAAAATCCATAACAAAAAAAATGTTGCTTTGGACAAGGAAAATTCTTATGTGACATTAAACGAATAACATTTTTGTATTCTGAACGTAAACAGTGTTTCACTTAATTGCAAAACATGTTTTTTCAGAAGGCTTAAAAACATAGCTGGGAGGGAGAAACGGCTGCAAGGTGTCAGAATAGTTCAGTTGTTCCTTAAAAAGCAAAGTGCAATCCACTTAACTTTTCTCACTTTCAGAGAATCTTTTAGCCTACTTGCATAACTACAGCATGAAAAAATGTGGTACCAGTTCTTTTGGAGTATTCATTATTTATGAAATGCAGAGAAAATGGTTAGAAATGATTGTTTCAGGGGATTTCCTGTAGCTATACTGTTTTGTTGAAAGAATTTTTTTGCACTTGTTTAATTCAAAGATAAAAAAGCAGAAGTTCCTTTTATTCTGACCTACATTTCAAAAAAAGTTACTACAATCCTTTTTATATATAAATGTGTGTACACACACATGCACACACATGTGTATATATATAAGAAAAGTTGATCGGTCGAAAATACCTCATGTTTGTTTAATATTAGCCTAAGATTGTGCTCCAGACTTGTTTTTTCTTCTTTCTTTCTTTCCTCTTTCTTTCCTCTTTCCTCTCTTTCCTCTTTCCTCTTTCCCTTTCTTTTTTCTTTTTTTTCCAGTTTTCTTATTTCACCTTTATTATTGCTGTAGTACACATGAACTGTGTTGCAGCAGATAATTCTGTAAATGGGCAGTGTTTGAGATACAATCCACACGGCATTTTAGTTTGGGTTACATTTACGGTTGTCTTATTTGATTGCCTAAGTGACTCTGAGAATTGTTTCATTACATCTAGAAACACTTCTTTACGTGGGAAAGCGTTACATATTCTAGAACTTTCCACTTCTGTTCTTAACAGTGTATACTTCCAAACTTGTACATGACTGTTTTCTAATAAAATTTTGAAGACAAACTTTATGCTCTGTATTCTTCAATCCATTATTTTTTTCCAAGATTTTTCAGTTCTTTGTTAAGCAGTTCCCACAGTTGGGTTGGGTTGCATTTACTGAGGTGTCTGGATATAGATTCTGTTTCCCAAATTATAGCAAGCAATCTTGAAGATAAAGACCATTTTACATGATTACATGGCATATATGGCTCTAATACCCAAGAATGAGATAAAATAAATGTTAGTGTTCATGTATGGTGTGTGGATACATAAATAAGCACGTATAGTACATAATAAATCTAATGCATACAGTGTGTAAGTATGAGGGATATGTATTTAGATTAAAGAAACTTAGAAACCTAAATGACATTGTATGTTTTAATACTTGGACATTTCCAGGGTCATTAGTTTGAATTCAGGATATAAAGATATATAAAGATATATTTATATGAAATATGTAGGGAAAATATTCTCATGTTAGTCTGTTTGTGGTTATGAATATGGGAGAACACTCCTTACAACAGTTGGAGATTACAGTTCTTTGAGGAATACCCAGGAGGGTGAACATGGAGGATAAATTCTTGGCTGTCATGGCCAGTAATCATAGTGTCTCTACTAGAGATTAGTGCTGGGAGTCCAGATTTCATCACGTTTCTTTGAGTGTTATGTTCCATCAGCACCTTTTATACTGTAGCAAATAATCTAATTTTCAGCAGAAGTTTTGTTAAGATTTTATAAGAAGTGATTATATATGAAGGCAATTCCTATTTTGAGCGGAAGACAGAAATACAAGGAAACAAGATGGTTTTAAGAAGCTGTGATTTTGCCAAATGTTTAAGAAGATGTAAATAGAGTCCAGGTTGAAAGCAAGTTTAAAAAAAAATAGTATTTTGTACTCATTTATAGATTCAGGGAAGTATAGAGGGAAGGTTTGCTGGGATCTCTTTCTTTTTTAAACAGTCTGAGCTATAAATCATAAACTGCAGTATTACAAAATACTTAAAAGAATTCTTTTAAACACGGAGAAGGAAGGGAGGTGGTCTGTGTGTTTGTTGTGACTCGTTTTACTTTCTAAGATTATTTCTGGATTCCTCTCCTCCTCATTCCCGATTCCAGGAACTTTATATTACTGGTATGTCTTACTTGTCTTTTAAGAATAGATGCTTTTTTTCCATTTGAAGATTAAGGTTATTAATATTTGTATGAGTGGGAAAAATCAATCTTGCACTTCAGAGATGACAGATGCTTTAAGCTGGTGTTTGAACTATTGGAAATGTGTATAATGGAGACAGAGGTGTTCATATCTAGGATGAGAAGAAAAGAGTAATGCATTTCCTAAGGGAAGGGTTACGCATTGGAGGCCCTGCTGCAGTGCTTTGCCATGCAATACATTAAAAGTGAACCTTTGCTCTACGTTTTCCATCCAACTAATTTCGGAAGGAAAAAGAAAAGGAAAGTTTCCTCGTCTGTACTAAATGGGATCCTTTTCTTTCTCTTTCTTATTGTAATTAGGAATAAAATAGGTTGAGGGTAATCTCTGGAAGGTAAATGCAGTTTTTCCTTCATGTTTCTCAAACCAGGGTTGTGATTTGCAGATAACCATTTTGAGGAATTTTGCTTGATTTTGTTGGGAACAACTAAGAAAGTTCCTCAGTGTGCTTCCTTCACCAGAATATTAAGAATATTTAGTATTTGAATATTCAATCTATACAGCAGATTGAAAATGATCCTGCTTGCCTGTGAAATAATCTGTTGCTATACTGTGTGTCCTCAGCGTTGCAATAAATGGTGACAGGATGATCAGTTTTCCCATTCTACATTATTCTTTTTTTGGCTGTGAATAATATGATCTCAAATGAGATCCTGAGTCAGCTGGATCTTTTAAGTGGATTTAAATAGACCTTCTCCTTAGAGAGCTCCCTAAAGAAAGTTAAAAACCTTTTATGTTTTTCAAATGACAGGTTCTATTAGAACTAAAATTAGAATACTTTATTTTTTGAACCAAATACTCAGAGCAAAAAAGTCATAAATAAAAGTATTTTATATACGACTCTTTCTGTCTGTAGTGTCACTTGGTTTCAGCTGGTGGCTTTCTAATTCATAGCAAATAGTGCTTTGCTCCATACAGGACCTGTAAAGTTCTGTTTCCCTTCTCCTCACCGCATTTTTCTCTATCTGAATGGTGCCCTTCTGTCCCCTTGTACCGCCTCGTCCTGAGCTTGGGGAACCTTCTCCCCATTGAGCACAGTGCCCAAAGGAGGGAGTGCAGTTTCCACTTTTGCAAGGGGTTTCCCTCTAACCCTTTGGCTTTTTAAAATAACATAAATTGTCGTACCAATCTAACATACATTTGAATTAAAATATTCATGAAAAGTTACATCATTTATCCTCATTTTGTTAGTTCAGAGAAGGTTCTATTGCGTTCTGGATGATGGAAAATCATAATTGGCAAGATTCCTATTTTGATGTGGATAAAACTCACTAAATCTTCCCAGCACTGGTTCACTACAGTAAAGGATTTAAAGTAAAGTTACTACAGTAAAGGTTTTTTTCTTTCTGCAGTAATGATTACCTTAGTTACAGCATTTTCCTCTTTCTTTCTATCATCTGCTCAACTTGAACTTTTGTTTAAGAAATGCTTTCCTTACTCTGCTTTAAGAAGGTGGGATCATTTTTAACTCTTAACCCTTTTCCACAAAATTTTGCTGTATTTTCTGTGGCAGATTTATGTATTTTGCCACTGCTGACTTCTCCATTGGAAATAAAATAGGTCCCAACTTCTACAGGAAAAAGAATTTACTGTTGGATTATAAATCTATTGGAGTTATGACATTTTCTCAGGATTATTCCCTGTGATTTTCTTGCTGCAGATATTAAGCAGAATTCACTGATATACTAGTAGAGTAGGTTGTAAACTTTAAAGGCTTAATGTCGTCTTTTGGAAATGTTTACGGTGCAATACAGGAATATTCAGATAAAAGTCTTGTCTTTGGGGCATCCTGGTAAGTTGGTAACTGCTTAGTGCTGGATCCGATCTGTGTCTGTAAAAGCCGTGCTCTTGGGTCACTGATGGGAAAAACAGATGTGATACCCTCCTGATCAATTTCCCATCTGTTGCTGCAGTGGGGAATGAGTGAGAGACGTGTGAGCAACAGCCCCAAGCAGGCAGGCTGCAGCTGGAGAAAGGTGTAAGGAGCAGCAGAGGAGCTGTTGTGGAGTGACCACAGCCCCTGTTCTCTATCCCCTCTGCATGGCTTGGGCAGAGAAGTCAGAAGTGAAGGAGTGAAGTTGAACCTAGAAAAAGATGAGAGGGAGGATTAGGCATTGTTTTAATTCAGTTTGTTTTTCTTACTTTCCAAGTCTTGCTTAATTTTTCCCTGGTCTCATTAAGGAGGGGAGTGAGTGACTGAGGAGTGCCTGGCTGTTGGCCAGGGTTAACCCAGCATTGTATGCTACTGACGTTGTGAAGTCATGAACAGGAGAAAATGTAGAAAACTATAATCAGACTCCATTGCTCTTATATGTATATCAAGGCATGTCCTTTTCTTATTAGAGAAAAGGAGTTTTGCCTACCAGTATTTCTGTTTTCTTTTGTTTTAAGACTTCTCTTTTTCAGTGATACGGCTACTGAATCACTTGGTAAATCTTTCATGGTGTATGTATTTATAGACACACACACACATATATATAAACACGTGCATATACTTGTTTTAATCTGTTCTAATATAAATCAGATGTTGATCTGTAGACTCTGAAGGATCTTTGTTTTGTTCCAGAGGTACTTTTTTGCTCATTAAGAGATTAGTTAACATCACTGCAGGCAACAGGGTGTACTTTGCCTTGGAGGTTTAACAGACATTCGTTTGATTCAGGTAGTTCACATTCAAAGTGGAGCACGAATGATCAATGTTTCAAGCACTTCTTTGTCATTAAAGTCGTTTATACTTACGAAGGAAAATTATTCCTCAGTAATTTACTGCAAGGAGGCAGCGTACTGGACTATTGATAACACACCCACTGCCTCTTGTAGCTCTGGATTTAGCAGAAAAATCTCAATATAAGATTTTCACAGAAAGCTTGGTAGCTATTCTCTCCCTCTCCTTTTCACTCAGTCTTACTTGTTGTAGAGTTCATACACAAAGAACCCACACAGCTATGTGTGCATCAGTTAGATCAGTCGGACAGATTGCTGCCTGGATTTTCTACCTGCAGGGAAGACTCTCTTTGTCTGAAGGTTTGTTTAGCAAATAGAAAAATAAAAATAGTAGAATGATAAAACAGCAGTTGTATGTTCTCAGAAATCATGATATAGAAAATATAAGCAGTCCAGGATTTCTTTATGGAAGGGCATGAGATTGGTTGGAAGACATAAATATTAAGATGAGTAATAATTTATTGTCTATTGATGAGTACTACAGCCTAAATACAGTACTTAATCAAAAGCCTTCCTGAAATGAGGCAGTAAAAATTAGATCTGTCATCATGAAAATTTACAGAATTTACATAGATTTATAATATAAATGTATAGGCATATAATTACGCCTTATCTTCTGATTTTAATTTCTATTAATTTTTTTTAATTACAGTTCTTACTAATTATTTACTACCTGACAAATAACAGGTTCATGTGGTTGAGTTATTGTGGGGGGAATTACGCAGGTAGAAACTGTCATAGTTAATGCATATTATTATTTGTGTTAATTGTGAAATTAATTTGCAATTATTTTATCCTAAACAGAGATACAATGAAATCAGAAATACTCTGCTTTTATGTTCAAATAGACTAAACCATTGTGTTTCAAACTTAAATTTTGTACAGTGAGTGAAATATCAGGATAAGTATGAAAAATAGTATTCCAAGAAACAGATGTAGAAAATAAGGAATATATCAATATATTGAACACAGTAGGTCCTAATAATTTTTCTATATAAATACGCAGTTGAACTCTGAAGTTGTATTTAAATATATATGTTTGTATACACAGTAGTGGAAGCTTAATCTCAGTGATTCACTCTATGTGCAAAGGTTTTAAAAGTGATCTCTATTTTTGTATCTTTCAACAAAAATATCTTTGAGTAAAAGTATCTTTGAGTGTTTTTGTTCTTGGTGTTAGGATGAGACTAAGCAGAAGAGTTCTGAAATAACTATGAACGTGATTCTTCAAGTTCACTTAAACATCTGCGAACATTGTGTTTGTATTGGTGGATTGCTTGAGTGTTATCTTGAAGGTAAGCATAAATGGAGCAAATAGCAAACATAAATTCATCTGTTGTAGAATTTGAATGTTTAGGCATACAAATTTATTAGAATAATTTTACTCATTATATTCATAATCACAGAACCATAGAATCAAAGAATGACTTAGTTTGGAGGAGACCTTAAAGATCATCAAGTTTCAACCCCCTGGGTATAGTCAAGGTTGCCAGCCACTAGAACAGACTGTCCAGGATCCCATCCAAACTGACCTTAAATGCCTCCAGGAATGGGGCATCCACAACCTCTTTGGGCAACCTGTTCCGCTGTCTCACCAACCTCCAACTAAAAATCTTTTCCTAACATCTAGCCTAAATCTCCCCTCTTTCAGCCTTTCCCTCTTGTCTCTCAGTGTACTATGGGCATTTATATGGAACAAGAAATAATGAATCTAGCTATTTGTGGCTGCATAGGACCTGACCGAATGGATATTTTGCGCATGCCAGTTTTAATTCTTTTCTACAACAAGACTGTGCTCTGGGTATACAATGAATGTGAAAATAGTTGTGCGTGATCTTTGTCCTGTATCTTCACTACTCATGGGAAACATCTGTTTTGTTGAGGAAATTATGATAGAACAAAATTTATTTTTTCCTCTGGTAGTACATTACTCCTCCTCGATACTGTCTAAAGGAAAACCTATTTGTTCCTGATTTGGGATAAAGACATTTCAGAAAAGAACATTTTTCTTAAGAGGTAGATACTTTTCTCTACACTATATTTTTCCCTTTCAACCATGTTGTTAACTTGGCTGTTTTAGTGAGTGTTCAAATACTTAAAGTAGTAATTTGCTATGCAAATGCGTAATCTGCCTCATATCAAGTTGCTTCCTGGTGTTTATAATAATAATAATATGTATGTTTGTATACACAAGTGTATTTATCATCCTCCTTTTTCAGAGTACTTTTTTTTTTTCATATACAGTTGAAATTCATGTCCTATCTGGATGCAGGATCTGCTGCCTTAAAATACATTTTTACACTAAAGCTACAAATGTTTTAGGAAAGCATTAATTTTCATGTGATGCTAGCAAGCAATCTAACTGTAATTATAAGTCTGATTTGATTGTTTATAGGAACGTTATAGTTATCTATAATGCAAGGAAATGCAATTCTTGGGAAAAATAGGTAGCTACTGAGTGATACTGGAACTGGTTTAGTGTTGTTTTTTTTTGTGGTTTACTACTATTTTAATTGTTTTATCCTTTCTCCTGTTGGCATGATCCAATGAACTGTGTACTTTTTTAATGCTACAATTAAAAGCAGGTTAAATATTTTTTATAACTTTCAGGTATTGTCACCTTTTTAGAATTCATAAAAGATGCCATGCTATGTAGAAGCAGACTTAGGTCGTGACCAGCAACAATCAAAGTATGTTTTGAATAACAAACCGTCATACACACTCTTAAAAATGAAAAATATTTTGTCTTTCATGTCATTGCTGAAAAGCAGCACTACCACCTCACTGTGCTCACACACACTGTTTGGT
Organism: Perdix hodgsoniae; assembly: GCA_035772895.1. Lineage (NCBI taxonomy): Eukaryota > Metazoa > Chordata > Aves > Galliformes > Phasianidae > Perdix > Perdix hodgsoniae. Next base: position 12,992,615 of record JAPSGF010000014.1, on the reverse strand, counting down.
CTCTATAAAAGTTCAGCAAACTTCAATGAATGTTAGCGGGTGCCGTTTTTTCTGCATGGAGGAACTCAGTGACACACCGTTGCTTTATGTGCACTTGCATGTCAGACAGAATTCAGTCAGAGTGCCCCTGTGCTGCTGTCTGTCACACAGCAACAAAATATAATGGGATATTTAGTGGGAAGGTTCAGCCTCTACTGCCATCCCACCAACATCTGCCTCTGATGTTGTGAGCCAACATCATAAAACAGGAGGCATTATGTTCGGAGCAGCCTTCATATTTTCTGAACTTTAATGAACTAAATCACGCTAAAATAAATGGTGAAATCAAGTGATGTTGAAACCGAACCACTTTTAAATAGCTAGAGAGCATTGAAAAAGGAGAAGGAATAATAGTATGTATTTTCTATACAGCTTCAGCATCAGCAGCTACTCTAGTTTGTGAATTAACTTTATATTCAATATTTTGTCATGTACATTAGGTGTTACAGTGCATGAAATGAATACATAGTCACATACCAGTAGTTGCAGTTCCAAGTAATGATCGACAATAGTGCCTCTAGCTAGCTAACACTTTTTGCTATGAAATATTTTCTGCATGACCACATTACATGGCAGGAGGCAGCAATGGAATTTATGAACTAGCTGGAGCTATCAGGGCTAGTGAGAAAGCAATACAGATAGATCTGTGTTAAAGTCTACAAAGGGAAAGGAGAGGAAGTAGGCTAAGGGAAAACAGCAAACCAGGAAAAGCTGTCAATATTTCACATAGTTATTTTAAACCAGCAGCCTTACATCAGTGTGTCATTTAAAATTTTTAGCTTTTCCTAAATATAACCTCCAGTTGAGGTTATATTCTTATTTCATCTTATTTAGCTACAAAAAAACTTAAAACAGAAACAAAACCCTGTTAGAAAAAAAGAATATTCCGGCTTTATGTCAGACTAGAAGAAACAAAACCCTGTTAGAAAAAAAGAATATTCCGGCTTTATGTCAGACTAGAAGCAAGGTTTGTTTGCAAGGCTGGCAGGTAGGAATGTTCAGATTATTTTATCAGGTCGAGTGCTTTGCTGAAGTCAAGTCAAAAAAAAATGATTCAAGAGAATTCAACTTTTTCCTAGTGTTTTAGTGACTTGAAACAAGTCTCTGCACAGTGTTCAGTTTACCTCAACTGAAATATAGTGTTGCATATAGTGTTGAACTCAACTCATATAGTGTTGAACTCAACTGCAGATAGTGTTGAACTCAACAAAACTATGAAGAAATAGTTAGCTGGACCAGGATCAGCAAAGGGCCTTTGGGTTGGTCAGGACAGGAGCACATACCCTGTGAGGGAACAGGAGTTCTTCAGCCTGGGAAGTAGAAAGATCAGGGAGCATCTCCCTATGAGGAGATCAAGACAGAGCAAAGTTTTCGACTGAGATGCAAGGCAAGAGGATGAGAGATTCCAGTTGAAGTGAGAGAGATTCTGAGTGGATACTGGGAAACCTTTTCACTGTAGATACTGTTAAGCTTTGAAACTGGCAGCTGTGATCCTCACCTTGGGGTGTTTTCAAGAAGCAGCTGGATGAAACCCTGAACAAGCATCTAATAGCTGAGCGCACTAGATCAGGAGGTTGGGACAGAGACCTCTGTAGGCTCGATTCAGCCTAAATTGGTCTGTGATTATATAAGCCTTGAGACCCAAAAGCATGAAATGTCTGAGAATTCCTACACGTGATGTAGGGTATTATAACCTAAACGGAGCTGAATCCTTTTTATTGGACGCTGTTCACTCCGGAGAAGTATTCACTGGAGTTAAACTTTAGCTCTAATATCTCAGGTGAGTTTCTTACTCATCTGTGTATTGCTTGAATGCTTTCTGCCTCAGAAACTATTGATTTTTACATAGAAAGTGAAAGGCTTTTAACATGGGTTTAAACTGATAGTCAGGGCACAGCTGAAGAGGAAGGAATGGACAGTCCACAGTGTCTGCTATTTCATTTGCTTTGTTTCTTTGAGGTCTACTCCAAAGAATGTACTGGAACATTCATAGAAAGATGCATAAGAAATAGTGTTAGACTAACATGCAGATGCTGACAATATTATTTGCAAAAGACAGCATTATTTATAGCCCTTCTGTAAATGACATCGTTTTCCACACTTGGCCTTTCTCCTTTGTTTTCAAAAATCAGTAAAGGAAGCAGAGTTCAATGAAAACACAGATTTGAATAACTGAATCTAAATGCACTCAGAATAGCTAGAGAAGGATTAAAAATAAATCTTGATATATATTCAGGCCCATTATATTAATATGTGTGCCTTAGCCTTGGCTAAGTCAGCCAAGTGTTATAAAAGAAATTTCAAGTGGGTCACAACGTTGCTAGGTTATGTGAATCTGAGCTAACTTTGGCTCATCTCTTTTTAATATACTTGATCCAAACAGAGATAATTAAAAGAAGAAAAAAAAAAAAAAAAAGTGAAGTTCCCTAATACCATTTAATATCACATCTATACTTGTCATATAAATACAATGCCTGTCTCATTTTTATTCAAATAGCAATCAATCAAAATTGTCGTTTGACAGGATTTTGACTACTTCTTATAATAACTAATAGTTCTTTTTTAACGTTTCCCAGTGGAGAAAAAAGTAAGTGTGGGGGAGGAGGGTGGGGGAGAAATAGAAATGCTGAAAATAATTTCCATTTTTATCCTTGAAATGACTAAGGAATTTTAAGTATCTGCTAATTTTCATATAAAACCTCAACCTGTCAAGGCCAGCTGTGGAGTCATACGCATAGGCATCACAGAAGCTACACATACAATGAAATCTCAGAATTTCAATGTTAAAGAACACAACCAAATCTGTTAATGCAGGATGTTGGACACAGCCATCTGGTATCACAGAGTACAGCATTGGTTGGGCAGTATTTTGCTGGTCCCATGGTGTGAGAATCAGTCCATCTGAATTTGTGTTCTACACGCAGCATAGGCAAATGTCATTTGTATGACATTAGCAGGTATCACTCTTCTGTAGTGCATTACTAGAGTCTGAAGACCAAAGTTAATGCCTTATTCTGGGACCTGAGAAATCACAGTTTAAGTTATCTTAGGAGCATTAGCTAAACTCCAGCTGCATCTCAGAAGAATTTGCTTTTTTAACACGTGTGATGCAGTTACTAGAACCAGCTGTTTAGACCCTTTGACCAGAACTCAAAACATCTGGGAGAGATGTGAAGCCATCCCCGTTCTCAGGAGGTGTATCCTTCCATGAAGCCTTGCACTGACTGGCTTGTGAAGGAAGGAAAAGCCCCCCTGGAAGCACATTTTTGTGTGACTATGCTCTAAGTTGGCAAAGAAAAAACTTCTTGTGAGGAATATAAGCAGACATACAAGTGGCAAAGCCCATTTTTTAAATCTGTTCTTTGCATATTAATATTGGTGGAAGAGAGGGGAGTCTTCCTCTGCTGTTTTAACATTAATAATTTTCAATGCAGTTCAAAGTTTCCTTTTAGGAAAGTCTGTATTTTGTCTAATCATTTGCTAATTCAGCAATAAAAATTCTTTAAAGCCATATACTTGCAGTTTAGGATTTTTTAACTTTACAGTACTAAGCCTAAAGCACATCAAGCACACATCCAGGCTGCACTGTTAGCTTGCAGTAAAGGAATGTAATTTTACATTGACCAGCAAATTAGTATTGGTGGTAATGCATTGACAGTAATTGTAACCTGAAAAGCTTCTGTAATGAAATGGTGCATATTTTTCTTTTCATTTGTAAAACCTGTGTGCTTGAATAAAACAAAGTATAACACAGTTTTATAATTAAGAAAGGGATATTTAGAGTAACAAGAATTATGTGAAATAAAAGTATATCACAATGCAGTTCAGAATTTAAAGATTTAGAAAATGTTAAAATTAATGCCTTTAATGGTCACTACTAATTTTTTAATTGGGTCGTTTGGGTAAGTTTCATATTGGATAATTGTAAGGCAAGATGTAGCTCTTCTACTTTGTCATCTGTGACCTTTAAATGCTTACACTCCATTAAATATTGAAGGGGTTAAAAGGTTTTTTAGAACAGATGCATTCATTTTTGGCCAAAGTTAAGTAAGTCAGATATTGTTGGCCCCAGGAAACCTGCAGCCTGGTTGGAGCCAATGCTGCACCCTCTCATAAGGTGAAAAATGCTGTAATATTTCTTGCATAACAAAAGCCTCCCCATCATAACAGCACTTTGACATTGACTTAGGCACTTTATTCAAATATATGGTGTTTCAGTGCTTCTGTACCTTGTAGGAGCAGAGATGGGGTATCCTGGAGTGTGTGGGACATATCTTTCCTCTTCTGCTCATATGTAGATGGAAGCTAAATATTCTTTCCCAGTTCACTTAAGAATCAAATACATCAATTACTTTGGTAAGCGTGCAGTAATTTTTGACAACGGTAGCAAAAAATAAGTTAAAATCAAACAAATAAGTTAATCAAACACATGGACATGGATCATAAACACATCTCCCTTGCTGCTGCCAAAAGCAAACATCTCACCGGAAGGAGACTGTGGCATGGAAATGATTGCAACATATTTCAGATTTCTGTGGTGATTTTATCACTGGAAAAATCTTTCTTTTGAAAACTGAACCACATTATTATCCCTTTTGTAAGTATAGAGGTCTTTTGAAACATTTTGATGCTGTTTCAGTCTATCAGCATAAACTCTTTATGCAGCAATCATTTAGATTTTAAACCAGAATTCTTTCTGGCTTATGTGTGAAAGGAGAGGAAAAAGCATTTTTTAATGTAACATTTCTAAAATAGCCAAAGGTAGTAATATTTCAGTAAGATAAAACACTGTACTTCTAATGGTAATCACGGCAATCTTTTCCACAGTATTCTCTTCCAAATGTTTTCTGTTTCATTCAGTAACGATGAATCTTTCTTGTATTATGGTATGGACTCTTTCTTTCTTTTCTTGTAGATTTGCAAGAAACAAGATAATAAATCTAGCGTTAGCTCAGAAAGGAATACTGCCAGAAGTGGAAGAGCCTCCTAATGGAATTGTGTTTGCAAATGATTTCTCTATGGTACTCAGAACCTTCTGCTGACTTCTCCTGTTTTGCACTTATTCTGATCGTGTTTATATATAGAGGCACCTTTAAAAATAAACAGAATCTTTAATTGCTACATGTAATAAATCTTCTAGGAATAGTTGAAGTTATTGATATACGTTGCACTCAAAGGGCTTTTAATATTTTTGTGCACAAGTGATAATGGGTTGGAAAAAAGAAGTTGAAAAGACTTATCACAAAACTGGTAATTAATCAGTCAATTGGCTCTGGTAATATGTCTATGTGTAATGTTCAGTTTATGACATCTTAAGATCTTGGTATCTGATTTATTCTTCCAGTAATCAGTGTTCTGGTCCCTTCATTTTTCAAATGTAGAGAAATGTCATTGTTTTTCATGAATTACTGGTATTTTAAAATCACGCTTCTGTCAATCAATACCAAGGATTTTTAAAAAGTGAATAATTTAACCATAGAATTATCAGCGTACATTGATCGTCACGTTACTATTCAGTGTTTTTTTCATTACACTTTCCAATTATTTTTTTAACTAACGTGCAGCCTAAACAAGTTTTTAATTCAGCTAATATTAATATCTTCTTATTTTCTGTGATAGAGGTATTTTTGCAGAACTCGAGAGTCGGGAACAAATCACTTAAAAAATATCCCATGTGTGAAGCAGAATGTATTTTGTATGAAGTGCATCTTCTCAGATATTCATAGGAGAAACAACATCAGAAATTATCATATGAGATTGCATCTGAATGTTAATAATAATGATTTTGAAGCCCAAAGAAGTTTTAGCACTGGACTTGGTAAGATTGTATTTTCATCTATCATTTGCCAAACTAAAATTAGTGCTAAATCACTGGATTGAGAAACATGAAAATATCCACCAAACAACAAGAATAAATCCAATCCAAAACACTTGTGCATATTTTCAGACTCTACTTAGACAGATCAGAGAAAAAGTGTAAAAAATATGGATTATGGCTTGTAACTTTTTTTGTTTGTTTGTTTTAATCAATCAATATTGGATCACTTAGTTTTGATTAGCCATTTGTAGGGTAGTAAATTCTAACACCGAGAAGTAAGATTTGTGAGCTTGGGCATCCTGTCTGATATTTACAATCCTTTTCACGTGTGAGTGACAGTTGGCCTCTCTGAAAGCAGAGGTGTGAACTCCGGAAAGCTTGACTGATGGCCCTCAGTGCCGTGTGTGCAGTTGGGAAGAGAATGAATTGGATGTGTGTGAAGTTGTGGCATGCACTGAATATGTTCTGAGTCTCATGAATTACCTGTAGTGTATAAAACCAATTCATTCTCACACTGTAGCTATGTAGAAAAACTGCAGAAAGGTTTTGAACTAAAGTCATGCCAGCTGCATTCTTGGAACTTCATTGATAATAATATTGGTGTTGGATAAAGACAATATCTATTTATCTTAAGAATATAAATGCAAAGAAATGTGTAACAGTTTTGTAATCATTCCAAATGTGGGGATAAAGACAACCCAAATCTCTAAAATGACATTCATTTCTACTGGTAATTATTTGATACTAACTTTCACTTGTCTCCATTCTTTTATTTTCTCCTGCACTCTGATAGGCTTTTCCTACCATCTCCCTCTGCTCTCCATACACTCTGATCAATAAACACAGCCGTGTGAAGTAGCTTGCAAACCGTGGGTGGTGTCATACAGGTCCGTGTGCACGCCTGCATTCTTCTCAGTGTCTCTTACTTCCATATGAGGGAGGTACTTGAAAAAATGGATTAGGATTTAAAGCAAAACTTAAAAGCTCTGTTGTTTTGAGGCCTGCGGAGAGCACTGATAGGTAGCGATTTTCTCTGTCAAAAAGATTGTTGTTAATGAGAAGTTTTTGAGCTACAAATCAGTTCATATTCTAAAATGTAATTAATGCATTGGTATCATTTTGGTTACCGAGTTGATATTAAACAGCATTGACAATAGCAAAAAATAGGTGAAATCAATGTCTGGGTTTACCCGAGTGAAATTTGACTGTCTTTTCTTAATGTTTCTTTCTGTTTTCTTTTTTGCCTTTTTATGTGTTTGTTTTTATTTGAATAACTTGGTTTTAACATAGTCGGAGGGAGGCAATAGAAGTTTTGCTAGGAGACAGTCTTTGGTATTAGTTTACAAAAAGAAAAAAAGAAAAAAAAAAAGTGAAAAAAAGGAAAAGTTAACTTAATATGGGAAGCTACAAAAGTAGTGCCACAGCATTTTTTCCAGTAAGCTTGGCACTCTTTGCTGAGTTTTGCGCTATGCAGCCATTAGCAGGCTGGTCAATGCATTGCTTTATGAGGCAATTATTTCAGCATACTCTATTCAAAATACACATTAGAACTTAACCTTCTGAATCCTGAAGTAGCATTTTTATCACCCAACATTAGGAAAGAGTTGGAGTCAGCAATTTCCCCTTTCTTTTTATGATCTGATATCATTAATAAAGCATTGGGCTAGTAGCTTCTTGCAGTTTTCCAGGATAATTTGTGACACAAAAGGTGCCACTCAGTACTGAATAAGTCAACAGACAACAGTATCAAAGGAAAACACAGGAATTGTTTAAAAATAAAAATGAGTAAGTGAGGGGGAAAGGCCTCTTAAAACAAATGTAGGACTGATACACAGCATATTAGGCCCTCCGCTATTGGATATGCACAAGTAGAAATGGGAAGTTAATATGGAATTTCTAATTAGGGTCACATGCTAATGAACTCCCTCTTCATGTTAGTTTTATGCCGCTTCAGAAATTTTTTATCATATGCTTAAAAATTTATGGCTAGAAACATTAATGAAAATGAGGCGTGAATTGGAAATTGTGCTATTATGGAGATGAGTGTGGCAATGGCTAGTCTGATTTCTAAGGAGGGATCCTTTTATTGCCATTTTTTTGAGGGATGAGAAATGGTACAACTAAAATTAATGGCTAGACATATTCTTTGCCCTGACTTGGCTGGCATTATTATATTTAAAGTTATAAAAGCTGAATTTAATAAAATTTTGAATTAATTATAAGAGGAATTTCAATCATAATTGGAAGACTTCTTTAAGAATAAAACTTGTATATCAGCAGAAGCGCTAAATTAGTATAGCAAAGGGCATATGTTCCTATACACATTCACATGTGCATATATATATATATATATATTTATAAGAAATGCACAGCTCTGTATTTAATTATGGACACACACATATACATATAGTGACGCTGTTGTTTTTATACAGACTTTGTCGCTGAAGGCTGTCTCCTTTTCTTGTTATCTGACAGCACAATTGCTCTTAAATTCTGTGGATTAATGTTTAAATATAAATTTTCCAGAACTGGCATTTTTGTTTCAGGTATCTTGTAAAAATCAATTGGGCTTGCTATTTAAAATGTCAAAACTCAAAACGCTATCTGTTGTATCGTTTCCTTTGGTCCCACTAAAATTATCATGCAATCTTCTATAAAATATATTGAAAACATCTGGTAGTCTGTCTAGTTGGAATTGCCTTTGGAAATAGTCTAGTAACTTTTGACAGCTTAGCTTTACAAGGATATTGATTTCACAGTGGTTTTATCATGGAAAACTGATGAATGGTCAAAAGCTGGATGTGATGTAAAACTAGGTTTATAGTTTTTATATGAAAAGCATGTAATAAAGTAGGTTTATAAAACATAGTAAGGTATGCCCTTGTGAAAACATTAGAGTTAAAATAGAATTTTGCTGCACTTCTGTGTTGTGCATTACTTAGCCTGGGGACACTAAAAGCATTTTAAGGCTTAGCAGCAATGGACAAAGAAATGAAGGTACTTATTAAAAGCAATAGTATAGACTGCTCATAATTCTGTGATATTTGTGAAAAGATAAGCTTGTATAGAGCACCGGTTTGTAACTTTATAATTTTTTCCTTTTTAAATAAGTTAATAATACCATACAGAAACAAATAAGGGGAAAAAAAAAAGAATCCTTATTCCAATAACAAGGAAAAATAGGCAACAGAAACACAAATAAGTGAAGAGGCACATAACATGGGAAACAGAAACTGCAATTTGGATGGAGAAGTATCTTTTCTATAGAACTGAAGAACTGAGTAGGAAGAATTACAAACAACATTGGCTGTACTGCACTTGTATTGCACTGACTGCAATAAAAGAAAGTAAGGAAAATATAGGAAATAAAATTGATTTCTTTCTGGAGAACGTAATTACTTTACTGGTCAATTAAATATAAACACAATGAGAATGTGTTGAAGTAGAATCACTTGTGTCGTTTCTACAGAACAACACACAGTTCTGTGTAAAATCCCCTGAAGGTTTTTGAAGTATGTGTTATTCTAGAGTCTGGTTATGTCCCATTCTGTGGGGAAATGTAGTGATAGGATGTAGGTAGGGTTTCTTTTTGAATCTCAGTAAGAAAAGCCTGAAAACAAATAGCTTAATAAAATAGCTGTTTTAATAAGATGGGATAAAAAAAAAAAAAGACACTAGATAAATCTTACATCCCCTCAGATACTGGGAACCCCATGTTCATGCAGCATTGGATGGACCCTGGATGTATTTTTCAATAATACTGCACAGACCCTGTCCATTGAGAGAGGTTCTTCTTCTTTTGGTCATTCAAGCTATTGTGTCATTTCTTTAAATGAAAATAACCTTTCATAGCAGGTGTCCATATGAAAATGTCTTACTGTGTTCTCAGATAAAGGCAAGGCTGGGCAGGTTGGTATAGTGGGGTATCTGCCTGGGTTTGTTCTGTGGCCAGGAGACCTGTGCAGGACAGCCCAGGCTGAAGGTTCAGCTGTGCTGACATGCAGCAGGGGTAGCACAGCTCAGCCCTGACTATTCAGATCAACAGTTGTGTGGATCACCAGCTGCTCCGTGCACAATAGTCATACAGTCTCAGGATCACTACAGGTATCAGTATTTAATGACTGTAAAGGCAAACATCGGGCTCAAACAAATCTCCTTGAGTGCTGAAGACAGAGGTAATAGAATAAGGGTAATTACCGAGGTATTTGTGAAGTCTGATCCAATTCTGCTCGATTGCCAGTCCACTAGAATAGGAGATGCTTTACGCCTTAAGAAATTTCATCAATTCAAGCTATTACAAAGAAAAAAAAATAAAAGAAGAACAGATATAAATTTTGCAGTTGGAAAATGCTGTATTATAGGCGTAGTTATCAAAGCTGCCTTTTTTTCTTTTTCTCTCTTTTTTTTTTTCTTCAAAATTACAACTGGCAATTACCAATTTTAAATAAAAACGTTCCTTAACAATTCTCTAGAAGTTGATTTGCTGGGAAAAAAAAAAAAAAAAAAAAAAAGAAAAAAAAAGAAGAAGAAGAAGAAAAAAAAAAGAAAAGCAATATTCATTTTGGTCAAGATATCTAGACATGAAGATATAGCTATCATGTAGAGCATCCAGATTTGGATGTAATGCTCAGGAATGATGTGGATCCATTCCAAATCAGGAATAATTTGAAGAGTCAAAGAACCACAGTAAGAGTAATCAGAGCATATCTGACAAAATATTGAGAAGGAAAACGTGAACCAGTCCTTTTACTTCCTCCATGCTACTATGATACAGTATTATATGGTACAGTACTACCCTTCTCTCACCTCTCTTTCAGGCAGTCTTTATTTTCTCTTTGCTATTCCTTTTATAAGAGGTGCTCTGTACTGTGGTTAGTCTTGCTGCTTCTGATTTGCATTCTTATTAAATGAGTTAGAGCAAAATGAGTGACTTGTTGAAGACTGTGCAGGAACTCAAGTCTCCAGAGTTTTTGACTAGTGCGGTTATCGCTAAACCATTCTTCTCCACGAAGATAAAAGAAGAGAAACCATAAAAAGATTAAAATATAATTTTTAGAAAGATACAAAGAAAAGAAAGGCAGTTGAATTTTTAACAGATATAATTGTAAATGGAAAAGGAACAAAACATGCATTATCTTGTAATCTCCTATCAACTTCAGTTGCCATTTTTGATTCACTGGATCACAGAGTCCCACACTGGCTGAGACTGGCAGGATTTCTGAGTCCAACCCCTGCCCGAGCAGAGCCACCCAGAGCAGGGCCCAGCCCCATGGGCAGCTCCAAGGAGGAGACCCCACAGCCTCCGGGCAGCCTGTGCCAGGGCTCCGGCACCGCACTGCACAGCAGTGCTGCCTGACGGGCAGAGGGAACTGCTGTGCTCTGGAGTGTGCCAAGTGCTGGGACCAGAGGAGCTGCTGAAAAAGCCTGGCCATGTCCTTTTCTTACTGTCAGGTATTTATGGATGTTGTTGAAATCCCAGGAAGCTTTCTCCAGGATGAATAGCCTCAGCTCTCTCAGCCTCTCTTCATTGGAATGGTGCTGCAGTCTGTTAATGATCTTTCTGGCCATATGTTAGACTGCTTATAGTATGTCCTTGCCTCTCTTCTACTAGGGAGCCCAGAAGGAGACACAGTACTCCAGGTGTGGGCTCAGTTGAAAAGAGGGGAAAGATCACCTCTCATACTCTGCCTGATGGGGGTCAGTGTACTGCTAGCCTTTATTCCATTAGGGGCATGTTGCTGGATTATGTTCAAGTTGGTATCCACTACAGCCCCTCAGTCCTCTTCTGCCATGCAGTTTTCTGGGTGCACAGGACAAGGATAATGCCAGTTCATTATTCCAGCCTGTTGTGGTTGTTCTGTATAGCAACACGACCTTCTGATGTATCAGCCTAATGGTACATTGGCCAAACTCCTCCCGTTAATGGTTTGTGCTATCTTCAAACTTGCTGAGGATGCACTCTGCCCCCATTTTCCAGACAAATACTTATTTTCAGCATTTCGGAGTTATCTGAAACCTTGAAGCATGTGGTAACTGTGGTGAACGTGATGAAGTACGCTGAGCTGAGGCTTGTAATTGCTGTCAGGAAGCATTCTGCTAACCCTTCTCTGCACTGAGGGACCATGGAAGAGGTGATCATCATTTCAGACAAATTAAGAAATTTTAATTCACATTAAGTCTTTTGAATTTTGGGATTCTTATATTCTACTCCAAGAAGCAGACTGTAAACTCATTCCACTTCATTAGATTAGAAACTCCAATTCTTCTTTTAATTGCCAAAATATTGGTAGCATTAATTGATTTCTTTCAGACTCTTTTTGTAAATGAACTTGATTTTTCACACTGTTTATGCCCTTGTATTCTCCAATAAGAAATCATTGCACACAATTTCTACAAAATACTTTTAAACTTTTGGAATCTGAGACATTTATGAATGCTATAACATAAAAGCTAAAATAAGTTGGTATGAAAACATTACAACACATCATTTCATGAGGTAACTTAATAGGACTGCTACTAGCAAGCTTACTCTTAATGGCTTTCACAAACTATGGTTTATTGTATCAAACTGCTGCTATAAAGAGTAAGGAATTAAAAAGAATACATAAGACATTTTAAAAAAGAGAGAAAACTCAGAAAACTTAGAAGCCTGTCTGAAGTTTATTTTGTGTGTTTTATTTTAGCGAGTAGCATAAATAATTGTGAAGTTTTAAATTGTATGTAAGTTTCTAATGTAAAACTATAATAAAAAATTAGAGTGTAACTTTAAAACATAGTCATCAACTGTAAATGCAGTCATTAGGCAGCTCATCTCCCTGCATAACTGGTGCTGTTTGACATTTTGCAGACTGCAGGATTATACTGAAGCAGGTTTCTAGATTTGTTGTTGTCTGCAGCCAAAAACTAGGACAGTAGCCAATCCAGATCAGGTTATGTTTTGTGAAGATCAGCAGGAAAGCAAAGTGTGGGTTTGGTGACTGTTCAAAGCCACTGCTCTCACTGTCACGTCTAGATAAGATGAATGGCCTTACTCCTCATTTTATTGCATTTTTCAGAGATACAGGCATATTGCAGTTTTCATTCTGCAGCATGCGTCAACGGGGAATGCTAAAAGTAGAAAACAAACCTTGAGACAGCCTACATTTTCTTTTAGTGTGAGTTAATTATCTCTCAGTTATTGTCCTAGCCCATGATAGATCTATGAGACAGGGAAATGGCCTTCTGCAGAGCACATACTAAGCAAGTCACATCAACAAGGAGCAAGAAGAGTTAGCAGCTTCAAGTTAGCGTGTATACCATGTGGCACAGCCATGATTATTGGGTCCATGGTCCTTACAGCATAGTTTTGTCCCTAAGTCTTCCAGCTATAAAGTGAATATATATCAAAGTATATATTCTGTGAGTTAATTGCTTTTGAATAGTTATGGTTTCCATTCGCTGAGAATTATGGATTAAAATATGGTGATTTGTGGTATCTGGTTTTTTTTGTTGTTTTTTTTTTTTTTCTCTGCGTGGTGGTGGTGGTGATTGTGTGTTGTTTGTTGTTATCATCATTAAGTAGTTATATATCTGAGCTTTAACAACTGGTATCTGAAAAGTTTTGAAATAACTAAGTTTGAGCTGAAAATATGTGAAATAGAAACCATCTCTGACCTGAAATTTTCACTTATTTGTTCTCTTCTTGCTGCCAGCACACACATCCATGTGTACATAGGTCTGAACAGATATAGTAGTTATATTAAAATACATAGTAAAAATAGTGAAATAGAACCACTTGTTGGCTGAACACATTATGCTTGACTGAAACACACAAAGGATATTTTAAGTATATGCTGGGCTAGCCTCACTACAAGCTTAAGGATTCCATAGACCGTGTTGCCAGTTCTTTCCTAATTCAAAATCAAACTACTGTACTGCACCAGTAGATTTTTTTAGGCTCATATTAAATAATGAATTTTCACAGTACATACCATAAAATGAATTGGCAGATTTTGTGAGTAATTGGACTGTAAATCTGAAATGAGGCGCTCCCTTCGTCACAGTTTCAGTTCTTCCCACCAACTGTTCAAATGCCTCAGGTGCCAGAACGGATTAGAAAACCCTGTGAGAAAGGATGGCAGTTCTGCTGATGATAGGGAAAATGCAATACTATTTTTTCTGCTTTTAAATGAACACTGTGAGCACAGTATGAAGCTTTACATTTTACAGTCTTAGCCTGGGTCATAGGAAGATTCTATTGCAATGCATCAGTTACCTTTATGTTTATAATCAGACCTAATGCAATAAAGCTGTATCCTGCAGGTTTTAACCCTGTTTTCAAGCATTTCTTTTCGTTATACCTTAAGATATAAAACATAAGTGAGTGCTAACCAGTGACAGAATAAGAATTAAAGTGGTAGTATGCCTTTAAAATTCTATTTTCATGACGAAATGATACTAGCACAATTTTACAATAATGGAGTCATGTTTTAAAAAATCCTCCCTTTGTTAGTCATAAAATGAGTTTATGTTCCCAAAGACATTGTAGGAAACAGCTGTCGTTAAAGCCTAAGTGTGCAGCAGGAGGCAACTGACAGTGGCTCTTTTAATCATGTAATCCTAGGAATTAATGCTGTTAATATGCCTCAGTTAATAACAGAAACTGCCACTAACATTGTTAGAGTTCTAACTTGCCCCTAAAGTTGAAGTGTACTGAGTTCTAACTCACCTAAGGGTTTTGTTCTGAAGGAACTTGGAACAAACCAGCTTTTATCATAAACTTAATGCTAGCACCAGGGAGAGGTTTCCCATGCTGGATTTAATTTTCAAAAGCAGTGAAGAGCACCTTTATTGGGAATCAGTGCGTTATACATAGAATGAGGCTGGAAAGGAACCTGAACAATCTGGTTTCATTCTCTCCTTGCCACAGGCACAGACACCTCCCAGCAGCCTAGGCTGCCCAGGGCCCCATGCAGCCTGATCTTGGACTCCACCAGGGATGGGGCACCCACTGCTCTCTGAGCAGCCTATTCCTGGCCCTCACTGCCCTCCCAGCAGAGAATTTCTTCCTTATATTCAGTCTTCCCTCTTTCAGTTTAAACCCACTGTTACTTGCCCTGTCCCTGCCAGCCCTGGTAAAAAGTCTCTCTCCATCTTTTTTATAAGCCCACTCTAAGTATTGAAAGGCTGCTGTAAAGTCTCCCTAGAGCCTTCTTTTTCTCCAGACTGAACAAACCTAGCTCCCTCAGCCTGTCTACAGGCCTCTGAGCATCCTCGTGGCCCTCCTCTGGACTCTCTCTTGCAGATCCCTGTACCTCGTGTGCAGCAGCCCCCAGCGGTGAATGCAATGTCCTGCAGTGCAGAGCAAGCAGGGAATCCATTTCCTGCGCTGCTGGCCTCTCCTCTTTTCTTGTAGCCCATGTCTGGCTCTCTGGGTTACAAGTGCACCATGGTTGTCTCGTGTCCAACTTTTTGGCCACCGGTACCCTCGAGTCTTTTTCTTCAGGGCTGCTTTTGCTCAATTCATACATAAAAATTCAAATGTAAACTGTCTGATCTTTCTGCCTTGATCTGAATAATGCTAACAAAATACCTAAGCCCATGGAAGTCACAGATATTGCTTTTACTAAGATGACGTAGGTTCAGCATTAACATAATTTAAAAGTTAAACCAACACAATCTACATTTCTCATTGTTTTTTGGATCACACTACTCCAAACAGACTGATTTTCTGGTATCTTTCAGGTGAACCAGGCTCTGAATGACAGTTTGTTGTTTTTTTTTTCCATAGAGCAGACAGAAATAACTTTTTTTGGCTGAATTTTGGAATGGCCATGTCAGCCAAGAAAAATTACAGTGGCACAATACACCTGAATTTTCCCAGAACTGGTCACTGTTCTATTTGGTTAGAGAACCCTTTCCCTCAATAATAAATGTAGTGTGCATTCTTTGTGTTCATAGAGTTCCATGGCTTCTGTTCTTTTAAGTGAGAGCAGCAGGTAATGTTTGCATGTAAGGAGGTGGCTTTGATGTATTGTTAGCTCTCCAAGTTAGGAAATACTTAGCAGCTCACATAAGAAGTTTAGTAACAATAAAAGGGACGTTCTTTAAGATATTTGTCTTAAGAGAGTGAAACTAGATTGCATTATGCATTATACATATGTTTTGCACATACTTGGTTTATAGATAGAGATATATATTTGATTATCCACCTGCAGTTGAAAATAAAACTTGATAAAAACTATTAGTGGAGAATTGTCATGCCAGACCCATCAGCCCTTGAGGAAGCACATTACTTTTTGAGATGGCCTTCAGTGTCTTTGCTCTAAGCCTCTGTATGTATGTATAGGCAATGTATTAATTCTCTCTCCCTCTTAATAGTATGTTAAATGATAACAATTTAACAGATGCAAGAAAATAGAGTACAGGTCCTTTGTAGTACTGACTGGCTTCAGGTTTCCTAGTTTTAATACTCTCTATTAGTCATTTTTACAAAAATTTCATTCTTAAATAAATGATCTTGCTTTCAGAATGTTCACTGGTTATGTCTGTTGAGTCTAACTGTCCTAAAAGTTAACAATATCTTAAATTTTCAGTATTTGTATCCATATATGCTTATATTGTTATGCTATATACTTTGTGTTTCTCTCAGTTGTACAATACTGAAAAGTGTATGCATTTTATTTAGTGAAGTTATGTGCATTTTATAATTTTTAAAATTTATGATTTTAATTTTATAAGCAGATACCACACGTGATGTTACATCTCTTCTCATTTGTTTTGAAAAATAAGATCTCACTATAAGCTCTCACATGTGAGCACACCAAGATCTAAGTATAATTTGAATGTTAGTGATCTCTTTCCCTTAGATTATCCTAAAAAATATGTTTTTACCTTATTTTGTGGGAAGCATTAAACTTGTCCAGTAATGGTACCAGCCTTTTTACCTAATTACCAAGACAAAGCACTGATTTGACTTAATTTCAAACAAATAGATTTTATGTTGGCTAGGGTATATGGATGAAAAGTTAAACCAAATGTCTTTCAAGCAAAGAACTAATAATGATTAAGAGCTATGTTTAGTTGTTTTTTTCTTTCCCTCTTGTACATTTCAATTGATTGTAGGGCTACATGGTGTGATTGATTAAAG
The DNA here is from genome assembly GCA_035772895.1 of Perdix hodgsoniae. Lineage (NCBI taxonomy): Eukaryota > Metazoa > Chordata > Aves > Galliformes > Phasianidae > Perdix > Perdix hodgsoniae. The sequence continues at coordinate 12,975,630 of JAPSGF010000014.1, read as the reverse complement.
TCAATTATTTAGAAACTGATGAAACAATACGTTACAAAAAGGGTAAGAGTTAGTGTGATAACAAAATGATACAAATGATCCTCACTCTAAAATGTAAAGCTTTCAGAGAAGAATATCTTTCCACTTTTTTTTCCCTTCTTCTCAAAAATTCCTACATTGCAAGCAAATTAATCAGCTTCATGTTGTGGGGAGAACAGCCTAAATCATCTCAGGAGTTTAAGAGGAAAGAGGTAGGTCATTCTGATGATGTAGAGAGGCAAGATTTAAAAAGATGGCTGAAATTACCTCTGATATTTTAACAAAATTATCTCTGCAGCAGCAATCTGAAGGGTTGTAAGTAGAGAAGAACAACCAACATGGGAGAAAATTTTGCAAGTATAAATGGTGTGGTGAAGAGGGGGGGGGGGGAATTTAAGTTTTTGAAAGAGTATAAACATCTTAAAATGTTACACAAAAAAATCTTGACATTTTCATAAGCATTCAAAGTGATAAATTTATGAGGGCCTGGAAGTTGATGGACAATAGGAAAAAAAATTCTGCTTTGTACTTGAAACAACTGTTAGATATCCATGAAGAGGTTTGACAAAGACAAGTTAAGATTTAGTTCAGATCTGTAGAGAGATGACCTTACGAGTCATATGACAGATGATAAATGACCAAAGATAAGATGTGTAGGAAAAAGAGTAGAGAAGCAAGGACAGGCACCTCTTAGAGAACCTGAAAAAAAAGCTGATGGTAGACAAGAAGGAGACATAGATAATGTGAAAGGGTAATTACATGAGGAATTATGATCAGCTGTCTGGCTGATGTTATAGAAAGTGGTTTACAGATTAGATGAGTATGAGCATGAAGTATTAGCTTTTAGCCTTGGCTTAGAAAACATTCATTAGAAGGCATTGCCAACCACATTTTCTTAAACAGATGGATTGCATGAGTGAATAGAACTGGGACAGAAGAAAGGAACTCTGAGATATGATTGTAAACACTCTATTCAGCAAATTAAAAAAGATAAAGAATATAGAAATGCAGCAGGTAGATCTTAGATCTTAGTCTTAAAAAGGAAGAAATGTAGAGTGAGAGATTATGAATAGGTATAAAGAGAGGTAACTAACCTCAAAAGGTGGAAAGAGGGAATAAACTCATAGGATACGGCAGAGGCTTTAAGTCTCTAGCACAGGGAATATGTTTTATCAAAATTAAAAATAAATAGAGAAACAGGGATCATTTTAAGTAGGGCTATCTTCCTAGGCACCAAGCCATTATTTTAAAACCCTGGTAAGTACCTCTGTGAATTGCACTGTACTGCAAAGGCACCAAAACTATTTAGAGCTAGTCCGTGTATTTTGTTCGTATTGCCACGTGGACAGGTGCTGCATTAAACAAGGGTAAGAATTTATAGTTTGTCTGTGTATGAAAGGCCTTACATAAATATATGAAATATATATTTTCAGGATGTTAGATAATGAATCTTTCATGAGATTAAGACTGATTTCAGGCTTTCCCAAACTTCAAGTTTATAGATTATCTAGATTGTGTGGTTGTTTGGGAAATAATACCACATATGATTGTTTGAGATGATCTTCTAAGAGAAAGAAGCAGCTTACTTTTTTTTAATAGCCAAGATTTCTGATTAGTGTCTAGAAGAAAGAAAAAAAAAAAGTTCCTTAATAGTCTTTACAGAAATGTAAATGGTACATTCTCATCTTCACAATAGAATTAAACAGAATAGAAACATATGGTAGCAGAAAACTTTTTGCCTTTAGTAGTTTGAGATGCATCATTCTCAACTTCATACATAGTTGTTTTAAAAAAGCAAAATTATTAATTTTCCTTGTGAGGCATTCTAGAGCAGTGTTGCTTTATATAATGCTAATCGTATTCTCATAGCTCCTTCATTTGCTTCTAATAATACTTACAAAGTAATTTAGTCTGCAGGTGTAACCAAATCTGAGCCTTCAGGCTATCCCAATCATAGCTAGTATGTAATTATTATAAAGAGACAACTTTATTGTTATACCTGATTATAGTTCAAAGAGGAGACAATTGAGTTGAAAGAAAATGAGTTCACAGAAAACTTATTTCTCAGCTTTTGCTAATTGGATCACATTTTTGTTCACTGTTTTAAAATGACCTGTCGGCCTGACCTCGGTACCTGGGAAAGTAATGGAGCAAATCATCTTGGGAGATATCACACAGCATTTGTGTGGTGTCCAGGAGATCAGGCCCAGCCAGCACGGGTTCAGGTCGTGCTTGACCAACCTCATCTCCTTCTATGACTGGGTGACCAGACTGGTAGATGAAAGAAAGGCTGTTGATGTAGTCTACCTAGACTTCTGCAAAGCCTTTGACATGGTCTCTTATAGGCTTCTTCTGGGAAAACTGGCTGCCCGTGGCCTGGACATGTACACACTCCTTTGGGTAAGAAACTGGCTAGAGGGCTGTGCCCAGTGGGTGGTGGTTAATGGAGTGAAGTCCAGCTGGCGACCTGTTTCAAGTGGTGTCCCCCAGGGGTCGGTACTGGGGCCTATCTTGTTTAATATCGTTATTGTGCAGATGACACCAAGTTGGGAGGTGGTGTTGATCTGCCTGAGGGTAGGGAGGCCCTTCAGAGGGATCTAGATAAACTGGATAGCTGGGCTGGGGTGAATGGGATGAGGTTCAACAAGACCAAGTGCTGGGCCCTGCGCTTTGGCTGCAACAACCCCATGCAGCGTTATAGGCTTGGGGACGAGTGGCTGGATGACTGTGAAGAGGAAAGGGACCTGGGGGTGTTGGTTGATGCTCATCTGAACATGAGCTGACAGTGTGCCCAGGTGGCCAAGAGGGCCAACGGCATCCTGGCCCGCATTAGAAATAGTGTGGACAGCAGGAACAGGGAGGTGATCATCCCCCTGTAACTCAGCACTGGTGAGGCCGCACCTCGAGTACTGTGTTCAGTTTTGGGCCCCTCACTACAGGAAAGACATTGAGGCCCTGGAGCGTGTCCAGAGAAGGGCAACGAAACTGGTGAAGGTCTGGAGCGCAAGTCCTGTGAGGAGTGGCTGAGGGAGCTGGGATTGTTTAGTCTGGAGAAGAGGAGGCTCAGGGGAGACCTCATTGCACTCTACAACTTCCTGAAGGGAGGTTGTGCTGAAGAGGGGTTTGGCATCTTCTCCCAGGCAACAAACAGGACCCAGGGAAATAGCAGCAAGTTGTACCAGAGGAGATCTAGGTTAGACTTAAGTAAGAACTTTTTCTCAGAGAGTGGTCAGGCACTGGATATGTGGGTGCCCAGGGAGGTGATGGAGTTGCCATCCCTGACAGTGTTCAAGCTTCAGGCGTCTGGATGAGAAGCTACAAGATCTGGTTTTGTTTGCGGTAGCAGTGGTCATGTGAAGACAGTCGGACTGGATGATCTTAAAGGTCATTTCCAACCTTGTGATTCTGTGATTCTATGAAAATAATTTCTCATTTCTCTCTAACCAAATGTTAAATTTCCTGACCACTTCTATTAGTTTCAGACAAAATTTAATTCTTTCCTTCTGTGCTCATATGTCAAAAGCACAACATATATGAATGACTAAAAATTAATAATTAATGAAATTGCTCAATGTGTTATGACTTTTTTTTTCTTTCTACATAGGATTTTAGGGAATATATGGTTGTTGGTTTTTTTTTTGTTTGTTTGTTTTTGTTTTCAATGAAGAGTTTTCATACTAGCAATAGCATATTAAAATAAAAATATATTGTTTACCTGTATTTACAAAGACCACTTGAGGAATTTTCTCATGAAAAACTATTAAATAAACTATTCAGCTTTAGGTTGAAGTAGAAGGTCCTTTCACAGACAAAATAATGGTTAAATCATTGTTGGCTCTCACAGTGGAGTAAGGTTATCCATTCTTGTCCATGTAGTCCACCATATTCATTCACAAGAGAGATTATTAAGGATAAAGTTTCTCAATGATTCTAAGTTGTTCAGAATAGATAAGATCCAATAAAAAAATCATGGTAGGACCTTATGAGACCAAAAAGCGAATGGAATTCCATGTGAAGAAATTTAAATGAAAGCTCTAGCAAAAAGCAAACCAAACCACATGTAAAACAGACATAATATGAGTAGAAGCAGAAACAACCTGAATAGGAATCAAATGATGGGAAACATGAAAAAGATCTGTAAAGCCACGAGGAAAAATTGACAAGAATTGATTGATCCTTGGTCCATCCATTGATAATAAAGGACATCAAATGGTGCTTACAGGAGTCAGCTTCAAAATGAACAAAGGTTGTACTTCTTTCAATATGTGCGTGTATATTTATGCAATTTAGGCTTTCTTGCAACACAAAATACTTGTGTAAAACTATAGGAAGGCTTGAGAATTTAGTGGGAAAGCAATCCATCACAGAATATTAAATGTGAAAATATACCTAGAATTTTTAAAATCCCAAACTACATTCAGGAAATAGCTACTCCTCCTTCCCATAAAGGAAAATCAGAAAATCTAAAATTAGTAACAATTCAAAGGAATAAAATGCTAAAACAGAAGTTGTCTTTAAGTGGAAGGTTGCTCTACTCGATTAATTATGAAATGACTACCTGGAGAGAGGAGGAGAAAAAAAAAATAAAAAAAAATAGGCAGATGGAATTAAGCTGTTGTCCTAATATTAAAAAAACCCAGACTAATTATTTTTGATCTAAAGCTATCTGCCTTAGTCATTTACCTAACCAGCCTGCAGTAACAGCCAAATGAATTAGTAGTAGCCTAATTATAGTCATTAAGCAGGTGTATCCAGTGGGGATTTTTTGTTGATTTTTTTTTTTTTTTCTTCTCCCACTTGCAAAGCTTTATGGCATCTAGAAGTAAACTGCAAAAAAGGTAGACAACAATTAGGTATGTTGAGAAAAGTATTACTGAAATGTGTTTGGTCTAATTATCTGTTTCTACTGCGAAGTCAGCAGATTTGCAAACTTTTAAATAAACAGAAAAGCTTACTTCAAGAAAAATGTAAGCAATTCTAAATTGAACTCTCTCTCTAGGGAGAGTTTGAAAATATTTTGAGTATTGTTTGCTGGAGGATAACATTTTTATATTAATTTTCTAATTTTTGCGATGCTTAATTGTAGATCTTAGGGGCATGAGGTTAATGCAGCATGTTTCCATGGAGAAGCATGCACTGTATTCCTTTTTTAATATTGTTGTTTGTTTGTTTGTTCTTTACTTGAATTGGGGTTATTGTTGTTTTTATTTATTTGTTTTATTCTTGGATGTTTTTGTGGGATTTCTTTTTTTAGGTGAGAGGCTTTTTTTTTTCTTTTCCTTTCCTCCACATTTCTAAGAAAATGTAAGGGGAATTTATATATTAATGTAGTGTGTGCAAGTTGTATTCATGTCAGCTACACCTTTGCCTGCAGGTTATTCTTTGAGAAAGTTCAGGCACAAAGCAAGTCAAGAAGGCAGTGAACTGTACAACTTCATTAAGTTGTACAGTTTAAAGATAAATATCATCTGGTTATCATTTCCTAAAGAGGAAATGGCAACAAAGTCCAAAATGCATTTCCTGGAAATAGCTTTAAATTAGTGAAATAGTCACCACTATAAACAACAGTGCTTCAGACTTCCTTCTCCAATTAGAGATACGGGAGTCCATTTGAGTTAACCTTGTAAACTTGAAGGATTATTGGTTACAAAATGAATGGATATGTTTTCTCCAGTTTTTGTGCTGAAACTGTAATTGATGTTATCAATTTAAAGTAGAAAGGAGCTTTAGTCAGAGTGAAGCAGTGTTTTAAAGGAATGCAAATCACTTAAAATAATTGGAATTTGTTTTCTAAGAGTTCTCTAGCATCATGGCATCAAAAAATTATGAGCTGTTGGTACTTTCTTTTTTTCTTTTTTCTTTTTTTTTTTTTTTTCTGAATTTGAAAACACATTGTGGTGTTCCATAAAAATTACCTGCCAGACCATTTCCTCACTTTTCTGTAGTGCTGACTGTCAGGTACACAAGCAAGCTGCCCTGGTACTGGTGGGGATTGTCACGAGGTTGGGAGCTTGCCTGTTGCATGGAAAATAAAGTGTATGCAAAAAAAAAAATCACAAAAGACAGCTTGTGCTTATTTTATGGATGTAATAGTTGTTCCTACTACCCTAGAATAACATATATTCATGTAATAAATTCACTTAATGAGATAATTCTGTGGAGTTCTCCACAAAGTTATGCTTCCACAATATATCCTACTGATCAAGTTGAGGAAGAGTCTCTCGAATCCAACTCCTGGTTCCACACAGCGCCTCCAAAAATTCAAACCTTATATCTCCATGAGTTCTGGCAACATGGGGCTGTTCCCACTGGCCTGGACATCCTGTTCTGTGCCCACTGTCCTGCAGTACAAAACCTTTCCCTAGCCCTCCCCTGACAACTCCACACTGTTTTCTCACGCCTTGTCTCTGTCTCCCGAAAGAAGAGCTTGGCGCTGCCTTCTGCTCCCTGCGAGGAGCTGCAGCCATGAGGCCTCTCCTCAGCTTGCTCTGCTCTGGGCTGAAAAAACCCAGGGACCTCAACTGCTCCTCACACACCTTGCTCTCCAGACCCTTCAGTTTCTTTGTAGCCTTCCTTAGGTTGCTCTCTTGTAGTTCTGTGTCCTTCTTGTATTGTGGTGCCTGAGCTGCACTGTGCTTAATGTTGCTGCACAGAGAGAGCAGGATGTTCCCTTCCTGCAGCTGGTGGCAGCGCTGGGGCAGCAAGGGGATGGTTGGCCCTTTGGGCTGCCAGGGTACCCATGTTCTGGCTTAAGGAGATGCCAAATTCTAAATTGTACCCATCACAGTGGGAGAAGCAAGAAGTGCTTTGTAATAAAATGCTGTGGAAACGATGGGAAATGAGAAACAGTGGGATAGAATGTAACCCTGTGAAAGATATTCAGGTTGATAAGGCCTCACACAGAACGTCCAGACACCACTCTCTACATTTATCCTGTCTGCTTTAGCATTTATTTCTGAAAGCAGTTATGTTCTCTGACGTATTTTGAAACAGATGATTGTAAGGTCAGTAGGAATTGCAGGTGTGTATCCAAGTGATTAGCTTTAAACTGTCTGAATAAAAATGAGGGTGTTCGATTTTTCTTTTAAATGTAATTTTTTGTGATACTTTGTATATACAAAGACTTCTTTGGACTATTTCCATTGACAAAGTGTGATGCATTCCTCTTAAAGTGTGTTAGTAGTAAACAAAAGGGCAAACAAAAAGGAGTAGTTACCACACCATGAAGTTTTTATGATGCTTCCAAAAGAAATGAGCTTAAATAGATGGTAAAGCATAATCTGAATTAGAATTTGTCACTGAGAAAAATGCTCAGTTTAAAAGTGAAGGAAAAGGCTTCCTGATTAGGTTTCTAATTTAAAAATTAAATACATATAATTGCATACAGTATTTCTTTTTTGATTGATACACTGTGTTTTTGCAGTTCTAGCAAAATAACCTAATTAAGTTTTGGATATTGTATTTTTTCTTATTTTCCTAGTCTACCTCATTAGTAATCTATTTTATGTGTGTATGTGCAAATTTTAGTTGTCATTACTGTTACAAATATAATGTTGATTAGTGACGTGTTTCATGGTGTACATATTAATAGTTTCCCAATGCATTGCATCTTGAGGATTCAAGAAACATTTCATACTCTTTTATTGACATTTCTGAATCTTCAGTTTCACATTTAGGAGTTAGGGGGTTGGTTTGAATGTTTGGTTTTAAACAAAAGTGCAATGGTACATCCTTTAAAAAATGAAATGTAGCATTGTTGCAGAATTACTTTTCCCATTCTACCAAAAAAAAAAAAAATAAAAAATCCATCCTGTCTCGCTTCTGTGAAGACAAAAACAAATCCGAACAGTGCAATAGGAAGATGATGTGCAGGTTAAAAGACAACATAGGTGGAAGAGATTACTTTGAAATTCATGCCTGTGAATGAGAGCTCTTGTTAACGTTTCCTTCCAATCCTAATTTCACCGTACATAGCAAGGCACAAAGGGTGCTGGAGCATATGGAAAGCTTGAGCTTTTGTTTGAGATTCTATTCACCCATTCTGACCCTTTGCAGTGATTTTCACTATTTAGCATTTGTGTGCATTAGGTAATATATTTAGTGTTTCCTGATTCAATCCAATTTATGTATGTTTGGCTGCAGACCAGACCTGTAGGCACACAGTATGGAGTTGTCATAAATCTGCCTATGCTGACTATAAGTGCTATACCGCTGCAGTTGATAGCATACTTGCATGAACGTTTCAGAATGCTTGTGGAGCAATACTGCCTATTCCCAGCAAATCTCCTAGGGACTAAATTAATGTATCTCATATTGTATTGATTGTAGCCAATAAGTGCCTAAATGATTTGATGCGAGGCAGAGAGATTATGAAGAGAAGAGGGAAGAGGCAGCTTGAAAGAAATATGCGGTTTAATTACAGGATGAATTTCACCAATCTACCTCCCCCTAGGAATTTAACAAATAGGCCTAAGTGCACTTAGCTGTTCTTGACATCTGTTGAAATGATATCTGCCCGTGATGAGGGAATCATGGGAGTTGGTCTGAGGGTATTGTCAGGATCAGTGAGCCACAAGAAACTGCATTTCTCTCTGCAAAATTAGAAGAAAAGCCTACATTAGCAGTTTTAGGTTAAGCTCTAACGATTATGGCTTCTGTAGCAGACTTCCATTTTCTGATTTAATGACACTGGCACTGTCTTCAGGAAGATGTTAAGTAAATATTCAAAATTATGTTAAAACATAAACAATGAAGTATAAGTTCAGACTGTAATAAATTTAAAAAAAATGGATTTCATGGTGCTACCGTTGCTAGAAACCCCGCCTTTTGAGAGGAACATCCAGGTTTATATGTTATTTTATGACATTTTATCCTGTTTTTGAGAGAGACGCCCAGGTTTATACCTTTGTTTTTTATAGCATTTTATTCTATGTTATGAAACTCAGAAACTGTTAGGTAAACAGTGGAGACTGCTTATAAGACAAGAAAGAAAAACTGAAGATTAACCTTGAATTCCCTGGAAAGGCAAGGATAGTGAAGACTGATGTTGTGTGCTTGCTCATTTTGATTACATCTGTAATTCAGAAGGAAGTATAGATTATTTAGTGCTTTTTACTGAACTTTATAGTATTTATAGTATGCCTCTGCAAAGGAGAACTTGGCAATGCCTTTAAAGTCCTGAGAGACATAAGTTCCTCTGTATTATTTGAAAGCTGCATTTTTCAGTGCTTGGAGCATTTATATATATATATCACCTCATAAATTATGTGAGTTGTATCCTTCAAAAAGGTGATAAACATATTTTGGGGGTAGGAACAGAAGGTGAGTTATGTATCATGTTAGCTGGATCTGCATGTGTGTGCATTCTGACCATGCATTTATCCCATGCGAAGATATAGGAAAAAAAGCCCAGATTAGGCCTTTGGGGTCATTTCTTTTATATGTAATGTACATTCTTTTGCCTACAGTGTTCTTTTCCTGTAATTTCCTTTGACAATTAGAAAGCAAACATACTGTTCATCCGTTCTACTCTAAAGGACAAAATAGAAATGATGTTGGTAGGAAGTTTTTGTTACTCATTTTGTTTACAAATTCAGTAATTGAGGACGAAATTTCAGTTTGGCTAACTTTTTTTGGAAGCTACTGAAATCACATCCATCTAAATTCATGATGCGCTACACTGTTTTACTGTTTTTGCATATACTGCAGTGTTGTTAAATGTGTTTTAGCAGAGCTAAAAAATACTGTATTTTCTCCTGCCATAAACATAGGGAACAATACATGATAAAAATAGACCCATCAGCATTAACAGTTATTCTGTTTTAAAGACCAACATGAAAGCAGTTAATTTCATGTTTGGATTATTAAAAGAGTTTGGTCTCTCGTAGTCACTGAGCTTTTTAGTAAATTTAGCTGTTCTGTGCAAGCATATGTGAAGAGATCAATGCAGTACCAATACATGTGCGTAGCATATTATTTCTTTAAAATGAAATAGTTAAGAAAGCCAGGAGATGCTCTAGCAGCTCTAGCCTTTGTACTCCCATTGGGCATTCAAGTAGCAGCATCAGCCACATCACAGCTCAGTGTGTCGGTCTGCCCAGAGTCAACTATGTCATTTGGCGAATATATAAAGTCAGCAACTGGTGCCATCCTAAGAGTGTGATGAAAAAAAAGGGTAAGAAAATTGGAGAAAGTGTAGCGATGGTAAATGGAAGCTGTTCTTTTAATAGCAGAGATATTTTCCCCCAAGATTGAACTTTGAATTAACATTAAAAATTTCAGTCTTACAGTTGTAAAATTTGGGATTTGCTCCAATTTCCTGTGAAGTGTGATGTCGTGTAAATGAAAACAAAGGAATCTGAGATGAAAAGGTTCTTCTTTCCGAACATGCCATCATCATTACTTGGCTTTTAGGAATATCTTTCTTTATTATGTTATTTCCCAATTTCCTGCAACTGAAAGGTAACATCGATTTCTATGCTTAGTGTAAATCTTTTGGCAATAGACTTAATTAGAATGTCAATTTGCTTACCTTTACAGTTATCCATGCTTCATTCTCCTTAAAACTGCAATAAAAATAAGATTGGAATATATGTGTAATTATGTATTTTTTCACTTTTACCTGAATAGAAGCTATCTACCGTAACTTAGCATGTCTTAAAGCAACCTCAAAAAAACTGTGGTGCAATATATGCTCATCTAGGCAAAAATTTTAAATTCATTCAAATCTTGCACTTGTAATTAGGCATCTAAATATAATGGCCTGATTTTTTCAAAGATGTGAGAACATTCAAGCACGGTGTCTTGCTAAGTTTTGCTGTGCTCTGCATTTCTGAAAACCAGGCCATATACGTAGGTAGCTTAAATAGAGATTCATGAACTAATTTGAAACTTAAATAGACTAAATTACTGAGTCTGTTTCTCAATTCACATTACTCTTAAAGCAGAAAAACTGTGACTACTAGCAGGGATCTTTGTGTTATTGGCACCAATGTTAAAACACCAATATTTCTGTGGCAGTTTTTAAAGTTTTTTAGGTAGCTGTATGATGGTCCCATGTTATATTGCCCAAGTTTAAGGCAGAAGCTCTATCCTTTACATTCCAAATTATACTAGAAACATCGTTCAGGTAGTATGCTTTCAGTGAAACTGAATTATGTTTCGATGATCTCAAATGTTTTCTCTCCTTAAAGCCAGAGAGTTTAAGGAAACGTTGCATTTTATGAATGAAATACATTTTATATTTAACAGAACATATACAACTGTCAAGTCAAACAGTGTGTTTCTTTCTCTTTTTAACAGATGTAATTTTGTGGTTAACCAGAAACTTGTTTCAGGAGTTATTTTGCTTTTCTAACGGGAAGAAATGTAACTGGTTTGGTTATCAATTCTTTTTATCTCTAAGTTTAGATTTCTCAAGGAAAAAGCAAACAAACAAACAAACAAAAAAAAAACACCCAACAATGAGATCTGGTATAACTGTGAGAAAAATCAGTGTAATTGCTATTGCCAGTACCTTGCAGTGGTCGCTCTAATGGCATTGGCAACCAAATGAGACAGAGTGATGAGAAAAAGCAATTATTCTTGGTTTAATGAGGGCATTCTCTGTGTAATGTGCAAATTAGTCCTGAAAGTCCAAACTCCAGTTTGAATATATTGATTAGAATTCTTTACTCTTTGACCAAATTTAGTTCATTCATTTTCTTATTTAAATTTGGTATAGTAATGCTAATGTATGTCAGACTAGGATGTAGATGCTAATGCTACTGTACCATTGGATACATTTTCATGCAAAAACTTTAAATTTCTAGTTCTCTTTTTGTTTTGTTATGTTTATTTTTCAATATGAAATGAATTATTTTTTGGTAGACATTAAAAAAATATAGAAGCATCAATACAGGTATATCTGGTAGCATCCAGAGAAAATATATATATATTTTTTTGATTAAAGAAAAAATCAGAGTCTGTACAACATTGCACTTTTGTCTATAAACTGTTCCATTAGAAAATATGGCAACTCAGTATTATTTAATGGAGAGCCATTGGTCAATGGGCGTGGTGTGGATTGGTGGTTGGACTAGGTGATCCTGGAAGTCTTTTCCAGCCTGTGTGTGATTCTATGATTCTCTAGAGAAAATCTTCAAGTGTGGATGGTTAAGCTTTTGACATAGGGTAACAGCAGAGAGGCATCAGGCAAATATTGCAACTATTTATCTCGAACTCCCAATATTGAATTCTCCCTCCCATTTTTGGGGAGAGACTTTCCTGCAAATTTTTCTACTCTTTCGATGAAGAATAACTTTTCAAAAATAGTGAATATTGCAGGGTTAGAAAACTTTTAAAAATAAAGTTATTAACATGTTTCCATGTCTCATAAACGTGCTGGCATGCCTGAACAAGGAATGAAAATAGTTGTGGTCTTGTGAAGCCACTGCATTTCTTTGCAAGTGAAGTGTTTTAAAGTGCAGCATTCAGCTGCCAGAGCAGTCGGTGCTGAGCCCATCAACAGTGTCATTTCAAAAATAATTCTTTCCAATGATGAATTTAGTGACTCTTTTGCTCTCTTGTTTTTTTTCTTGTTACATGAGTAATTCATAAACACTTTGTGACTTAGGCAGTGGGGTGCAAGCAGAAGTATCTAAGAAACCAGAAAATCTCTAGCCAGAATGACAAATCCTTAGGCAGAGCTATAAAACATACAGATCAGTAGCACAGAGCCATAAGAATGTATTGACTGTGGCCCAAACTCATCAGAAGATTGATCAATCCAGCTGGCTTGCATTAATTGTGAAATAGAAGGAACGATGCAATCAATGATAGGCATGAAAGTGCAGCGGTAATGATGCCACATCTAGCTAATCCAATAATGGAGAACCTGATGTATAGTGTATTGGAATTCCACTGTTCAGGCCCTGTCACAATAAAGTATATCCTGCAATTATGGGGAAAAGTTGAGCAGGCAGCAGTTGAGTCAGCCCAATCAGACGGTGCCATGATAGTTTTCCTGATTAAACACTAAGCTTAGTGGCACTCAAACACTGTAGCTTCTGTGCATTAAGAAAAATAAACCTTTAATTGATGTGAACCTCTGTATTTGAATCAAAGCAAACTATGAAGTTTAACTAGGTATGTATTAAATTTGAATGTTAAAACAATTTATAAACTGATCTCTCAGTTACAAGGAGGAAGGACCCTATACTGACCTGAGAGCCTCTGTTTTCCCGTGCTGGAAATCAATAAGACTCAAAGACATGGTGGGAAAAAATAATATACTGAACAGACACTTAGCTGAAATTTAGTCACCTTCTGTAGCTGCCTATGGGTACTAATTTTAGTGCGCTCAGTGTAATGTGTTGGCTGGAGGAAGAGTTATGTTTTCAGAAAATAGCAATGACTCTACCTGCAGCTGAGAATAGGAATCAGAGTTCATCTACCTAACTAAAACAACCAATCAAACAAAATTCTCTTCAAAACATAGCAGTGGTACTGAGCAGACAGGAGCACCTGGGAGGTGTGTACTTGGAACACCTGCTGTGAAGTGATGCTCTCCCATGGGGCAGAACCAGCTGCTGAGATGCTACATGGGGTTGTTTTCTCCTATACATAAAAGAGAAATTTTAGAGGAAAAGTGGAGACAGGATTGTGGTGTTTTTTTCTTTAGCTCATCCCTTCTTGACTTTTTTATTTCTTTTTGAAAGGAAATAACAGCTCTCAGAGCAGCTCAACGTTAGAGTGCAAAGCTTAGCTTATGTGTAGTTTTGAGTGATTATGGGAAAGAAAATGGATGACTTCCTAACCACTGTGGAAACACCTGAACATATCTATAGATATTTCGGTTTTACCTTCTGGAAATCACTGATGGCTCTAATTCCAGTACTGGATAGGTTTTTTTTTGTTTGTTTTTTGTTTTTTTTTTTTTTAATTATTATTTAAGTATATGAGATTGCTACTTTTCAGGTGCAAAAATCCATCTACATATTGAAGTTTTGATATTACTTAGTTCTTGGGGATTTTCAGTATTCACCATTTCTAAATGGAAAAGTAGAAATGTGGAAATATTTTTTTGTAAACAGAATAACTTTCCTATGCTTGCTTTGGTTTTTTTTGTCTTTTTTTTTTTTTCACTTGAACAAAATTGCTGATAAAAAGAAGTTTGGGAACCATTGTATAAGCAAATAACAAATAGACAAAAGGATTTGTATTCATGTATGTTACATTAACTAGATGACAGATTATATTTATAAAGGAGTTCCGGGGAATATTTTAGAATTTTAATGAAGTAATCTGGATATCATCCACAGAAATTTCATGCTCTATCTCCTTGTGAAAATAGAGGTTTTAGTAGAATAGGGCAAATGTTGTAAGATAAATGATTTCACAGTTGAAAAGTGCATTCATAGAAGTTGCATTATGTTGAACTGATCAAATTTTAGTTTAGTCTGAATTTAGTTTTCTTTACTTTATATTTCCTGCTAAACTTCTTTCTGAATGATTCAAGCCAACCTAACACAGATTGTACTCCAATGAATCCTAATAATTTTCTCTTGATTTCCTTCCCTGCACTGGAAAATGGCAACATTTAAGAATGTTTTTGTTAAAGCCTTTTGAGAAGACTAAATATCACACACAAAAAAATAAAAAATAAAAATCCCACAGTACTGTATTGTACTTTTGTATATTTTTGTTTCTCTTTAGGAAGAAAATAAAATTAATGTTCTAGAATTTTTTACTTAAAAATACTGCAGTGTAACATCAACAACAAGCAAAAGTTGTGAAGGCAATAATACTACCATAACTAGATCTTAATAGCAACTGTTTCTTTGAGAAGTTAATGGTGTGATGTATAATTTTAAATATATTTCTAATTGCGTAAACTCATAACACTTAGCTTTACACCTCCCCATTATAAAAATAATAACCGAAGCAGTCCAAACTCAGTGGTGGTATGTAATTGCTTTGGAACACTCTCACCTTCCCTGCGTCTTTGTTTTTTCAATTTTTACCACTACGGAATTACTTCCATAGAGGGAAATTTTATTCAAGTTATGTTACAGCAGTAAATGAGATCAACTAAACCTTATTTCTTTCTGGAACAGTTAATTTCAAGGCAGCCTGTTTTAAAGAAAGTACTGAGCAGTGTGTTTTATAATTGCTGGAAATCTGTACAGGAAGTATTAGAATAGAAATATTGAATTTCTTTTCAAGTTTTGAGTAATCCCAGTAGACTTGCAAGCTGCTATGAATAATGCTGTAATGTCTAAGTAGAAGAGTTGAGGTGTTTTTCCCCCTCTCTTACAGATTAGAGGTGTTATTTGAGGCAAAATGTCAACATTAAGGCAAATGAAGACACTTTGTTAGGATTGAAGTAGTAACTGATAGCCTGGAGACATCGACCAATAAGCTGACTGCAGCAATACTTTTGTGTGTGTTTCTTCACTCAAAGAAGTAAGTAGCTAGACCCCACCAATCATTTGTGATGTTATTATTCAAGTATATTCATAATGAAAGAACTTATGCAAATGCTTTGCTCTTACCAGTTTAATGTAATTAAATGGCTGTATATATCTTTGTAGATCATTCCATAATATTTGTGTTATTTATACTTTAAAGTACAGCTACAATCTTGTGCATCACTAATAGGACTGGGGAGGTGAAGAAGCACACTCAGAAGCTGCTTCTTTCATGAGCATACGGCTGTTCCATTGCCTGCTCTATGTAGAAAATACTGTTTCAGCTTCCAGTGTCAGTATCATTAACTTTTGTAATTTCTACTGAAAGCTTTTGAAGCAAAAGTTATAAAGCAGGAGGTGACCCTAAAAGATCTTCCAGAGTTGAAAGTAATTGAAGAATTCTAAGTATTTGAAAAGAAGGTGCTAATGTTTTCCCCTGGGGATAGAGAGGGGTGTTGATTCTTCTATGATTAGCAGAGGCAAGATCATCCAAATACAGAAATCATTGAGCTAATGGAAATAGTCTCGCAATGAGGGACTCTTCTGAGATCAATTAACATGATCTAGATTATTAAAGGGAAATCTTCTCCCCCTCCTTTGATTTATCTGAAATTCAGAGTCCTGAAAGCAAGAAGATAAAGTGTTCTTAACATTTTGAGAGCAATAAAACTCCTCAGAATGCAGTGTTTCTTTTATGGTCTAGGCAAAATAGTATATTTTGCTGACATTATAAATGGCTGTTGAGTGATCATTCAGCATTTTTGTTGTTTAACAGCAGAATCACTCTGCTTTTAAATTTCAGATTTTGTTTCTTAATCTGTCTGTATTATCTTCCATGTTTATGGCTTTTCTGTAATACCTATTTCTATTATGAGTTTTCTTTAAAATTCAATATAGGTGGTTTGTGTAACTTTATCCTCTGATATCCTCTATCTCAGTACCGTATTACAACATGCACGTGATTACATTTGGCTGGTGATCACAGTGGACAAACTTGGGGCTTTGTAAAATTTGTGCAGTAAACACCAGGAAATCATCTCGAGATCATCAACAATAGTACACAAAGACTTAAAACTTCCCATATTTTTTTAATTTGTTTTTAATGGAAGTCATGCAGGTGGCATTGCTCAAATGACCCAGATGTGGGCTTTTGAAGCACATAAATGTGCCAGCCCATGAGTTCCGTTCACCAGCACACATCAGCAGTGATGAGTAATCTAAATGTACAGAGAATGGACTAGGCTGCTTTTAACGTGCAAGTTGAGAGTGCTCATTAAGGGAGAAAAGAGGAAACTTCAAGCACCTAGTGTTAGGCTTAAAATCATTCCAGCTCCATTAGCACGCATTATTTTATATTCCACATCAAATCAGTTTAGTTTCTGCAAGAAGAGGCAGCATGCCAGCAGTTCTTTCAGGAAACCACACACCAGTTTTAGGAAGGTTTCAACAATTTCATCCTGATCAAAGCTAAGGATTCCTAGCTTTGTAACAGCTGACTACCAAGTTGAAGTAAGAATGGGAATTTCTTGCATGTCTGGCAAGGCACTATTCGTGTGTTCCTCTCCTTCCACAAGCAATAGGCAACAAGTAACTTTTACAACCTGGTTGTTAGGCACTGGGAGGTGTAAAATATAGTGAAAATGCATCCAGACATCACAGAGAGACTCCATGTAACCTGGATAAGAAGAGTGTCTTTCCTGTTGTGTGGGCCTTGGGCTTTCCACATTTCAAAGCTGGAATATAACGTGTACAGCAAACATATTTATCTTAAATAATCAGAACTATCAAATAAAAAGAAAAGAGACTCACTATCCTCCCTGGTCTCTGCAGAAATGTCTTTTTTTTTTTTTTTTTTTTTTCTTCTTGTGGGAATGGATATTTAGAAAATGATAGCAAAGCTATTGAAAATACTGGACTCAATCCTTGCTTTATTTCAAGTTTCACTCAATCCCTTTTCCATTATATTGGTTAGGAGTTTAGATTTTTCCCAGATTTTGCTTATGCTTTTGAAGGGCTTTGAGCAAAACAGGATTTTTGTGTTTTGTGTTGTTTTGTTGTGTTGGTTTGTTGGTTTTTTTCTTGGTGTTTCAGTTTTCCTTAAGACAGATGGTGTCTCAGGGACACCATAGATTAAGACAACCCTTCCCATAATGAGCTGGTAAGGTGCAAAGAGAGACCAGGCAAGCAGTGCATGCCTGTTTGCAGCGCTGCAAAATCTCTCTTGTTTTTTAGGAGGAGTTGGCCCATAAACCAAACATGCAGTTCTTTACCCACAAACAGTAACAGCAAAATAAATAAATAAATAGCAAATAATTCAGATTTATGGCACACCGTAGATTCAGTACCTTTCTGTCCTGGCTTGCATACTTAAATCCAGATATGGCTTAAGAAAAAAATTACTGCAGTCTAAGAACTATAAAATACTAAGAGGAAATAAAATCAATGTTGGCCCAACTCTTAGAATGCAAAACATACAGACAAGCACATGTGCGCACACACTATAAAATGTTATAGAATATTGTTTACTCGGAAGATTCAGCTCGAGGAGTCAAATAACTGAAAACGAGTGAAAGAAAAAGTAAAGCAATTTAATGGATAACTACATATTGTGGTTTTCCTAAAATCAAGGCATTTTTTCCCTGCAGGCAGAAGGCAGTCTTACTACTGCTGGATGCCCAGTGTGGGCAGATAAAAGGTGTTATTATTTCCTCTTTCCAGAATTCTAAGCCACAAGTCTCCTGCTTGATGGATGCAAACATTTGAATTACAGTGTTTTGGGAATCAAGTGAAAGGCTTTGGAAAAAAAATAAAAATACATTTTCCATAATGTATTTTTAGTCTGGTTTTATTTACTAAGAATACTGCATATTAATTTCAACAAATTATTACAGCTTACTGGAATGCAGAGCATATACTGAGCAGAATGTATGTGTCATTTGTCAGTCGGTGTCCATAACCTGTCCTATTTATGTGCAGTTGGGAAGCTTAGATTCTAGGTTTTCCCTTTCATAACAGAGCAGAAATCTTCATGTATCAAGAACCAGACAGACATGGGGAGCACAGAGACTGAGGGAATAAAGAAAAGGGCAATCACGTTTCGTGGAAGATTCTGATATGGATTTTGTCTTTATTTAGAACAAAAGCAATGTTTTACAACACTCTAAAAATGGATGGAACTTTACCATATGCCTGCGCTAATGCCGTAGGATCTCCCTGACTTGAGGTCTGCTCTAACACAGCTTGTTGGGATTGCTGCCTGGCAGCTCTAGGTCCTGGGAGCTTTAGCCAGGGGCCTGCATTGCAGGCACAGAAGGCTTAGCTCCTTGAAAAGCAGTGGGGGAATGTCTCAGTAACTGAAGGGGAGGAGAATGAGATAACAAAAAGCTCGTGGGATCTGTTGGGGTTACCAAGTTGAGCTGTCTGCAGAATTTTCCATTGCTATTGACATTGCAATTCTAATGGCCAAACATCTTTTTCAGCACACTCATAGACAGCTCGAGGTATGTAGCAATGCCTGTTTAGTTGCTTACTTGGCGACTTAACAGCTTTGCTATCTCTGTACCTTTGCTGATTTTGACCCAAGTCATCACTGTATGTTGCCCTTGTCAACCTCGGCTACGCAGCTTGATGTTTAGAAACAGTGTTTCCCTTCTGTGCACTTCCCCCTCTTTGTAGTTGTTTTTAGGCTTTCAGGAATACCACACCATCTTCCTAACTTTAAACATGGGGAGACTCTCGTACTATGCTGCAGATGCAAGGCAAAAGCTGTATTTTAACTAGGGGCACTTAGTTTCTGCAAGAATCACTTTATGCCATGATGGACATTAGATACCTGAGGTATTATTATTCAGATTTATTTCTCCGTGACTGAAATTACAGTATATCTAAGCCAGGGTTGAAAGAAATTTTTTTAAGTATGTTAACCCAATGGAAAATAATGAATGCTTGTAATGACATGTGCTGTTTGAGACACATTAGGAATTTTTGTGAGAAGAGACAACCTTGTCTCAGAATATATGTGCGTTGCTCAGGGATGCAAAAGGCCTGAATTCAAGTCTCTGTAAAAATTAGAAATCAAGCAATTGATATGATATACTGACAAACGAGACAAGTCACCTAATGCAGAGAAGCATTAGCTACCCTTTTAATTGCTGCTTATCCTCTCTCAGTAAGTGAGGTAATTGATGTTTTACTCTCGAAATTGATCTCAGTGTTTCAGGTAGTTAGCAGAACAGAATAGCTTTTACATCGTATAACACTAAAAATCGATTAATCACATAAACTAATCCCAGGCTTGAAAATTTGCTAAATTTGAAGACTAGCTGATTGAAAAATAATGAGGTTGTTTGGGCCTTGATTTCACCAGGCTAGATTGAGTTTAATCTGACATAACAACATAGAACGTGAAGACACTGTTCCTTTCTTTTGTTTTTCCAGCGCGTATTTGCTCACAAACTTTTTCCTGTTTCTTTTTTTTGTTTGTTTGTTTGTTTAACTTTTTTTTTTTTACCCTTTTGCATTTCTTTCATTTTTTTCTCCTTTTTTTCATTTCAATTCTTAATCTGTTAACTAATGCTTTTCACCTGCACTTCCCCTGGTGTTATCACACTTCTTGCCTTGCACAGCCTTGGCTTTCACTCTTAGTGATGCAGCCATTCTGCAGCAGGGACATTGCAGAGAGAAAAATACTGGAGTCGTCAGAGTTGCTATGATTCGAGGACAACCAAGAAAGCCAAAGGGAAAAGGCAAACAGACAAACAAGAAAACCCAACCCACAACAGACTCTAGTTAAATATATCCAAAATTCAGGGCAAACAACAACAGAAGCAGTGCACTGATCTCCTGCAGACTGGGAGCTTTAGTCTCAGGGATGCACCAGTGGTTTTGTGGTAATTTTGAGAAGATCAGAACAATATAATTAATGGCTGAAGAAAGTGTGTTCAATGATATATTCTTCAACCATTCTCACCAGGTGCATACTTGGCTAAAATCATGAAAACAAAACAAGCAAGCAAACAAAATAATTCTGGAAATAAAGGTGAGGAAAGGCAATAACCTGCAGTCTACAATGATGTTGAGTAATTCTGCTTATTTACCTCATTGCAAAATGTAATGAAAGAAGATCTACAAAATCTGTTCAGGTGTGAGAGAATTGCAAGGTGCAAAAGAATTGTTTCCAATGTCTTACCATACTACACTGAATGCACAGACTGTACCATCACACTGTGAGTGTTACTTGCATGCAAATGAGAATGAAATGGACATTTTGCATTGCACTCTTCAGTTATTATTTTAGCCATGTATATTATAACATGAAGTTGAAATTGTTTACAAATAGAGTAATTTGATTTATCCTGTGCTGAGATTTAAACACCAAATATACATACGCTTACAGATAGATAGATAGATAGATAGATAGATAGATAGATAGATAGAAAGATAGATAGATAGAAGCAAAATGTTTTCCTGCCTGTATTTAGAGCTACAGATAGATAGATATAAGAAAACTTTTTGGTAGAATTCTTTCTCCTTTCAATTTGGGTTACTATACGACAGGAAAGTGAAGAAATGTATTGCTATATGAAGAAGAAAAGAGGTTATTTTTTATTGTAAAAAGATACAGTATTGAGATCTTTCATGTATATATAGCAAAAGATGTCTCTATCTCATAAACTCTGACCTGAAACTCTCTCAGCATAGTTCACCTTTGGGCAGCTCATCACAAAGTCTCAAAGAAATGTTGGCAGCAGCTGTTCCATGCATAACAATTGTATGCAGTGTGTCATTAAAATTACTTCGAAATGTATAGATACAATAGAATCTTGGAGCTGCAGTTTCAAGCTTGTTATCACGGAGGACATTGGAGAACATGACATATAGTTTGCAAAATGAGCATAGGTGTGCGTGCATGCACATGCCTATACATGAGTTTAAATATTTCCTTCTACTTCTCTATTTTTAGGGCAGTATGACTGTTACAGTAGTTTCATTGAAGGGTGACAAATGTTTAACTTTGCCAGCTGCACCCAATTTTTGCCAATGACTGTTGATTTTCTTAAGAGAAAAGCAAAGAATATTTTAAATGAGAATTACTTGTCCAAAGTAACCTGAGTGAAAAGAGTACACTGCCATAATGGATGCCCTGATATGATAATCTCTAGATGTTCTTTCTTTACAAAGCATCAAGGTTTTTTTTTTGTTGTTGTTGTTTGTTTGTTTGTTTTTTTAGGAAAGCTTTAAAAATTCTTGGTGAAAAAAGGTTTTGTTGCAGCGAGCTGTAATGCTGCCACTACAAATATATTGCTGATTAAATTTTATTGACAGCCCTTGTAATGCATTCTTAGAACCAGTAAATGCACTGAGTGAGTAATTATTGAATGGTTGACACTGCATCTTCTATAGTTAGTTAAGCTGTTTTGGAACGGAGATTAAGGCTGTATGCCTTTGCCTTCCCTGTGTAGCTATTAGGTGTGGGCATTGTGCAGAAAACACCTTCCTTTAGGATGCCAATGCTACAAAGGCTGAAAGAAACTTTGGTTTTGTCCCTCGTTTTTTCATTTGAAAACTGCGGACAAACTGGGAGATAAGATCAATATTTGTAAGGCCTACAAGGTAGATTTCCACATGGAGGAAAATAATTTTGATTCTTCCAAAAGAAGTCCTCCCAAGGATTGTTCCTATGTTGAGCAGTGGTATTCAGAGCTACCTTGTATGTGAAAATAAGTACAAAATTTCTGAATCAGACTTTTACGATGCTCAAGGCTTTGGGTCACTTCACATTACTCATGATGAGCTATATTCAGCTGTGGCCCAACATCACTGATGTGCAGCAGTAGCACCCATGATGCTGACTCATGAAGCTGTGCAGCCTGTGCAGGTGGGAGGGAAGCTCCTGGAGCATTGCTTTCCCCACCCCATGATGGGATTCCTGTTCTTGTGCGTGACGGCTGGGCTTCTGAGGTGTAAGTCAGTAAGGGTAATGCATTGCAAAATAACACTTGGAGGTTAAACTTGAATCCTAGACAAGTTCATGATTTGCAGTAGCCTACAGCGTTATGCCATTGAATAAAAACATGAAAAATTTTGAATGTTCTTCTTGTTAATGGCAGCATATGAGGCTAAATATAGCCAGTATTGTTATTAGATAGTTCCTACTCACTTAGTTCTCACTTAGTGGTGTATTTTGTTCTCAATACTACTGTGTTTGGCACAGCAATTTGTCATAGTATTGTTTTCTTTTAAATGAATGTTTCAGTGTAATCTACTATTAATTGCAGATAATTAAAGACATTACTTCTTGTACTTACATTGCTGTTTCTTACTAACACAGTGACAACTGGAAAGTTGCTGGAAGTGATTATGTAGCAAACTTTAAGTCCAAGCAGGAGAAGTGTTCACACAGTCTTGCCCCATTTCTTTTGTATTCCTGTCTGACGTGTATCATCTGGATACCTGTGATCATTAAGTAGAGTTACCTTCAGCTGGTAGCTACAAGATTTGTTTTACATTCTGAAGACATTCTTCATATTTCCAACTCTAAGATAACTCATCTCAGTATTGTTCCTTTGCAATTCTGCTGCTGTAAGTTAAAGAAAGGTATTGCCTTTGGTATGTAAAATTTACAGTACAGAGCAGAAAAAAGGATTTTTACATTACCAGCATTGAGAAGGGATTGGTTTGTGGCACCAGACACTCTACCCGTTTGTACAACCTATCATTGTACTGAACAATGCCATGGGAGGGGGAAAAAAATATATCATAAAATGTGTTCCCTGTGATGTTTGGTTTACAGCTCTTTAAAATCTGCCCGCAATAGGAATGCTCCCAGGAATTGTTAGTCCTAATGCAGAGCACAGGTCAAGCACATGCCATGAAAGTGAGACCATTTTGAGTTTAGACTCGCAGGTGTTTTCTCTATGGGACTCATTCAAAGTATTCAAAAGCAAAACAAAACAGAAAACCACTTCTGTTGTTGGATATATTTATAAAGCATCAGTAACATTAGTGCGTGAAGTTCTCTCTCTAAACTTTGTGAAGGCATAATTCCTCCATGCCTTTGATATGCTTTAGGAAAAGAACATCACCTGAGGGGTCCACTGTTTGATAAATTAGTGCAGTAAAGGCAGCCTCTGCTTCACAAAGAAGATTTATTACAGAACAAGCTGATAAATGTGACAAAGGGTACAATACTGGTGTTTTGATTTGTGATTTTTTTTGTGCGAGCATGGAACTTACCATTGCATTTTATGTACAAAATAGAAAGGATAATTTAAAAGCCATTGATGACATTTAGAGGCCTACTTCTTTCTGAACGTTAGTGTGGATTCTAGTGATTAATTTGCATCTTTCATTTATATCCTTGAAGTTTTCTCCTGAGATGTGAAGACAAGTAGCACAGATACATTTCCTAAGTAATGAAGCCATCCGCCAAAATTTCAAGTAGAATGATGCATGAAAACTGACTGTCCTAGTGATTTTACTTCACACTGTACACATTTTTATTTTCTTTTTATTTTTTTTTTCAATCAGATTTTATTGACAAGCATGTCTGTATAAAGTAACTGTAAATGTATAGGCATGGACCATACTTATCAAATCTCAGTTAAAGGCTATTGTTGAATGTTAGCTGTAGTTAATGTTGAAAATCCTAAGGATTTCCTATTTTATTTGCAGATAAATTAAGTTTTCCTAATAAATCCGCTGATGACTAATGTACGACGTTAATAGTCCAGAATAGGAATATGCTTTGAGTAGTTTTAAATAAATTAACCTGTTACTACAAAGTTTAATTTTGTATTACTTAAAAGAGTAGCTCTGAGGACATGGACAAATCCAAGTTTGGGTATTTGTCAATTCATGCTGACCTCACAATATCTCGCTTCTCAAGCGAGTTCCTTTTATAAGGACTTTATTAGCTAATAATTTTATCTGCCAGATAAAAGCTGTTTTTTTTTTTGTTGTTGTTGTTTTTTTTTTTATTTGTCAAGCATTAACAACTGAATGATGGTGACTTATTTTTATCAGCACACAGGCACAGCAGGTAACCTTGCAGATGTTTCCTGATAACGCACAGGTGATATCTGCAGTGGCAATTTGTAGCATAACTGGTTTGAATAAATGTCTGAAAACCCATGACCATGTGCACTGACATCCTTATTTTCAGACTTCTCTTCCTCTTTGAAATATTTTTCCAAGATGTTGTATGTATTTAGTATGCATAATTGACACTTTAACAGGCTGGTATTCATTTTTTTCTGATAAAAATACAGGAATTTCTGGTATGAAAAATAGAAATTTTATTGTGTTGTTGGCCTAGAGTTTTCAGTCGTTGTCTCTATTACTTTTTTTAAAAAAAATCTGCAAAACAGCAAATCATAGCATTCATTTCAAAAGCTGTTAGCAATACCTGATACTCAGATATTAATTAATATATCTGACTTTATTCTGTATTTACACTAGCTTCAGAGTTTATCACTTAATAGGTATTCATGCCACAAACTGCATTAATTTTTCTGCGCAGAGACTTAACATCCATTTCCCCAAAGTTACAAGATTTTACAAGAATAAATTCTTGTATTAACTGTGTGCTCGTGATGCAAGAAAATGATATATGCAGCAGTAAATAGTGTAATACATGTAATGAGCGGGTCTTGGTCTGGTAGTGTTTGCATTCAAAGATAACATACTTTATGCTGATTATTTCTTTAGCATCACAGTATTTTCAATTATGTTCTTTGCAGTGTCCATTTATTCTTTTTAATACAGTGTCTTTGCCTTCTGATTATTCCTTATAATAGAGACTGTGCTGTGCAGGGAAATTAATGTATACTGTAGCTGGTCTTTTGTGTACCAAAGGAATATTTATTTGAATATTAAATATAGATAAAGTTTCTCATGGGATTGTTCTTTAACATACATGTGCAGAATTTAATTTTGAGGATTTTTACCACACAAGCTTTATTCTAGAAAAATACTTTTTAGAGAGTTTTTTTTGGCCAGTTTTTATGAAAATATAGTGCTGGGAGATTTCCAATTGAAAGGAAGCAGTGTGTTAGCATTCAAAGGGAAGTCACATCATCATGTAATGTAGATGCAAAGTGGATGTGAACCAGTTTCTCTCCTAGTGGTCTATTCACAGAAGGCACACCAGAGACTCACGGTTCCTTACACTTTTTATAAACATCAGGGAAATGGTTATGCAGTGGGGTACGGGGGGGGGGGGGGGGGGAAACAGTTGCCATGCTGTCTGGTGTTGTGCCATGTTGCAGGTTTTGTGCTTACGGGGGTCTCAGAAAATGAAGAGCTTCCCAGCTGTGCTGCAGTACTGCAAGTTTTCATGTATGGAATTGGGAAGCGAGAGGCAGATTCAGTGACGCGGGTCTCTGTGACCTGCAGCACGTTTTAGGAGTGCAGTTGTTAAAAACAAAATTGATAAAACAAAGACATGTGTTGGACGCTATAGATGATTTAAAAAAAAAAAATAAATAAATAAGTGTCTTAGCCCAAGGCCAAGAAAAGGTGAAAATTGGACTTGGCGTAATCTCGACTGTTTGAAAGTGTAAACATTACACAGGGAAATAATTACACACCGATCAAATACAGCAGTGATTTTTAGAGTTTTTCTGATTTTTTTTTTTTTTTGAGATTTTCTATTATTTTTTTCTCCTCAGTTCTCCTGTTTTGGAATCTTTTGCTAACTGAGGATCAGAAGAAATGGAGAGAAAGGAGCATATAAAACCATAGATTATTTTTTATTGAAGATGAGATGGTTCCCATTTGCATTTACAGCTTTACAAAGATTGTAGCATAATACTTTTATTTTCTTTTTTCTTTTTTCTTTCTTTCCTTTTTTTTTTTTTTTTGATGGAAATGCTTAATCTGAGCTCAATGGGCCATAATAATTGCCTGTTTTTTCCAGTAGGAAAACAAAAAACAAAACCTCTTGTATACAATGCTTGAAACCTTAACTATGCTTAGTATTACGCACAGAACTGTAGACATTTCTTCACCCAGATATATTTATAACAGCAGCATTACTCAATATACAATACGAAGCCAAGGGCATTTGAGAATAAATCAGCCCCTCTAGCTACTGCTATAGCACAATAACTGATGGTTGTAATAAAATCCCTTGAAATTAAAATTCTATGTGTGCAATGGCACATACCTTGCCAAGAGAAACCCAAAGCTCTCTGTTCCGGAAAAATTTGCATATGCATAGACATATGCACTTTTTACCCATTTGTAATAGAAATTCAACGTGTACAAATAATCTTCAGGTTCTCAGCGCTGGAGCAGCTCACTAGACTCTTCAATAGGGAACATCACTAGACTCTTCAATAGGGAACATTTGGGGGTCTTCAAGAGTCATACACAGGAAAAGCATTAAGTTGCTGATAGAAAAGGAGGATGGCTCCATCTCCTCCTTGAGGAAGAAAGCTGTGATTTTGTGTCTGAAATGCTCTTAATGTTGTCAGTCACTACGAAAAGCTCCCAAAACCTCACTTCTGCTTTATATTATCCATGCATTTTCTGATAGTTTTAATGATTTATCTGCATTTGTGTAACTTCATGGAACTCTGAGGTCTTCAGATAGATATGTCTTCATTTGTGTTTTGGGTTTTCATATGAAGTACTTAATGAGAAGTCATTTTAAATAAATACACAATATTTTTATGTGTTAATGTACAAGTCTATACTCTCTCTGAGTGGACTCCTCATTGGGGAGGGTGTGGTTCTCATGCAACTCTATTTCTTTTGAATTCTCTAGGGCAATCAGGTGATTAAGGAAAATTTCTTCACAGAAAGAGCCATAAGTCATTGGAACAATGTGCAGGGAACTGGTGGAGTCGTAGTCCCTGGAGGTTTTCAAGAAACATGTAGACATGGCACTTAAGAGCATCGTTTATTTGCATGGTGGTGTTGATCTGGCAGTTAGATTTGATGATCTTAGTGGTCTTTTCCAACCTTAATGGCTCTATGATTCTGTGATGAAAATTCTAATAGAAATGTGATAAAACAATGCAAGGGAAGTGACTGCTTCCACGGGAAATATATGAGATGGCGGCACGTGGCATATTTCCTTGTGTAACACAATTTTTTTTAAATTGTGTTAAAAAAAAACATAAAAAAATTATCATTTATTTACAAGAGAACGCTTTACAATTGGGTGAGCATCTAATGAGAGGAAGCACTGATTTTGCAAATAGTATTAAATAGTATGAATATCTATGTCAGAATCTAGTGAAATATAACTGATGATTAATGTACAGTTTTATTTCTGTTATGTTTATGAATGTATGAGGAGACTTAAATCTGATAAATACGCAGTTACTAATTATAAAACTATTGTGGTAAAACCGCTGTGACTGTGATCAGCACCAAGACTTTCACATGTGCCTGCCATGCTCATCTATAGATCTATAGACAATCTATCTTTAAACTGTCTTTGTGTAATGAAAACTGACATATTTTCACAATATGGATGTTTATATTTTCATTGCCCTTTTTGAAGTGGAAGAAGAAGGACAGAAATGTTGTAGGGACTTTCCAGCAACTATTCTTTGGGTAGGCTTCTTATGCTCCACTGACAGTTGTGGATAAATAATTCTAGTGTTAACTGCTCACTGAGATCAGGTCAGCTTTATATACGCCTTTATCAGAATACAGGCTAACTCCACTTATTATAAATGTTCGTTTATGCTAAAATATCTAGAATATAAAGAATTTTGTTTATTTTTAGTTATTTTTAAGTCACTTGGACTGTGTTCCATTTCAAATGATGTTCTCATTCCTGAAAGCGATTTGAATTTTAGGAAACAATTGTATAGGCATAACAAATACTTTGGAATATTGCACTGTAATAAAACATTTCTTTCACATTTTAGGGGGAATCCTGTATATAATTCTTTTTGGCCCAAAACTTTAATCCTTTCATTGCATAAATACAAACAAACACAAAAACTTGGCCGCAAAAGAAACTACCCAAGCGGAGCCAGTTCTGTTGCTATTTTATTGTCAGCCTGAGTGCTAGTGTTGCTCCCTTGGTCTCCTGATTTCATCCACAGGTGCTTTATTTTTTTACTTGCATTTGAGTTTCTTCTCAGGTTAAGTACCAAAGCATTGGTAGTAATTGGCATAACAATTCTGTGATTTGGATTGGACAGACTGTGATGTTAATCCATCTGTAACTGTCTGTATGTTTATATCTTGTGTAATGGATTTTGAGGTGGCTTGAAAGTGACCAGAGCCATACAGGAAAACCTTCCCAATCACATACAATGCTGCACTAGTCCCAGCGTGTCTGGATTTACATGTTCTTGTGAGGTGTGGATGGTTGCTAAAAAAAAAAGAAATTGTAAAAGATCTCAATTCTCCCATCTGCTACTGTTACTTGATGAGAACAAAACGTACTTCCCCATCCTATTCATGTCCACAAATTCACAACAGAATCACACCAGCAGGTTGCAGACAATTTCCAAAAGGTCTATTTTGTTGAAAGGGAAGGTACCTCATAGCATGAGTTTTATAAGACAGCAGTCTTATAAAACGGTGTTGAACTATTGTTTGAGTCGTTAAAAGTTTTTCTTTGATAAAATCCTTTGAAGAGAATCAATATTTTGGGCATTCTTCCATTAAACTGTGGAACGTGAGAGCTTGACATAATGACACTCAACATATTGACCAGGTTCTTCATGCAGTTTTGAACTAAATGAAATAAATAGTACATTGCATATGGTTCAATTCAGAGTTATAATGAATGAAATTTAAGGTTGAGAAGCTATCTATTTAAAATTGCAGGATGTACTCAAGATTTATTTCAAAGGTATCTTGATCATTAATTAAATATGTGATGGCTTTCCGTTCCTTTGGTTTATCTGTTCAGGTTTACATACGATAAATGCATTATTTATGTTTTCCCTTAAGTGCTCAGTACTGCCAGGATGCTTCTTTTAAACTGGCACACATAGCTAAAAAATAAAAAGAGAGAGAGAGGGAGAGAGCAAACTTGGCACTGATTGGTTGACAAGGGAACTTTTTATATGGAAGTGCATTCTTTGGAAGGAGCCGTCACCAAAAAGTGATCATAGCTGAAACATATGGTATGGAATGTGATTTGCTGAACTTTGAACAAAGGAAAGTGCTACCAGTGGTGTATTGTGCATATTACTCTTACTGTTTACTTGCATTTCTTTTAGAAAACCATGGATGTGGTGATAGATTATGAGCCCAAGTATATTTTAAAATACAACTCACTCATATGGAAGTTCTTTGTTCTAAAGCAAATGGTTGCTTTTGTTCTCTTTATTTTCCTGCAGTTGCATGTAAGACACAGTCCCTGTCTACTGACATGCTCATATTTGATCTCATTGTCTTTTCTGCCACTGTATTGTATAACCTTTCATAAATATTTCATTTCAATGCTGAATAATACTTAATGTTCCAGTCTCTGTGGCTTTGGATATTTGTCAATT
Organism: Perdix hodgsoniae; assembly: GCA_035772895.1. Taxonomy (NCBI): domain Eukaryota; kingdom Metazoa; phylum Chordata; class Aves; order Galliformes; family Phasianidae; genus Perdix; species Perdix hodgsoniae. Next base: position 12,945,689 of record JAPSGF010000014.1, on the reverse strand, counting down.
TTATGTTTAAAGGTTCCATCATTCAAAACGACGACAGTAATGACTAATTAGAACAGTTAATTATCTGCTTAAATATCCAATAACTATAACCTTTGTGCCATTCTATGAAAGTTTGATACATTTTTTCTTTTTTCTTTTTTATAAATTTTCCAAATCACTCCCACCCTTCCACCTGTGATTTCCACATACTCAGCATATTATAAAGACAAATCATTCTGGATGTTGCTTGGTGTGCTAAGTGCTGTTAGTTTGGCAAATGGCTCTGAACAAGTTTCTTCATTTCTTTGTGGACCCTTTTTTCTATCTATGAAAATAAAAACATGGTGTCTTTGTTATGTTATGACTGCTCAGGTCAAAACTGAATAACGTAATAGTTGTGGGATTATGTTGATGAATATATCCTACAATCAGTCACGTGGATTTTTAGATGAATTTGATTTTAAAGTTGTTTGTTGTAATGTACGTAGGACCACTATCTAAAAGTCTGACTATTCATGCTTTTCTTTCGGGTGAAAGTTGGAGTTAAAATCTCCAGTGTGGAGATATGCAACCCCTCCCCAGCTCAGTTCAAGGTTGTTTATACTTCAGTTTTTCGGTAGCATGAATTAGATGCATCTAGAGCAGATTCAGATCTCAAATCAACTTTTGAGACTTAATGAAAGTACATTTATAATGCAGTCTAATGTAATTTTAAAATAATTCAGAAAGAGCCTAAGAGAGTGAACTTTGAAGAATGGAATCATCTGCCTGCAGGACACTTCAGCTGTACTTAATTTTATTCCTTAGGGCAAGATTGTAAACAGACCTATACTGACTTCTTTTACATTTTTATCCCTCATAAGAACTATAAAAATGTATCGAAAGCTCATTTGTCCCATTTCCAAAACAAAACCAGGAACTTTGTTGTAATGCTTCTGGTTTGTATGGAGGTCTCCCTATTTGTTAGAACTTATTCTGTGTTGAAAAAAATGGACTGGCATGCTTTGTGAATTATGTTTGTCGTTTGCATTAATTACAAAAATGACGATTACACTTTCAAAGTTAATGACACTCAGTAACAACAATTACTGTATTCTGAAATGATTTAATGAAATAAAACAACACAACCAGCCCAAACCTCTCACTAGAGACTGGTGGTTCAACAGCATCATGCCTCCTTGAGCACACCTTCTGGGACTCAAGAGGTGCCCATGGCAGATTGGTTTAGAAGCTGTGGAGCTGGAAAGAAAGCTGGAACTGAACACTTTAGTGCTACTGTCCACTTTCTTTGAGCTCTTTTCTAGAGAAGTTGCCTCTTTCTTTTTGGCAAGGTAATTGCCTCACAAATTGTGCTGCCACTGACTGATGACTTGTATCTGATGGTAATTGGTAGCGAGGTGGTTAATTGTTAATTAGTAGTTGATCAGCAACCAAATCACACACACAAATGTTTCTCAGAGATGTAGTAGTTCTTAAAAGACAGCAGTATAGAGGTAAAAGTGCCTTGGAATCCAGTCTCCTTTAAGGTTATTCTTGTGCCAGGTCAGAGCTGGAAGTTGTTATTTCATTTGTTCTTGGATTTCTTATGTCTTTATATCTTAAAGTGTGCTGTGAACAAGTCATGGTATCTTAGTAGTGGGATACTCCAAAATATAACAAAGATTTCTTATTAAAAAAAAAAAAAAAAAAAAAAGAAAAAGAAAGCTTTTCTCCAAACTGGACTGTCAGTGAGATCTTTAAAGAGTATACTTAGATTTAAGTCTCAAAAGCACATCTATAATTCAGACTTGTCGCAGACTATGGTGTTATTTAATTTGACCTTTTAAAATAAAATAATAAATGAAAAAAAAATGCTTTTTCTGCAATAATGATTCTGTGCAGACCTAACAGCTTTGTTATTGCAAGAATACTATGCTTTCAAAGCTTTTCTCTTTTTTCCTTCTGCAGAGTTCAAATCAACAGATGAGTTGCGAAAGAGAACAACTAAGGGTAAGTGCAACAGCATGCAAAATGTTCTTTAAAACAGTAAGCAGAATCTAGTTTCTACTATTCTATTCTATTAACATAATGATGGACTGCTTTTTATTTTTATAATTTAAGAATTGAACATATTTAGCTCAGCTTATTTCTTGCTTGTTGGTAAATGTTGTAAATATCCCGGTGTTAAACAGCTACAGTAGATACAGGGTTATTTCCATAACTTACGTAGAATTGGTAGTAAATACTTCTTTATGGGAACTTGCTTCACACTCAGTATGAAGATTTAGTAGTGGTAAAGGTCATCCCATTCCTCAGACCGTTTCAAACAAGCAAACGCTGTCCATTGGGTTGTTTATGGTGTGTGTGCTTTCAGATACAAATTAATGCTATGAATATGCAGGAACTGGAAAAAGAAGTTCAAGTATTTTGTGCGTGTATTGGTTGTGTAAACAGGGTAGATTTCCTGAACCCAGATTGTGAATCTTTATTTTTCTTTTCCCCCCTTCCCATATAAAAGTTTCAACAAGCCTCGTTCCCTGCTCGCATTAAGTTCTACAAATGCTACATATCTCTGCAGGTGTTTTTTTCAGCATGTGTATTTACTTATGCAATAATAATGATTGTTTGGAAAGGCACAAGAGGTTTTTTTGTTTGTTTGTTTGTTTGTTTTTAATGGGGGTGTGGAAAGGGAAGCTTTTGGGTCATCTAAAGAGTTGCTTAGTGAGCAACTTTTATTAAGAGCACTTGATGAACATTTAGAAATCCCGTGTTCAAGTTGAGAAGAAGTGGCAGGCCTGAAGGAAGTGTGCTCTCAGTTTTTATAATTGAAAAAGCAGTTTTGGAAATAGAAAAAGTAACATTTCTTGTTTGTAATTTACTCAGCATCTGCAGTGCCTGCATGATCTGTACTGTAGTCATGAAGTAAGTTGTACAGTGTTCTTAAACATTTATCCATTCACTACGTTCATCAACACACCTGAATTCTCGAACTTCCCTGTATTTACAGTATGATTTCTGGTAAACACGTTATGCAAGAATGATATGTCTTGTTCTTGGTTCATTTCTTGCTGCTCTTGAACTGCAGTGCTATTGTGCTGAAGGTGGAGAAGCTTTGTTTTATCAGCAGTAATGTCTAAATAGAGCAGCTGTCAAAGTTAAAACATTGCTGTAGAACATTTTGAAATGAAATGAACAAATGAAAGAATGTTTTAGTTTGTTTTTATTATGTTTTCTTCTTTAAATGAAAAAGAAAAAACACTTTGAAATAGAAGGGAAGAAAGCATCCAACAGTTTGTTCAAATTAATGTGTGATTTCGTAATTTATGAATGAAATGTGCTGTGGTAAGAGGTTAATGTATCTTTCTATTCCACTGTAATCCATTACATTTACTGGCAATCAGCTTGGGGCTTGTTGTGCCTTTGTGTTGTGTGAAGATGTGCCTGCTCATGACACATGAGGAACTTAGTAGGTTAGAGACGTGCTTTGTATTTTTCCATAAGATTATGGACCTTTTCCCCACTGCTGCTGGATGTCCCTGTTTTATACGGCAGGCAACAATTAGACACAGTTCTTCCCAAGGCTGGGAGCCTCACTGCCCACAGTGCCAGAGCTTGCAGCCGCTCTCCTAGAATAGAGCATTTTCTGAAATGAAAATGTTATTCATATTAATGCTCCTAGCCATTAGATATTAACAGTGAATCGTAATTCTGACTATGAAGTATATATTCTTTCATGTTTTTCAGCTCAAACTTTGAAGCTAATGCTTTACGCATTGTATTTGAGTATTTTCAATGGTACTCATCTAACCTGTACACAGGCTGCAGTGGAAAGCTATGGGATTTGTATCTGTAAAAGAGCTGGTTGGTTTTGTTTGTTTGTTGTTATTTCTTTGTTTTTCTTCAGTTTGTGTACATAACACATGTTGACTATAGTATATTTCCATCTGATTTGAAACAATTTTTTTTCCCCATTTTTCCCCTTGGAAACTGCTGGATTTACCATGTTTTTTTTTTTCTTTCTTTTTTTTTCTAACCATAATTTCTTTTCCTTTTGCTTTCTATTCTGGCTTCATTTAATTTTGAGATGTAATAAAAACAAATAAATGTGTATTTAAAGGGAAATGGAACCATCAGTATTGCTCTCTCCAACTCCATCCGCACACTACTCTTTGTATTTTCTTTAAAGAAAATAATGACACTGCTTGGTCCCCGTGGATCTGTTTTCTGTTTTCTGATCCTGGTTATAAATCCCTTTCTATACAGTTATAGCCTATCCTCCTTCCTGATTTTTTTTTTCTCTTTCCTACTTAGTGTTTTGTGACTTGCTGTGTGGAACATAATGTAATTGACCTCTATAAACCCAGACCTCAGAGTGTGCTCAAAATACTTTTGAAATACTTTTATTCTCATAATTAGGGCTAAAAGCAGTTTCTAAAACATGAACAAGACAGTCTTAGAAACTTATTCAAGTCTATGAAGTAAATTAGGATGCCAGATTTAGTTCACATTGGTGTAAGAAAGCATGGTGACAGCCTCAGAAATCTGCTTTTATTGAACCTTATTTTTTTGACTTCAGATTATTATTTTTATCATAACTGAATGGCATTATTTGAACTTGCAGAGTAGCTTAAGCTTTGCTGAGTATTACCCAACCTTCCTTTCAACATTCATTATTTTGCACGCTCAACTCTACAGAGTTGGCTCAATCTGATATGTGTTAGTTGCTCATCATTCTGTTAGGCATTGACATGCATCAGACATGCTTAAAATAATCCTTCTTTAACAGCTGTAGATTTTCTTGCAGTAAGTGATACGTGTCATCCTCCATGTAGGTGTGTGGTGAAGATACAGCAAGGTGAGATCAATCTCACAGTTTCTTTTCATTCCCAGCCTGTATTACAGATTGCCATGGAATTAAATTTGGGTAATCTTACTCACCATCTCATGACCTGCATTCTAAGTAATTCCATAAAGGGTAATTTATGACATATTCGAGGTACCAAAAAAAAAAAATAATAATCATAATAATTTGGAAATGAGATCTAAAGAAAGAATAAAAGGTTTGTAAATTGCCCACTAATTTTTCTGGGAGGGGGCTGATTCCAGAGAAGGAATTCTGTATAAATTTTTACCTAACTTGAAATTAATGCAATGTAATAAGCTGAATTAAGCTCCTATTTAACATACACAAGGCCCATGTGTGTCAAATTCTATATGAATTTGAAAGTTTGTCTTAGGGAAAGACAAAAGATTTGCACCACTTTGGGTGAGTATTGCACAATTTTATTTCAACTTTTTTCATATATATTTATAATGATATTAGTATTAGGGTTAATATCTGATTTTTTTTTTTCTGCTTCTTTCATTCTAAGAATAAGTCTTGTAAGTATGTTGCTATTTTTTTTCTGTCTTTTTTTAATTGTGGTTGTGGGCAAGATGGAAAGTGGCTTTAATCAGTGGTGTAACACAATTCAGGAAGCTTGAGTGGAAGTGGTAGCTTGTTTGTACTCAGAGGGACAAGTATCATTTTTCTGGGGTATATGATGTGCTAAAGAGGAGAGCCTTATTTCTGGAATTCAATCCCTATTTCTTCTTGTTGGTATTTGGTGTTTTTTCTTCTTGTTCTTTGTTTGTTTTTGTTTTATTTTTTCCTTGGTATTTCAATAAGGCTTTTCTTGGTTGGGCGGGAGGTTCTGTGTTTTTTGATGTGCAGGAAGTGTTCATACTGTTTGTTTTTTCAGTAGACCCAGCTGAGAAAAAGTCGAAAAACTTGTCAGTCATTGGTAGATAGGAGAGGGCTGGATTTTGTATGCTCTTTGGTTATGCTACCTGCTGGATTTCTATTCTCGTTTAATCATATATTGAATAACTAACTGCGTGAATAGATTGTCGGGGGAACAAGACAAGCATTGAAAATACTATATTAAATGAGGAAAGAATAATTTACATCAACAATCTAAATGATGTAGTGTTATGAAGACATATATTCATTGGGCCATATTGACTTCTTGAACCAATATTGTTTGAAGTAGAGAGAATGAAAGAATATTGATTGTAATATGGCTATCATGTTCTAGTATTGATGGTAATATTCTTTTTATGTTCTGGGAAGTCTTTCCACATCTTACCTGCTTGCACTAGTTGCATTTTACTCTCTACTGAACTAACAATGTTTTTTTAAGCATTTGCTAACTCTTTAAAAAACAGCAAAACTGTACAATTAAGTTAATCCTACAGAAAAAAATGGGCATGCATACAAAATTAGTAACTATGCATATACGTACAGATGCAAATATTTTTGTTACATATGCAATATAGTTTAAGAATCCAATGATACAGACAGTCACACAATCCCAAGACAGAGCGTATGCCCCACACTGCCTATACAAAGTGGATTCTCCACTGCTGATACGCTAGCATTTTAAAAGAACTGTATGCTTGTTCTTGGCTCCTTGAAATTTCTTTTTCAGGTAAGAAAACCTGGACAGTAATTGTATTGTGTTGTTCTGTTCTGCAGCATAATCCCAAGTTGCACTGAAAGCCAATTCTTTCTGCGTGTTCAACAGAAATGATTTTCTTAGAACTGAATCCCAAGCAACATTACATAATCTCTAGGAAGCAGGATAGAGAAATAAAAATAAGCTACTCCAAAAGAAAAAGCAAAGCAAGAAGAAATCAATTGTTTTAGCAAGCTGAGTCCTCATGACTCAAGCAGAGCACCATTACTCTTTTTGGAATGCAAGTAAAAAATTTCCAGAATAACTTTATCTCAAATTTACTTGAAGCACAAATATATTCTACAGAAAAGGAGGTGATTAATTTTTCTCTTTTTAACAAAGTTCCTGCAAAACTTTTAATAAAATTATATTTGGCAACAATTGTGCACATTTTGCTGTATTTGTGTGCTTTGGGACAGTCAGATCAGCAAGCAAATATATCATACGCATATCTATTGGATGTTTGTCTGATGTATCTTAGTGAAGAGCCCTCCTGTACAGCCTAAACACCGCAAAAGACTGATCACTTTGGAAGCTAGTATATTTAAACAGTAAAGACCACATTGCATTTTCTGTATTTTTAAGTTAGAAACTCCTACAACCCACTGCTCTGTCAAGAGCAGACATATGAATTGCAGAGTCCCACCTCTTTGTGGCTTCAGAAAAACTTGTCTTTTTCTGTTTGTTATTTCAAGAAGGCAATAATCTATTGCTGTTATTCACATGGAACTTTTTTTCCCCTTTCTGTGTCCTGTTCATTTAAATTGAATTAAAATAAAACTTTTCTTGAAAGCAAATAGGCATATGTATGTTGAAAATATATTACTGAGTTTTTAGTTTACTTTTATATTTGTAATTTTTTTTCTTTTAACATTTAAGTAAAATTGATGAAAGAAAGCCAACATATTTTCTAATGCAGATAAGAATGAAAATACAGAAGATGTCAGAATTCTATCTGGGGAAAAAATGTCTCTCCTACTGCTGGTTTATAATGACTTAATGATCTCCCCCAAAACACTGAGCAAGGTGATGTTTATTTATTTTAACCTGTCTACACAATTCCAACTACTAGTCCAGCAATAGGACACCAATTGTCAAAGTCCGAAAAATAGAGACTTTTCTTCACTGCATTGCAGACGATTATGGATTCATTTCCTGAGCACGTTCCTGAGGCTTTTACAGCTTTATAATTGTATGGAAAAATTTATCACACCATTTCTTTTTTTTTTCCCCGCAGAAATTTGAAATTTGAAACTGTCTTCACCTCCTGCTCTGATATTAGAGGGTAAATTCAGACTAAATTTGTTTTGTGAAAAATATGATCTTAGGTATGGATATATATAAAATACAATCTGAGGTATGGGAGCAGGGTCAAATCTTGTAATACCACCTTCAATATTGATACTGAAGAAAGTTATCTAAATACCAGTACACAGAATAGGTGAAGGAAATATAAAATCCATTTTATTCTTCCCAAGCAGAGGAATTATGTAAAGATAATTGCCAAAGCATCGATTGAGTTCAGTCTAAATAAAAGCATAATTGGTCTGGTTGCCTGAGCAAGTTATTTGCAGTACTTGTTTTAAAGAAATCAGATTTTGTAAAATGTGTTTTCCATTGTATTGAGAATAAGAGTGAAAAAGAATGAATGAAACAAAAATCAGGATTGCTGGTAAGGCTTACCTCATCCCTATTTGGCCATAGTAGAACCTTTTTTGTTTCCTCCTTTTTACTCCAGATGGAAAAAATAGTGAGTGTGGGTATTTTTATTCTTGGAGCATGAGATTTAGAGGATCCATTTTATAAACCAGGAAGCTGAGAAAAGTAAAAATGCTTTGCTGATTTGTATGTGATATTCTTTGTTCTTTCTCACCCCTGGGAGAAGCTGTCCTTGACTTAGGAATATTTCCCCCCCCACATTCTTTGCTGTTGTGTACTTTGGCAGTGGGGAGGGACATATGAAATCCAAATGCGTCTTTCCACTAATTCCACTGTTAACCATTAACTGTTAATTCCACCATTAACTGTTCCACTAATGGTAATTTAGGTCCTTATGTAAAGAGTTAACTAAAGATGTATTATCAGTGTGAAATTAAATGTCAAGTAGAGTGTAATCCATAGGTAATGGACAAAGAGTTTCTCTGTACTCATAGCTTCAGTGGGACAGCTTGCAGCATTTCTTTTTCATGCAGTATTTAGCTGCTCCTTTGGCTGCTCAGATTCTTAGCATGTCTTTCAATATAATACTGAAAGTAAAAAAAAAAAACACCACCAACAACAAAACTTTCATATCAAGTTCACTTTCTAACCTGTTAGCAGCTTCCCTCCAAAGAGCACGTAATTAATAGTTTTATTAACTTGATTTAGTCCTTCCCTCTGGTGGGTTTTCCCTACATACTATGCTGTACAGCATGTATAGAATAACGGAATAATAATAATAATAATAACAACTGAAAAGTATTCTTCTTTTCTTCCCCAGCTCAAAGTACTTTCAACTACAATTTTCTCTTTGTTAAGAACCTTTTATATAGCTCTGTAAAAAAGATGCTTTACAAGTATGGGGCAGGATACCTTCCCTGTCCCCAGATAGTTCAAGATTCAGATACATTCTTGATTTCTGGTGTATATTCTTACTTAATGCAGCAACATGGCAATTTTAAGGTAGACTACTTAATCTCCAATTTTATTCTCATAGCTTTTCATGGTGCAGTCACAACTGTATTCGGTTGTTTAAATGATTGTTTGTTCACTACGTAGCATGAAGGCTCTGCAAACACTTAACCTCTGCTTACTAATAATTCCAGGCACAGATTTTTGGGTATAAACACTTGCATCTAAAAGCTGCATGTGCTGGAAAGCATCTGAGCTTGGGACCATTTAGCTCTCTCTTTCTCTCTCTCTCCCCTTCATCCACCATCGTGTATTTTTTTTTTTTCTTGATACCATAACTGTTTTTTTTGTTTGTTTGTTTTTTTCCCATTCTTCTTAATGAAAACACTCCAGGCATTTCATGTGCTGTTCTCACACTGCTGCAGGAAAATCCTGGCAGTGCGTTCTGTCATTATGCCTTTTAAAAGGTAATTCTTTCTATTTTGAGAATAGTAAGTGATGCCTCCTATACGATTTTCAGATTTAATGGCTGCGTATATATATGTAGTTCCCATAGTTTATTCAGTACATTAGCATTATGACACCTCTGACTGACCTGAAATAACCAAAAATGGTTTCTCGCTGCTTGTTTTGAAAAGATAGTATAGAATTATCCTAATTAATACAGAGCAACATTGAGATCACATTCTATTATCAGAAATAATTTTACTATTGTTAGAGGCGTCTGTGACTTACATGATACCAATTATATATGACAAACACTGTCTTTTGTTTGTATTCACAGAAGTTTGCATACAGTTCTTTTTTAATATTGGAAAATTACTCTGTAGACCAGAAATGATTTATGTAGATGAAACCAGAGGTGACATGAAAGGTCCATAGAGTTCATGAATCAGTGAACAGCAGTTAGTTCAAACATCTGATAAAAATCGTTATAAATAAATTGTACTAAAATGCTCCAGTAATAAATTCCTCATTGCATTAGTTCTTCCCCTTCTTTCCAGCTACTGCTTTGTGTTCTTGAAGGCACTGAACTGTCTCCTCCAGCAGTTCCACATTTGAAGTAGTGGGGAGGGAAAAATGGAATGATGTGGAAATTTTGGGGAGAAGTGTGAAATGAAAATAAGTCTTGTTAGACCACCTCCACCATGAGTAATTCTGGATAGTAAGAAAGGGGCCATGATAAGATGCTCCTTCACCATATCTAAAGGCCTGTGATAGAATCAGTCAAAAGAATTGGCTTTAGTCCTTTTCCAACAAAACCTTATTAACCCTCCATTCATAATACATTTAAAGGGATGAAATTGTAGAAGGAAAAATGTTTCTAGAAACTGTATTATTATTCTACCCAAGTGCTTGTGACATTCCTCTCTTGTCCTATTTGTTCTCTTGTTGAAACCAAAGCACAGCACTGATGTATTCTGGAGCTCTCAGCTGCATGGCTGGGCCTTTCCCTTTCTCCTGCATGACTTGGTGCTGGTGCTGCAGGGAGTGCACGTCAGTTCCATTTCAGGAACAAAGAAAATAGATTTGGAATCTGTACCAAAAAAAAAAAAAAAAAAAAAAAAAAAAAAAAAAAAAAAAAAAGCCTTAAAAGACGTGTCTGAGGCTAAGAAAACTTTAGCATCTGCTTGGTTAGGGATTCATGGTCTCTGAATTGTATGTCTGAATTTGCAGCTTCCATAATCGTGGAAAACCTAAATTGAAAACACTGAGCAAATGTGGAGATGTCTTACAGGGTGGGCCTGAGTTTAATCCTCAGAGTGAAAGAATACAGAATATCACCACAGGGTGCACGTATGGGCTTTTGTGCAGTCTGACAGAGCGGCAGCTTGAGTCTCTCTGTCTTTAAAGGGCTGTATTAATAAACTCTTCTCCTTTAGAATTCCCTTGCTTGACATGCAGGTCATAATGAGAAACAAGCCTTCCTTGCTACTGTTGTTTGCTCTGCACATAACGTGTGCTTTAGCAAATCTGTGAGTGTTCTTAGTAGGTTTTCCATATCGGCACGTTAACTTTTGTGTGTCTAGAAATCAAAGTACCTTTTGAAATGCTGCAACACTTATTTGTAACCCTCACTTTGCAGAGTTACTGTGGGTTAGCAAAGTCCTGCTTAGTGAAAAGCAATTAGCGACTGTGATGCCTTGGTCAGCATTTTGCAATGAACTTTGTGTGTAAATCCCCACTCTGTGTGGATTCCGACTGAGACTAATGTAGTTCTAGAGAAAATAGTGCTACTGTTACCTAAGGCTGTGGTCATAGAGATGCTGCTCTTTTTATTTACGTTTTGTTTGAAGACAAAAAGCAGCAGATGTTTGCTCTGCCACTTGCTGGTGCTCTCCTTTAGTCCAGGTCAAAGAAAGTTTCAACAACCTTTTGTCATGGGAAGTGCTTCAGAACTGTGGAATAATCTCAAGCTGCACCAAAATGTTTCTACTGTGTTAGTGGCTTGTCTGAGATAATGAGAGGTACTACTGGAAAGTGAAGAGCAATCACTCCTTGTGAGCTGCTGGAGAATTTCCCTCCTGAGGAAAGAAGCTCATCTCAATTTTCACACATACTCAAAAGCAGGTATTTCCAATCTAAACTACCAATTTATTAAAAGAGGAATCTATATCTTGAATTGAGAGTAAGATTATATTTCCAGAATTTCATTGTCTTCGGAGTAAATTGTAATGTGTTTCATTTCATTTTGTTCCAGTGCTGATATGTGTGTATTTGCTGTTGGAAATTGTTACCTTTAGGTTTTGTTGCTGGGAAGAAGTGTCCAATTGATGTGAACTGTGTGAACCCCTTAGGAAATTAGAAAATACATCAATTCAGAGCACTTCAGAACATAAATTAAATATTTAGTGTTCAGTGTGGATCCCTCCTAATAGAGAGGGTCTGATGTAAGCATGGCATCTCTAATGTATAGTCAGCTTAATAACTGAATCATAGAACCCTATGTAAATAGACAATGGGGTGAATATTTTGATTTCAGACAAAAAGCTAGAACAGTATGATAAGTGGATTTTACAACAGTGAGAGTGTGTATTCAGGGAATCCATTTTCACATAGCTGAATGATATTTCTGATGGGATCTGAAGGCTCTGTATGGGCTGACGTGCAGGTTTGCGTGCTCATTGACTAGTTTGTTGGTCTTTCAGTGGCTGTGCAAGTGGGTATTAGAATTAGAGGGCTGGTTGTTTTATGATGTTTTATATATACAGACCGAAGTATTCAAATCTGAAGGTGCTTCTGGACATTTTGCAATAAGCTACGCATTCCCCATGTTTTGTTACTGCTGTTGAAATATTGTAGGGGTATACTGACCTGATTACTGTCTGCAGTGCAGAATTCTATTGGCTCAGTGTGTTCCTTGGAGTACTTGTATACATTTATCTGCAGTGTGGTTTTACAGACTCTGAGCTATAGAGTGCCCCAGTAAATACAAGTATTTCTTTGCAGGTAGTTGCACTTAGCGTTCTTTTAGAAGTACTTAGTCTTCAAAAACAAATTAATTTTAAAAAATAATCTAAATTCAGGGATGATAATTTCTCCTTTCAAGAGATCAGTGTGAACAAGATGGATAACAGAGTGCAGATCCACTCACGTGTATGTTAAAAACTGTGAAGGGACAGGCAGACCTTCCCTTTGCCAGACCATGGGCTCCCACACAAAGTTTGGACTGATGGGCAGAAATTTGCCAATATGTTCAAAATGATCTCAAAAAATCCTTTGACAGCATTGCTGAAAAACAGCAGAACAACAGAAGTATTTGGATACACGGGTCCGTGCAGCATGTCACGTGTTTTCAGAAAACAGATACAGCCTTAGCTATTGTTTCATTGCTGATTTGTCCTAATAAACAAATGGTTCCAGTAAACATCAATGGTTTCTGGAAAAACACAGTCCGAGAACTGTAATTGAATCTCGAGGTAGAAGCCAAGAAAAAGAAAGGGCTATGGAGAAATAGACTGACATAAAGATGATGGAGAGAGTCCTACAAGACACAAAATGAAAGGCAAGCAAAGATGCCCGAAGTGTTTCAATGCTCTGGAAGGCAGCCAAAGAGGCATTGATTTATTAAAGAGTACCATCACAACTTCCTTTCCTCAATGTGATGGTGCCATTAGCAGCTCCTTGAACAGTCTGTGTGAGAAAGAAGGGTAGGAATTTCAAACAAAACCCCAAAAGAAGGCCTTGAAGCCAGTTACTTCACAGACACAGACAGTACTGCTGCCAGATCATCCCTTGGAGAGGGAGATGGAGAATTCAGTGTAAAGACTCGGTGGGGGGCTCCCACTTGTGGGTTCCCTGCTGATTAAACAAAATGCCTACTCACTTAAAAAATAACCTTACCATTGCACAAGTAGGTTGTTGTTTTTTGGTTTCTTTTTGCATTCAAGAATGATGTGATGTACAAAAAGTAGCCTTAATGAGATAAGTAATACAGAATTCATGAGTCAACAGTTTAAAATGGCAATCAGCTGTTTGGTTTCATAACTCGGTACCATTCTTGCAGACCGGTAATATATTGTGAGTAGCTAGTGCAGTTAGCATTACCTTCTTTTTGTCTCCAGACAACTGAATTCTTTTATGTTGTTTCTTCTTTTCTGATTCTTTTGCATTTACGCACACAAGCCAGTTTGTTGGCTTTCTTGAGGAGGAAACAAGGGGAAGTCCAAAGCGTGGTGCAGCGCCACGTGCGATTGCTTTGTGGATTTGATGTTTGAGGAAGTAATTTCACTTGTTGCCCTGTAAATCTGTATCATTGTATCAGAATTAAATGCCCAAAGGCAGTGGCTCATTTTTCACTGGGGAAGGAGAGGCTTTCAGTAGTGATGTCAGGAGCTGCTGAGTCTCAACCCATAATGTATCTCTGCTGGGTTTGTGCAGTGCTTACTGAGTGGTCCTGCCTCCTGGTACCAGGCTGTGCTGAGCAATACAGGCTGTGGGGATTGGAAAGATTAACTGGGATCAGATTCAGGAGCTTCCAATCTTGTGAATATTTGACTAGAGCAAAAATTTCAGTGGTAAATTTTCTGATTCCCTCTACCTTATTTCCCCATGTGGATAAACCAGATAAAACATTGGCTTCTGTTGAGGCTTTTCACATGTCGGCTCCTGAGCACAAGGCTGCCCTCTTTCCTGGTCCCCGTGACTCACACTGGGTTCAGGAACAGCGTCCAGTGTGCAGCTCTGCAAAAACAAGGGGCAAATGCCAGCTCTGGCTGTGCCTTGCATACCTGAAAGAGAGAAATAACTGCCTTTGCCAGAACGTCAGGGGTGGAGGTCTTTCCGACACTGTGAGGAAAACAGCGGAGACTCTGGGCAGCCTAGTTCTATGGCTGATTCTGGCATAGTTCCCTAGAAGACAAGACTTCAGGTTGCAGAGAAACAGATTTTTTTGTGTGTGTATTCTCAGTAGCTGTTCTAACAGTGCTGCTAAAATCACAAGTGCTCTGTGCAGACAGCTCCACAAACATGCACAGTCCTCCCCCAGATCATCACAGTGACATAACCCGCAGGTATGAGACTGCTCTCAACTTGTTAAAAATGAGAAGTATGTCAATGAGATGTAGCATGGATTTGTTTTATCAGAAATATAGTCAGAAAGAAGTACAGATAGGCTTGCTGTGATAAGTTCTGTATGAAGGCTTTGCTGAAAGGTAGGCTGTTGCTTGATTTACTGAACCATTATAAGTGATAAAACTGATCCATTTGTTATCATCCAGTGCATAAAGACTTCAAGATTTAAAGAGCCTGGACTAAATAACAAAGCAATTTATAAACTCATAAACTGAAAATTACAGGTAAGTAGTACTTAAGCACTCATAGTAACTTCTTATCATATTACTGATGATTATAAAATTCTAAACCTGACTCCCATTTTTAAGTGAAATCTCACCTTAGGAAAGTCAGTCAAAATAACAGGTGTAATCTTGTACTAATATATTGTACAAGTAACACAGGTTTTTGTTTTTATTTTCTAGTTTTTATTTTTCATATCAGGTCTCTACATCAGCTAATGTGAAGTGATTTATACTTCTGCTAGCAGAAGCAAGTTGGCTGATGCCAGCTGAGGATTGATCTCAGTTGGCTTTACTGTTTGGTAAAAAGTACCAAACAGTACTTTACCCAAAGCAAATCTAAGTGCAGTATCTTGGAGAGACCATTCTGGTGATTCATTAAACACACAAAAATTAGCCATAGTTGGTTTCAGATTAAGCAGAATACGACAACGTGTTTTACTGTGAAGATGGAAATACTCACGTACTGAATTTTAAAAAAAGCATTTCTACTGCAAGACTTTAAGTGCTCACTGCATTCTCTTGAATCAACAATTTTATGGGCAGTTGGGAATGAAGTTGACTAGAGGTGAGCAAACATTTGCATGGAGTTAATTTGATGACATTAGTCTCTTTTTCTGCTCAGGAGTATCAAGAGTTAGTTAATTAATTCATTTCATTTTATTCAACAGTTATATCGATATGTAAAGGTTCTTAATGAATAGGTGAATTGATTGCCACTGGTTACCAGTATTCAGTGCTTGATACTCAACTGGGAATGTACAATTTGGGATGATTACACCCTGAAACAGTCTTGTTTCTTTTCTTTTCTTTTCTTTTCTTTTCTTTTCTTTTCTTTTCTTTTCTTTTCTTTTCTTTTCTTTTCTTTTCTTTTCTTTTCTTTTCTTTTCTTTTCTTTTCTTTTCTTTTCTTTTCTTTTCTTTTCTTTTCTTTTCTTTTCTTTTCTTTTCTTTTCTTTTCTTTTCTTTTCTTTTCTTTTCTTT